>VDFB02105785.1:352397180-352446375 GCA_007258455.2 Sequoia sempervirens
GATCCATAGAAGAACTTGACACTCTCAAATGTGTGTAGGTTTTTCTTTCTCACAACATTTTGAATCCAAACCAAGAATTGAGGCAACATGTTTTATAATGTTTTCAGCAACGAAAGATCCCTGTGCATCTCCTAGTCCTCTCATTGCAAACATGCTTGGTAGATTTGTTTATATGTTATCGTCAAATGAAATAGCTCCCAAGTTGTATTTCTTCCTTGCTGGAATTATATTATAGGGTAGGGCAGGGCTTATATCTGGTGAAAAACCTGTACCAATGAATAAATCTACATGTGAAGCTGTAATTTCTCTATCACTTTTAAACTGACTGTATAATTGCTTTAATGGGATGCTGTTCATGTCTGTTGTACGATCAAGGCACATTAAGATGGGATGCTTCTGTTTGTATGCAGCCAATGCACTTGTTACTACAACAGGTACAGTTTTGAAGGCTTTTCCATCAAATGCACCATCTACTCTTCTTGTTATAATGCACACATTATGAAAAGGAATGCCTGGACACTTTTAATACTTGTTTGTAAAATATAAGGATTGGCATGAGCTGTAGACTACCATGCACTCATCTTCATCTGGTTCAGCTAATGCCGTCTGTGTTTCTAAATAAAAGAACTGAGAGCCAATTCTTACCTCAGCAGATTTAATATTATGATCTGCTTCTGATATTCCTTTTGCAAAATCTCCTATGGGATTTGGAGCCCACCATTTTGGAACTTTAAAAGAAAATTTATTTTTCTCTGACATCTTCCACAGATAGAATGGGAGGACCTAATTCCTCACAAACATAGTCTACACTCACTTTATCAGCTGACCTCTTTGCATCACGCCAAGTGTTTGCAACCATAAGACCTACTGGTTGATTGATGCACTCCACAGTAGCTTCAGTAAGTAGAGTTTCTCCACAAAAAAGTGCCTTCTCCAGCTGCTATGCTTCTTCCTCTTAGAAATATCTCTTGAAGATATGTAGAAATCAACACTTGGAGATTCTAATGCATGTTTTACATGAACCTTTTTAATCAATGCCAAATCCTTTTTTCTATATACATATGCCCCATATAAGCAATTGTTTGGAGAAGGTATGTCAATTACACATACAGCTTCCCCTCTTATCATAAAGCAGCTAGATGCTCATAAAGCTTCTTCCTTATGGAAGACCCTCTCCATCCTCTTGGCTGTAATTACCTGTAGCGAGTCCTGTATGCCCCTAAGTACCATGTCAATCTCCTGTGACTTGAACTTCACCTTCATGGACTGATGATTCTGGGAAAATTCCCCAAGGGAATGAAGCCACCATACACCCAAAAGGCCAAAACAATGTCTGTTTCATTCAATCCAACAACAAAGAACAGAGAAAGTCATCACACATATATAATAATCATTGATCAACCGAAGATAACTTGAACTGCCAGATTACCTTAATGCATGGGATAGTGAAACCATCAGTGATAATCACATTGAACTTTAAAAGTCCTCTACATTCAATCTCCTCTTAGCCTTAAAGGCCCTCATCTATAAAATTTTGGGTAGGTCCACTATCAATGATCATAATAATCTATGATTTAGACAACCATACCCAAATGCTGAATGGATGATATCATGGTGCCCCTGAAAGAGCAGCAAGTGTACCTTTGTTAGTGTTGCTATTATCCTCTACCAACTGCTCAAGCTCATGCACAACAATTTTCTCCTTGGTTGCCTGCAGCTGTTCTTATTTTATCAGTTTCACAACTGGCCTCCTAATCAGATACCACCTTAATGTAATGTGGCCCTTTCCAAGCATCTATGATATCATGGTGCCCCTGAAAGAGCGGCAAGTGTACCTTTGTTAGTGTTGCTATTATCCTCTACCAACTGCTCAAGCTCATGCACAACAATTTTCTCCTTGGTTGCCTGCAGCTGTTCTTATTTTATCAGTTTCACAACTGGCCTCCTAATCAGATACCACCTTAATGTAATGTGGCCCTTTCCAAGCATCTATGACTCATCTCCCTATGCTCCTTGCACATTAATCACAACTTTTTTCTTTGAAGTTCATTTCTAGTTTGCTCATCAATCTCTTTAACCGCAGTGGGTAGAGGTGTAGCTCTTTGGGGGTATGAATTAAATCTGCTGCCTTGCTGTCCTTTTTGAGAAGTCCCTCTTTGCTGCCCAATGGTAGGTGCTTTAGGTTGAGATGAAAATTTGTACCCAAGCATAGAAGGCACAAGTATCATTGCCCTCTTTATGGCATCTTGTAGTGATGACGATGCAAAAGCCTTACCGAACCTTGAGGGGCTCAAATAAACCCTCAATAAAGAGAAAAATGATTCTTCTTTCCAATACATCGGGTATGAATTAAATCTGCTGCCTTGCTGTCCTTTTTGAGAAGTCCCTCTTTGCTGCCCAATGGTAGGTGCTTTAGGTTGAGATGAAAATTTGTACCCAAGCATAGAAGGCACAAGTATCATTGCCCTCTTTATGGCATCTTGTAGTGATGACGATGCAAAAGCCTTACCGGACCTTGAGGGGCTCAAATAAACCCTCAATAAAGAGAAAAATGATTCTTCTTTCCAATACATCGGGTGACATAATTGCAACTTGCTGGAATTCTATATCACATAATTCCATTGAAGTATACTGTATGATTCTAGAAAGCTCCCTTTAGTACTCCTCATCATTCTGCTAAAAGTGGTCCAAAAGTCTCAGGCTGGAATCATCAAATATCTGCACAAGGCTGTGCTCCTATGTAATCAATCTGTGGTGCCACCATAGGCAACACCCTTCCAATGTAATGTAGTGAATTGTATGGCATCTTCCTCCACCATAGGGTTGAGTGTAAAGTATGCATGTAACTTTTGCAACCATGCCCAAGCAGATATTTGTTATTGCTAACAAAAGTAGACGCATTAAGTATATTCACTTTATGGTTCAATCTCTCTTGTTGTCATTTCGATTGCTACCATGGGCTCTAATACACCAATATTTTTTCCTGAGTATCTCCAAGAAGTTGACAAAAAAATACTGCAGCCTTGAAGTCTTATGATTTTCCTTGATACTCCATAAATAGTGTCTCTAACTCCTTTGAAGTATTTGTCCTAGAATATGATCTTTCATTCATTTATTTAAACACGGGCTTAACAGGTTTTAGACTGGAACCCATTTGACTAATCACTGGTCGGCCACATGAAGTTAAGCTCCCCTCTCTCTGAAATGATTAAGAGGGTTTGAATTTTGTAAAGGAATAATAGTGGGCATGTTACTTTGAATCTGTAACATTTGTGTCATTAACTTTGCCATTCTTTCTTGACCCCTTTGAATCTCTTTCATGATATTCTAAAATAGATCAGTCCTTTCCTTATTTGTTAGAGTTCTCCCATCTCTGTCCATGCTTCACAGGTTGGCAGGAAGTTGGCTTTGATACCAATATAATACCCTTCATTTAACTTTTTAGTTTAATTGTTTTTTTATTAAACTAAAATGATGCTAGGAGAGGAAGAATAATGTACCACACCAATATACTAATAAAGTGATCCCTATAGTAACACTGGAGCTGTATTTTATTGATAAAAGTTGTTGGAATCATAGTTGGAATACTCGGCGTTTTCAAGTACTCGGCAAGCCCGAAAAACTCGGCTCGGCAAAAACTTGGCAAAAAACTCGGGAAATTAAAAAATTGCTCAAACTTCACTAAAAACGCATTTTTTTTGCAAAATTCAAAGATAAGATGAGTCAATAAATGAGTACATATAAGAAACAAGCAGTATTTGATTGATTTGAAAGAAAATTGGATACAAAATGGCATCCTCATGTGGAATGCTCAATGGGCTGATATGATAATAGTCTGAAACAAAATGAAAATAGCAAATTTTTTTTGTAAAACTGAAAGTAAATACTACATAAACATTAATATATTTCAGTTTTTACAAATTTACATGAATCACATCTTCCTCTTCCCATGTCTAGATCTCAGTAAGGGACCGAAAGAGGGTCTAATCGTAGGAGTCTGCTCTTGCTGTGCCTGTGGCTCCTCAACCTCCATCCTGGATGTAGATCCTCTTGCAGCTGGTGGTGGTGGCATTGGCAATGACTCCTCCTCCTCAGGGTCATCCTCAAGGTCGTCCAATGAGAATGCAAATCCATCCTCCTCCATTGCCTGTTACTCTAAATCATAAATCTCATCCTCAGTAAACAATGGAGGCTGCTCCCCTTGCCTTGTCCAATCACTGTATGGATCTATCTCATCCAAATCAATTGGATCATCATATGATATTTCCTCTACCTTTCTTCTGCGCAATCAAAGATTATATTGCACATAGACAAGGTCATTGAGGCGTTTTTGAGTGAGTTTGTTCCTCTTCTTTGTGTGGATGGCCTCAAACAAGCTCCAATTGCACTCACAATTGGACGAACTACAAGGCTGGCTCAAGACACAGAGGGCAAATTTTTGAAGATTTGGGGTTTTTCCACCGCAATTTGTCCACCAAACATCTACAAAAAAAAAAAACAAAAAAAGAGTTAGAAAATTGTAACTTGTAATTACTAATTATCAAATTTTCATTTTTGTAACTTGTAAATTTCAAATTTTATACCTGATGGCAGCCTAGATACTGATCTCTTTGCTAGGTCTGAAGAGAAGAGTGCACCCCTTTTTTCTCTATAACTCTACAATTCATTAACAATGCAGTTTGCCTCATCAGGTGTGGATGTCATCCGCTAAATGCAAGTAGTGAGGCCCTCCGTAACCTCTCCAGTAGGATCTTCATAGGTGCCTGAATGGATGAAACGGGGGTTCAAGAAGTACCCTGCTGCATGGATAGGTTGGTGGAGTTGATTGTTCCACCTCTTGTCAATAATCTCCCAAATGGGATCAAATTTGAGGTTGTCCCCCTTATAATAATTTCTAATAACCTCCTTGGCCCTATCCATGGCCTCATAAAGATACCCCATTGGAGTTTGATCCCCATCCACCAAGCGAAGCACTCTAACCAAGGGCTTTGACACCTACAATATAAATTTAAAAATGCAAAAAAAGATTACAGTTACAATTTAGTAATTTACAAATTTACAATGAAAGACATTAACTTTAAGAAAAATGTTCAATTTGAATTTAAATTCAAACTCAAAATTTTGAAGTTACCTTCACAATCTTTGTTGCTCTTTGTGCAAAGAGGGGCTCAAAGACAATGTTTTGAACTCTTTCTCCTTCCGGCTTCTTCAAATAAGGTGAGTCTACCCATGCTTGACTCACAAACATTTGTTTCAAAGCTGTCAATGCACCAAGAATGCTTTGCAACGTTAAGAAAACCGTTGCAAACCTTGTCACACCAGGTCTCACCAATTCTCTCCCTTTGGTGTGCTCCCTCATCAAGTTGAGAACCCAAGGGTGATTGTAGATATATTTAGTGATCCTCCTTCCATCCTCTACAATCGGTGTGACCCAATCTAATTTGCCTATGTCCTCCAAAAGAAGGTCAAGGACATAGGCAGCACATGGTGTCCAAAAAATTGTGTGGTGTTTATCTTGGAGGATTCTTCCTACTGACACATATGCCGCTACATTGTTAGTTACGATTTGCACCACATTTTCAAGCCCAACCTCCATGCACACTCGCTCCAATATTGTAGCCAAATTTTCTGCATTTTTTACTATACTAGAGGCATCCACGGATTTCAAGACACCTCAATTTTGCAAGAAACCAAAAAATTAATGATGGTACGGTTTTTTCCATCCGTCCACCCATCAGAAAGAATAGTGCAGCCATATTTTTTCCATTCTTCTCTTTGTTCTTCTATCGCTGCCCTTGCTCTTTCAGTTGCATTAGAAAACAACCTACAAGTACAAAGTGAAATTAAGTACACAATTTTAATTTGTAAACAAAAAAATAGCTTAAATTAATCATAAATTAAACTTAAAAAACATAAATTAAAGAATATAAACTAACCTCCCACTCAAGTTTTTGCGTGAAGGTGCCTTGTAGCCTTTCCTTGCAACTGTCAATGCGGTCACCAAATTTTGCCAGTAAGGTGAGCTTGCCACATTGAAAGAGATGTTGTTGAAGTACCAAAAATCGGCACAAGCAACATCTGCATGCTCATGCACCTCCTTATTCCACCCAGTTGCCTCTAAAGAAGGTTGTGCACCAGGTGTGTTTCTAGGCACAAAAAAATCACCAATGCATGAACCCGTGGCTGTAGATGTTGATCCTGACCCTGGTACTCTACTAAAGGTAGTCGAAGGGATGGAGGTGGTGGTGGGTTGCAGCGATTGCCTTCGCACATGTGGACCACGAAGAGAGCCCACTATGCCAGTTGCTACATCATCATCATCTGACAGTGACTCAAGGTTGACTGCAACACCTTGAGAAGAAGCTATGGTAGCTTGCATTGCCGCTTTTGCCTTTGCTCTTTGCACCTTTTTTTCTTTTGTAGCGGAAAGTATTGCATTCATTTGTCTTTTAATTTCCTCATTGGTGTTTATGCAAGCCTTAGCATCATGTCTAGAGATGCTTGCAAGGTGGTATTTGAGGCGATTGGTGGCTCCAGGGTATACATTTTTACACTTAATGCAATACACTAATCTAGGTTCTGGTCCTTCATATGCATATTTCCAAGCAGGATCTCTAGCTCCTGTTGGACGAGTGCCTATATATTCCCCACTCCCAAGCACGAATGGGGCTGAGGTAGGGGTAGAAGCGGATTCAAAAGCCATTATCAATTAACCTACACACACAAAAGTGAAAGCACAACTTGTTAGTTTTTTGATAGAAAATTTTAAAACAAGTTAAATTAGATTAAATTAATATAGATTACTTTAAATTAGTAAAATCTAAACTAATATAAGATTCTAAACATTTTCATCAAAAAAATTGGATTAAAAAAAGAAATTAATAAACTAGGGTTACAAAAAAATGTAAAAATCAGAAAATTACTTTAAATTAGTAACAAATTAAGCTAATATATGATTTTAAACATGTTTTCAACAAACAAGAAGAATCAAAATAAGAAAACAAACTAGGGTTTGAAGAAAATTTCAAAAAAATGAAAAATCAGCAAAATATGAGAAAAAATCAGAAAAAAGTATCACAAATTCTTGTTTTGATGAATCTAAATATTCTTATCAACAATATAAATGTATTTAAATCTATTTTACAGTTCATTCATGATGTTTTTTAAACATACAATCAACAAAAATGAAGAAAAAATAAATAAAAAAGAAAGAACAAGCAAAATCAGAAAACCTACCTGGAAATCCAATTTGCTTTCGAAATCTGATGAAATTCTCCTTCAAATCTCATCTCCTCGATGTAAAATCACTGAAAAATGGTGCAAAATGCTTTAGACTGGGTTTTTTCTCTACCAAGAGTGAAAGAAACTCAAAAAAAGCAAATGAAATGAGCTTTTGGCCACTGGCGGACTTCATACCCTAATCGTGTGAGTTTTTTTTTAAATTCGCCGATTTTTTGACAAAAACTCACCAAAAAGTCAGTGAGTTTTTGCACAAAAGTCGGCGAGTTCTTTTCGTTTTTACTCCTTTTCAAAAAAAACTCGCGAGTTTTTGGCGAGTTGTCCAACTATGGTTGGAATGCATCAATAGAGGAATAATAATAATATTTACTAAAATACATCAACAAAATATACTAGTATGGAACTAATTATAAATCAAGCACTTGGTAGAAGATCTTTCCTTGAATCAAAATTGGTGTGTTGCTCTAGTTGCCTGACAAATTAATCTGCCAATAGAAAGAAGAATGCTTTCAGTTCAATGCAATCCTTGGATGGGATTGCCCATGAGAAACCAAAAGGGTTCTATCCTCTAATCTCTAGATCCAATGTCATGCCTCCACCATAGATCACAAACCCCCCACAACCTGTCCTAGACTAATAACAATTGCTGATTGTGGAGATATGGAAAGCGGCGATCAAGGGATGGAAAGTGATGACTCCTCAAGGGGTTCGATGTGAATTAATTAAGGAAAGGCATCAACCCCCTAAGAAAATAAATAAGTAATAATTAAAAGAAAGGAGGCAAAGCTTGGTTGAGGAAGGGTGTGTCCCTTGTTAAGGGGACTAATGAATGGATATGACTCTCCCACTATGGGAGATATAAAAGGGGAAACAAATGAGTGGGTAGAGGCATCAATTTGGATCAATCAAGCAGATTGGAAACAAGAGAAATAAGAATTGGAAATTATAAGAGATCTATTGGATTAAATATTATTAGCAAGAATAATTGATCCTTTTAAGTAATTGTGATTCTTCCTTCATTATGAAAATGGAATAATAGATTCGTATAATAACCTGTTTTGAATTTAGAGAAATGGATTGCAAAATAGGAAGTTTGATCAACCTTTCGAGTTCACGAGAGGTGAAGGCCGAACAAACCTGCCACCAAGTACGCCACCCATAGGGGGTTAAGCCTCATGGGCCGGGAGGCATATGTGTGCTACCGGGCTTGGTGGAAGGTAGGTAGTCTTCGTGCTTTTATCAAGCATGCCACCCATAGGGGGTTAAGCCTCATGGGCTGGGAAGCTTATTAGTGCTCTTGGGCTTGATCAAGGAGGACGAACAGTCTCCAAGGTGGACTGAGGGATGGAAGGACAGCCCACCTTCCATGCTCTCGCAGTACAAGGGTGACCAACCTTGAGACTGTGGTTTGCAAGCATTTTAACGAATTCCTAATAAGATTATTATGGGAATCCATATTGGAATGGCTATTGCATTTATTAGAATTTTGATGTGACTAATGTGCATGGATATCATGATGTTTACTAATGACTAATAATATATTATCATGGCTTGTGAGCTAATGCCAATTTCTAGCGACTAGTATTGTGTGCAAAACCTAAACTAGGATTTGTATCTTATAAAGGGCATTTCATTTGATAAATTTATAATCTTGAATGTATTACATTTCTTATTTGGTTGAAATTTGAAATTGTGGTTTTAAGGAAAAATCTAGGAATATCCCAAATAGGGGACATTACATCCAAGGGTTTTTCATACTTGAATTGGTAGATGAATGTTGCCTGCGTAGCCACCCTCTTGAGGTTTGAGATATGTGAAATGAGCATGGAATGAATGCCTCAAGGTTTGGTGGCCTCAATTTATTTGTTGACATGCTCTAAACCCTAGATGCTAGCTTGAGTACCAACAATAAAGATTATTTTTATTTGATTGACACTAATATGACTAGTAATCAAGTACCACATAACATGGTGCTAGTATAATAAGATTAAATTGTCCAAGAGCTAATGAACCATGACCCCTCATCAATAAATAAATCATAGCTTGCGAATTGCTTGCCAAAAGACATGAGATAAAGTATTATGAATGGTTGACTCACCTAAATCCAACGACAAGTTGCATGATATGGTCCTATCCTTGGTAGCCTTCCAAAAGCCCCTAAGAAATAGGGTCATTTTTTCCCAAAGCACTTATGATAGCCATCTGCAGTTAAATATCTCCAAGGGCATGAATAATGTCAATAGTAAAGAGGTCCCCTTGGGTTTAATCCTCATGAGAGGGTCCCACATCCAACCGACCTCCAAATTTTTTAGGAAATGCCACTTAAATATAGGAAATGGCCCAAAACTCATACAAATACGAGGGACAAATGAATGAAATCAATCCTCATTAGTATATACTTCTCTATCAATCACCCCATGCCCATCGAGAAGTATAGAAATGGGCTCAAGGTTCCACATGTGCTGACTCAATGAAAAGAGGGCACTACAAAAATGAAACTAGGAACAATCAACTTATTTTCAATCATATACTCGACATTGACACCTCAACAACCCAAAAAGAGGCTAGGCTTGGGACATCGCATTTTTATTGGTATGCTTCAAACTTAACTTCTCGAGATATGGATTATGTAGATACAAGCTATTCACAATAGTTTGGATAACAATTGGCATTGAATACACATGCATGCAACCTTTTGGCTTCATTATTCAAATAACATAAGACTGTGTGTCCAATCTTCAGCAATGATCACTGAGCTTTCATTTTCTTTGGACCACTATTTTGGGTGTTGATGATCCATAATTGACATGATGTTCCATTGCACAATTTATCAGTATGAATCCTCTCATTCAACACTTGTTGCTAACAAGTTCTATGCTTAATTGAACAATATGAAGTCTGCAAATTAAGATGTATCTACCACTCTATGACCGTTATCTACACATCATACATCCATTATCAGAGATAACTCATGTTCTACACATCATACATCCATTAACAGAGATAACTCATGTTGACATCTACTTGCGGTCTAGAAATGTTGCAATTAAACAAGCTTAAGCTAGTGGACAAAAATAACAACATAAGTGAAGATAACAGAAGAGATTTACTACTGCAAAACCCATTTTGGGGAAATACTCCAGTAAAGAACCCTCCACTGTCAAGATCATTTGTCCAAGCTGCTCACGTAATGGGGGCCACCAAGAGCACCACTCCTGCATGGTGACACTTGCACCTGTTTTAGTGAACTTGCTCTACATAGAACCTTCCAATCTAAAGAAACATGGCAATGTACTAGAACCCAACCCTAAGACTTTGTAGGTTTGGAATGTATTTTATAAATTAACTTCAATCTGTCTTAATATCTAAGTGAAAACAAATTATCCAAGCCACCTCTCTCATATCATCAACCTAAGAGGTGTATCTATGCTAGAGGAATACATTAATTAACAAGGGCCACCAAGAACACCACTCCTGCATGGTCAAACTTGCCCTTGTTTTAACTCTCTCTGCATAGAACTTTCCAATCTAAAGAAACATGGCAATGGACTACTAACTTTAATTGTCAATAACCCTAAGACTTTGTAGGTTTGGAGTGCATTTTCAAATGAGCTTCCATCTCTCCCATCATCTAAGTGAAAACATATTATCCGAGATGTCTCTCTCATGGCATCAACCCAAGGTGTATTTATGCTAGAGGAGTACAAGAACTAACAAGAGTTAATGGAATGTCTTCCATGTGAACAGATGGAAGGGAAACCAATTCAACTCCCCTGATGCGCATTCAAGTCTGCTATTTTGTCCTATATGGAATGAATTTGTCCATGGCAAAAACTGTAAGTCATCGTCTTGTTGCCGATATAGTGAGTTCATATGCGGCTGAATCTGCTGAACAAGTTTGATTGAGGTGAAATTGTTGCCTGTAGACATTTCTTCCACTTTGTCACCTATTCTTCATCTGACTCTGCATAGGGATACATTTGAAGTATAATTTATCTCTCAATTGAATGTAAAAGCTCATTCAAACAACTTTGGATCAGTTGAAAACACCATCAACTTCTTTCAACATAAGCATCAAACAATTTATACAGTTTGATGAACTCTTTGTATAGGCAGTCATGGATATGTCCCTACCAGCATTGGGGGCTTTGCTCACCAAGTGATTTCATTTATTACAAACTCAAGTGCATCTTGGTATACTGATTTTTGAGGTGCTCTTGTGTGAACTACCTTACATTATGGCATGTTTCCTCTAAAGGAGAAAGACAGATCTCAGCAATAGAGCTAAATTTTTTATCACTTTTTATTATAATGAATAATGGCCAAGTAAAGAAGACTTTCACTTGTTATGTGCGCTAAGAGCTGGGCCTGCCTGGCTACTTAGAAAAACCAGAATTAGAATGTTTGTGTTATTATGTTATAATATTGTTATTATGAACATATGATTAAAGCATTAACAAAGATCGGAGCACACACATGTAAGAAATGTGGGCACATGAAAATACTTGACTCTGCATTAAGTCTGAAATGATTGTGATACCATGGCAAAATAATGCCTTGCAAACAAGAGCTAATGACTTGCATACAAGAGTAAAGGGCTTTAGATAAAAAATAGCCGATCTCCTTTAACCTTTTGCATATCAACTACCTTCCAATGAGGCAAAATAATCACACCCCATGATTGCCTCTATATAGTCAGCTAAAAGGGTGTCACTATATCCATGATGCGCAACATGGTTATCATGGAAAATGATGTTTCTCTTTACCTACGGTCCTCTGCATGTCCATCCATTTCAACTTTGGTGCTTGTTTCGCTATTCTGTTGGCACTCTAATTTTTGGTGCATCTCCTCGTTCTTGGTACTGTCCATTCTCTTGCTGTCATTGAGCACTGACAGCACTCTCCTGCTCTCTATATGCTAGCAGAAATGGCCAATATTTCAATGTATTTTTTCATATTTGATTTTGGTTATTTGTTTTTCATATCCCAAATTGCAGATTTCTGCCACCAGTTGCATATTTTTTTGTTTGTGACACTAGTTTTGTTCACTGTAGAAATTTACTTCCTTTTCAATAGAAATTGAGATTTAGGTTTGAGAAATCAAAGTAAAGATTGCAGCTGTGTATTTTTAGGGCATTGACAAATTCAAAGACCTATTCTTATCATGTAGTTGTGTGCTATCTATTTTTGTCATTATATTCATTTGCCTCTCTACCAAAATGTCTGCACAATCTCCTTGAAGAACAAATCATCAAGACTAAGTTTTTGCAAAGAATCATTTGTCAGCCACATAGCACATCAATTTTTGCTACATCAATCAAGTTGGACTCATGTTATCCCACTCTCTCAAGAGTGGATATTCGAGGGTGCATGAAAAGGCTTCAAGCTGTAAAAATTTCTGTATTATCAACTGTTATTTACTAAATGCTAAAATTATATGGATTAAAAGTGACCTATTGGAGCACTTTAATGTTCCCAACAATCAATGCATGGAAGCCTGAAAAGGGACTTTATTTTGGAGTAGATGATACAAGTAAACCAAATTACTGCACTGAAATTTAAAATGTGGGTTCCATTAGTCAAACTAGTTTTTTCTGTTTCTGTTGGACCATTATTAGATTATAAGATACGTGGTGCCTCATAGTAATGTTGGATTAAGATGGTCATGCCAAGCTTAAGTGCAGCTATGTGAAGTCTGTAAAAATCATGAATCGAAGGAATCCAGCCTATTACTGGATACAAGGAAATGGTCCCAGTACGGCCGTTGAGGATTGATGTGCTTTGCTACATATGCATGATTGTACCATAATACAGCTCTGTAAGATCATCAAACATAGGTGAAAGTTGCTAGTAAAGGGATTAGTGGTGCCAGCCGCAGATTGAGAAATATGCAAGAGTGTTTGTCTTCATGACTTTGGATTGAAAATTATTATTTTGATCAGACTATATGCAAGTTGGACAAGTATAAACTGTACATTGTATAAATTTAACATACAATATTTCCTAACATAAAGTAGGTAACTTATTATTGCAATATAATAATGGAATCTGGGTGGTGCATGTTGTAAGTTTAGAGTGACAAAAGTTCTTTGGGCTTGCTGAGGGGCTAATTCACTGTATTTTATGGCCACTTTATTCTACGATCCTATTCTAATCATCCCATGCATTTTCTGGATTGTGGGATTGTTTGATATGCTTATCTTAAATCAATCTCATGTTTTGATTAGTCTTATGGTTTCATATGATAACTATTCTTCCTTGTTTCCTGAAGCTCTTGCTCTGTTTAGCTTTCCTCTTTTAAGTTTTTCCTCTTTGGTTCAAGAATTGTCTTTATTGTTTTATTGTGTCTGATTAACAATTCGAAGTTGTTCATTATGAAAAGTTCAATTTACACACAAAATTCTGAAAATCATATGTGCAGACAAACCCCCAATTGAGGAACTTCAATATTTTCTGGACTTCCAAGTTTCTCGTGCATGGGCTCCACTTTCTAGTGACTTGCCAGGACAGGAAAGGAAGGAACCAGTATGCCCTACACTGCAATTCAGTTTGATGGGGCCTAAGCTTCATATTAGCACAGCCCAGGTGAGTTATTAGTTAGAAACTAGATTCATTATAGAGCTATCTTTCGTGATTCTCTTGTTTTGTTTCTGACTTGGCAGTATCCAGGTATCTGTTGGTCGAAAACCTGTAACTGGACTTAGACTATGCCTTGAAGGGAGGAAGCAAAATAGACTTGCAATTCACTTACAACATTTAATTTCACTTCCCAGAATCCTACAGCCACACTGGGATGTGCATGTTGCAATTGGGCCTCCCAAATGGCAGGGACCAGAAGAGCAGGATAGCAGATGGTTTGAGCCTGTGCAATGGAAGAACTTTTCCCATGTCAGCACTGCTCCTGTAGAGAACAGTGAAACATGGATAGGAGATCTTTCTGGGGTTTATATTGTCACTGGAGCACAACTTGGGGTATGGGATTTTGGGCAAAAAAGTGTTTTATACCTTAGGCTTCTATTCTCTAAGGTTCCGGGTTGCACCATACGAAGATCAGTCTGGGATCACTCACCATCATCTCATCAAAATGTTGATGTATCCTCATCAAACCAGTCAGCAGTGAAGATCTCAGGCAATACGAGTTCTGGGTCAACAGTGCTAACAGGAAAGCTTGCAAAATTTGTGGATGTGACGGAGATGACCAAGGGGCCTCAAGATATGCCTGGCCATTGGTTAGTCACTGGTGCAAAGCTGGGGGTCGAGAAAGGAAGGATTGTATTGCGTGTAAAATATTCCCTCCTAAATTACTGAGGTAAGAAAGATGTGAAAAATCTTTGCATGTTGATAAATGAAATATGCCACTTATTTGGCTGTACAAGGTTGTATACGGATGTAGAGAACAGGAGCATTTCCCTTTTATGTAGCAGAGTTTTTAAAGAATTTCTACTCAGAAAATTCTTTTCACAGGTGACCGTGTGATTCACTCCATGGGGTTTCTTAATGTTAGTTTCATTTGTTTCTGTCCGTCAAGGCTTCATAACAGAATTTTCAATTGGAGGGTTGTATTCTTGCATACATTTGTATATTGCTGTTAACAAACTGTCCTGATGGACTATATTGTGATTTTTTATGGCACTGATAGGAATATGACAAAGTTGTGCCGGCAATATTTTTTCCAACTTCTCTTATCAGTGATTGATTTCAAGTTTCAACCGTGAAAGATATCTGCTGTCGTTTATATTTGGAGGTCTCTGAAGGTGCTGTTCTAAGAAAGTTGACAGATATTGTTCTTTGCGCTGAAAAAAACATAATCTGTCAGACTGATATCTGTTTCTTACAAAATATTTTGTTGGATATCTTGAATTCTTGAATTTATTTTTATTGATCTTGATGCAGAAATTTGTTACCTAGATAAAGATATCCAAAATCTTTGTGTATTTGTGCCATGATCTATAAAATCTCAGTTTTTGAGTATCTGTTGGATTATCAGTACACGAATGTCCAATCTTATCTCGTCATGAACATGCAGTTCGATACATCAAATGGTTGACCAAATAGAGTCTATATTGGTGGTCATAAAGGTTTGCCAGTTGGCTTCATTATATGTGGTGAGTGGATGTAGAAAGCATAACGTGCTTGGCTTCTACTTGTCTGTGGTAGGACTAGACAGTTCTTGTAAGTAAGAATGTGCCTCCTTCAACTTTGTGCCGCACATCTCATCTCTATTTCCCACATTTGGCTTAGTAAATTTATTCCTAATATCTTTTAATGGGATTCCTACTATTCTGCCTTGGATTTTGTTCCTTTGATACCAGAGCAATGTTATACAGGTGGCACAACTTTGCATTGGATAACTAAATAAATTACATAAACTGCTAATTTGAAAATTAAGGTCAAAACACCTAGTTAAACTCTTATAAGATTTAAGCTCGTAAAAAAAATAAAGGTTTTTTTGAACTTGAAGTTTGATTTGACTGAAGTTATTAACTGCAATTGAGCCAGATGATCTTGGGAATTACTTTCGCTACCTGATGCACATAGAGAATATGACTAGTGATTACAGACCCTAACTTATTTTTTCTCCGGTGAACATAATAAAGACGTAAAAATTACAAGTGCCAAGAATAAGAGAGCATCTTATGGTTAACTGTAACTCGTCAACCCGACTTATGTGCTCACGGAAGGAAGCAGATTCCTATTTGATCTTCTTACTAGTCATACGTCGGGCTGTGTTGCTATTTTGTGCTATGTCGATCAATTAGCTTTCCTCTTTCTTAGTTTTTATCATTCTTCTTGGGAACTACAAGCATCATAAATGATTAAGAATATATTCTTGAAACTTTTGTTGCAGATTTTTCAAGTTGTCTTGATGTCTAAAATAACCGACCCAAAAAACAAAAACAAAAAAAATCTCTGTAATAAGTAGCGACTTCTGGCAAGAACTTTTCACGGGTTTAAGTGTATGCCCAAAGGCTATGGTGGTTACAGACGCTGACTTATTGTGAAATAAATTATTGAAAGTACACTCATGTAAAGTATCAAAGCAATTGATTTGACTTATTTTGTCTGTTATAAGAATTTAATTTAAACTGCAATCTTTCAAGAATTGGTTTCTCACCTGCTTGTTAAAGTTCAAGCTTTGTTTGAAGTACCTCTCTTGCTCGTGCTTGTTATCTTTGTGATGTCTGTAATTTACAAGCTGTTCACATAGTGGCATGTCTCTGGAATTTTGTTCTGGAATTTTTTTTTGCTAGTGTAACCGTAGGAAGTTATTAGAATAAAATATCCATTAATTTCGATCACTTGAAGAGATAAACCGTAGACAGTTCTGCTTGAATTTGTACCCCAATAATTCAGATGATAATTTGGCAAGAGAAGACTAGGGAATTCTATTGCAACGAGAACCTCGTAGCATTTTAATATCAACTAGAGAAGTTAAAAGGAAACAAAGTATAAAGTTAAAAAAAAAAAAAATCTTCAAGCAATACATATTTTTGATCTGTAATCTCTCAGATTGTAATGTTTGTTGGAAATATGTAGATGCATTATATCTGGTTTCTCTTGATTAGTTTGTGTATTTGGTGGAGATAAAATTTGTGGAATAGTAATTGTTTTTGTTCAAGACAGTAAGGTTGTTAAAAATATGTTCAGTTGTAAATTTAAATAGTTCCAAATTAAAGTTATTGCAGCATGATTTTATGATCAACAATGTGCTTGACTACATTATATTTGGTTCATATTGATGATTGGATAGTTGAAATTGTTGCTGGGGTGAATATTTGTGGCTATTAGATTGCATAGATGGGGAGCTATTGTAGTAATTGTGAGTCATTAATCATAGATGGCTTAAATTTTTGTTGGTAATTTTTTTATTTATTGAATCAATCTTGTAATTAGCCGATAGGCTATATTATGCATGAGCTTTTGGCCTGAAACAAGTCTCACGCCCTTAAACTACCATGGTTTCAGGCCAAACTTTAGTGGATTGGTGGTCAAATTCACCGTTGGTCGTACTGTTAGAGCCAACTTGCAGCGCTTGGGAAAGTGTTTTTCAAGTTAAGCTTTAGCCGATACTTTTCATTTATTGTGAGATTGAAGCATGGATGTAGGAAACACTCTAAGTGAGGGCATGCTAGACAGTTCAGACGATCCTGACCATTCCTCATAGCATTGACTGCAATAGCTTTCAAAGCATAGGAAGCTGGACGAAGAAGACGTGTGACACTTATCAGATCAGGGTTTGAATTTGAAAGCAATTATATTTATTATGGGCTTTTCCTTACATCGAACTTCAATGCTAATAACTACTCCTTCCCACCTGCGTAGTCCCTTTCGCCGACGCATTCTTTTGTATGAGATATTATCTACAAATTTTAAATATCCTTTCTCATGTGGTGGCATTGAAGTCAAGGAACCAACATATCACTACTTAACGTTGGAGGCATTCTTTTTCTTGATGCTACTGCTGTGGCTTTTTATGGTACGGGATCCAAAGAAGAGGTGAGATTTCGGTAGTTTGGGAAAATATTGTTGTTTTCCTTTTTGGTTAAATGAAGAAGTCGCAAATGTTAGATTATGCTTCTGCATCTCCCATGGACAACAATGCCAAGTGACAAACCCTGGTTCTAGACTTATATCACATGCCATTTTTCCTCCCCAAGAAATTCCATGGATTCCGTCATTCCTTCTTTTGAGAACCAGCTTTCTGGGGTTTTTTGGTTAGACGCAAGGCTGAAGCTTTTGCCTCTGCCACCACAACAAGAGTAGTTAAAGAAGAGCAGGCGAGGGCCTAGGTCAAGAAGCTCTCAATACCGTGGCGTAACGTTCTATAGACACACTGGTAGATGGGAATTGCACAGTTAGTCTTATTCTTAAATAATCATTTTTGTTGCACTTTGACTGCTTGCAGACTGGGTTGCTCAATAAAGAAACAATTATATAGTGCATATAAATTTTTGAATAATTTCCAACTCTTTGATTCTTTACATTTGGGGTATGTAGGGATTATGGAAAGCAGCTTTATCTCAGTATGTGTGAAAATCTAATGATGTTTCAGTTCAATCAGCACCGATTAAGATTAGCATCTCATACTTTTTCGTAGTTCGACACAGGCAGTGCAGGTGGACTTGATACTGCCCATATTGCTACTAGGTATATTGATTTTCTCCTAAAATCTTCTGGTATGTTCAATGTTATTATTTTATTTAACTTGCTATTACCTCGTAATCTTTTGAATTTTTTTTTTTAGATTTTCTCGGAAGGTGTTGCAGAGTGAATTTAAGTGCTTTATGCAACAAAATGAGAACATTAGCTATGGAATTAATAGCTCTGTTGCAGTAGTTTAGGGGTTTTACATACACTATTGGAAGTAAGTGTTTTGGTGGTATATTATGTGTAAATTGTTTAAGAATACAAGCCTCCACTTTGGCAATAAATTTCTTAAGCGGATGGTTCAAACTTTCAGCACCACTGAATAGTAGCCTCTCTAAGTTATCTTGTAAAAATCTGTTTTTGTAGTTCGAGAGCTAAATTTGTTTCATGGGCCAATAGCAACACACAAATTGGAATGATAAACCTCCTTTCACATGAGATAACACCCAAAATTTTAGATTTATTCTAAGGCATGTTGGTGGGATTCATGTTAGTTTGATAGTAGCCATAACAATTTACCATTAGCCATTGTTGGCATTGCAATAATAAAAACTAGGGGATATAGGAGTGAGATGTTTATAATCTTTCATATGAAAATTAAGGCCAATTTCCCTTTTGAAAGAATAATGCTATTAAGTGGAGTTCCAAAGTAACACACATTTGAGGAGTTAAGTAGCAAGCCATCCTAACAGTACTTAAGATGTTTGTGTGTTGTGTATCTTATCGGGCTTGCCTTCATGCCGACTTTGAATTTGGTTGTGATTGCAATATCTATGTTTAAGGTTCACTCTTAGTTACCACAATCTTTGCATGCTCAATCTTGTTTAGCATACATGCTCTCCAATAATATAATGGCTCAAATTCATCTTTTTGCACAAAAAAGAAAGCTATCTTGTAAATAAAACTTGTACTTACCAGATATACCAATATCATAGTCAAATATAGAGCCCCCAACATCAGCGATTATGGATGCCACTACCACATAGATAGTTGAACGACCTTGGTATCTCCCTGCTCTTTCTTGGGAAACACCCACAACATGCAAAAGACCCACCAACCATTGCTACACCAGAATTGTTGCAACTTTTAGTACTGTCACCGTTTAGTCTTTCCTTGACAAGTCTTTATATAGATATCAACTCATCTCAGCTTCAAAGGAATTAAATTACAATGGCCTACTATTTTAAAAAAATGGAATCACCATTGGCTGAATATCCAACAAGGTTCTAAAAGTGGGTAAGAAAACTGAACTTTTTGAATATATGGAAGACAATTTCAGAGATTTTTTCACACTGTAAAAATAAGTCGCACATTTGGATATATCTTTAATATTTATGGATATGTCTAGATACAGTATCCATCCCATATCCAAGAGTGTCATATATCTATCCAGTATCTTATATGTGGATAAGTGTATCCAAACAAGGGAGAGATATCTAGCAACTCTGCTTTAAGCAAACCTCTTCAAACACAGTTGATTTTGACACTCAAGTTATAATTTTGTTCCAAAGACTTACATTAAAGATAATCTCTCAGACATTAATATGCATTGTTCCATCAAGTTGTGCTTGTGCTTCCCTATCATTTGAATTCATCTTGGTACAAAATGAAAGCCTGTGTAATGCAACGTTTGAAGGGTTTATTTAAAATGCATTGCTTGTGGTGTTAGGGGGATTGACTTGCTAAAACATGTTAATTTTCTTAGCTGCAGCAAGCACAGGATTGTGACATAACAAGGGTTTGGTTTTTTAGTGACAATATTACAACTATGTGGTAGTTTTGATTGTTAAATTCATATTTCTGGGTAACCTTGGGCATAGATGTTGTGATCCACGTTATTGCTTACATTGTAGGTACAACCTGTACCCAACTTGGATCTTGGGCTGGTTCGATACAACAAGTTATTCAATTTGACTTTTAACATGCCTCTTGGGGATTTGAACTGACAACACCACTAGAGAAGTCCTCGTGATTCACTGCTTAAGATCATCTCATTAGATAACTATTTATTAAGTTTTACTTTAAATGAATTGTGTGATTCACCGCTATCAATGCTACAACTATTTATAATTTCAATCAGCATTCACGCATCATCCCATCCACAAACTGTGCCCAACCACATGAGAACAAGGTATATCAAAGAAAGGAACAAATGAATGAGATCAAATAATCATTGAAGAAAAATGGACAAATAAAATTTAAATGGATACCAAAAAATACAAAACAAAATTATCCCTATCAACCTCCATTGATCAAAGAAATTATGGGGAAAAAAATAAAAAAGGGAAGTTCATCCATAAAAAAAGTCCAACAGTCCACAAGAAAGCTTCAAGAGTGACCTACAAGATATATTAAAAAGTTTGTCCCAACCGAATCTCCAATTCCACCTACCACTGCTCATTTCCAAAGTTTGGAAAAAAAAGATCCAAACTGTCAACCAAACAATCTACATCTCATATCTCTCAACGTACACCACCATAAACTTTGACATCCACAATATCCAAATCTCGCATTAACCGTGTGTTGACAACAAATCTTTATCATGAGGACTCTGCTAGCTCCCTATCGTGATGTGTGCATCTAGATGAGGCTAATTCCAATATTTACAAATAACAAAAAACACTTCAACAAACAAAAAAACAACTCCATTTTAGGTCAAATTTGCAGCTTTGTATTAGTTTTGTATGGGAAAAAAAGGTGTCATGTGTATAATCAAACATCTACGTGCACCAAATCAGGTAGAAGCATCTCACCCCATCCATATTATATCTAACACTTGATCCATCTTATCCATGATGAATCCGTTCACCCATGAACAATCTATCAATTCCATGTTCACCGATCGCCATCCATATTCCAAATCGTTTTGATCTTGGTTGATGATTAGTGTACACTTAACACTTGCCTATGGTATATTTCTTCACATGGGTCATTACCATTCACCGTACCCACTGTTATCTAAGCCATAAAAAATTCTCCAAATGACCATCTGCAATCCAAATTATAATCCCTACCATCGTTTGCATGCCTCACATATCCCTTCATCCATCCGCCCATTACATTCCATACATTGCTACAAACTAAGGCCAAATACTTACAACTTGCTTCAAGAACATAATGGCCTATCTCCTTCAACGCATAATTAAAAATAGAGATGGTCTATTTAAAAGATTATGCCATCTTAGTTTACACATATATCAATTCTTTTCATAGAATATATATTCCAAACAATTTGTATTTAATTCAAACAAAATTGTATAGATTTGGGAGTACACAAAACATGTCAAATGTGTTCTCTATATATTATTGACATTATCTATATAATTCGAACAAGATGGAATGAACACATTGTATGTTTACTTCTTTATTAATTCGAACAAGATGGAATGAACACATTGTATATTTAATTCTATATAATTCGAAGAAGATAGAATGAACACATTTTATGTTTACTTCTTTATTATCTTTTTGTAATGTCTATTTTGTTCTACTACTAGCGTCTGGCTGTATCCTAAAATATGTATTACATTTGCTTTGCAAAAAAATACAAACAATGTTAAACAAATTCTACAGTGCACGTCACTCCCCTTCTTACTACTCAATATATTCCTATCGGCATAACCCTTGCACCCCCTCCGGTGCAAGTGCTAGTATTAGATAATAGTGCACTATTTCAAAAGTGTGAATCAGATTTTGTAAAGGAATTTATTTAAGACAATTAATTTACCTTGCCACCCTCACAATACAAAAGGACTATTATGATGGCTATAATAGTGTTCAATGTCATTCAAGCAACAATAAAACATTACTATAATTGAATTTTGAGTCATAAATTAATGTTTGAATAAGACTTATTGATAAATTTGAGTCAAATGTTTAGCTACTTGGTGCATGAATGCACTAATAGGAAAATAGATAAATGATTAAAAACAAAAATATGACTCAAATTAATTAATGTTTGAATAAAACTTATTAATTTGAGTCAATTGATTGAGGAGGGCATTCATCCACCAACTAGCTAATCATGTAGTCCTTTGGCGAGAGTGGGGACATGCATAAGTAAGATGCCTAGTAACAAAGCGTTGTCTACATTGGATGGTAGGCTCTCATAATCAATCATCTGAATCCACTACTTATCCTCCATGATCAAGACAACATCTCCATGAAGAGCTTTGAAAATGTCAAAGTCCATCAAGATAGGGGAAAAAGTAGAGTGGCCAATATTAGACATTGTGGGATCCACCTTTAGAAAGTAGTTAATAGCATTGTCGATATCTTCAAAATATGAATCATTCTAAAAATAGAGGTAGGTTAAGTAGCCTCACCCAAAACAACATAATATTGAGATTTTTCCATAGGTTGAAGGAAGGAAACCATGATTTGAGAGAGAGGGAGTGGTCACTCCATATCCACAATATACCACTTAGCACTATCTCAAAATCCTTCAAAGACTAAAATCCAATGATAAAGAAGCCTCTAGCAAACATATACAACTTGATTGGGCCACTAGTGAGAGGCCTCCAAGACTCTAAAAACCATATATGTAGGTTCAAGAGTAAAGACAAAAAATGATTAAATCTGCAAATCAAACTTAGACAATTTGTTATAACCTTCATTATCAATTACTTCATACATATAAATGACAATAGGGGATGAATGTGAACAAGGAAGGGCCCAAGCATTTTCACACTATGAGAGATGAGAAGAATTGGGAGCCTTGGAGCTAGCCATGGTTGTATAAGATGAATTGCCCCATCCAATGAAATAATAGGATAATATAAGTATGAAAGTGTAGACATGCAAATAATCCTAACTAACATAGCGCATCTAATTCCGATCAATTATCATCAAATTCTTCTATTAATCAAATAAAGCGGTTTATTAGATTAATTCACTAATGTCCATCATGTTTAATTAATTACATTAATTTGTTTAATTAAATCCCCAAAGTCCTCTTGTTTAATTAAATAAATCAATTTGTTTAATTAAATCCCCAAAGACCTCTTGTTTAGTTAAATAGATCGATTTTTTTAATTAAATCTCCAAAGTCCTCTTGTTTAATTAATTAAATCAATTTGTTTAATTAAATCCCCAAAATTCTCTTGTTTGATTAAAAAAAACAAATGATTTAAATCAAATATCATAAATTCACTAACCCACTCAAAGTTAATTAAATTCTAAATTAATCGACTTTAATCACCTTCTAATCCTCATTAATAAATTCTCTAGCTTTTAACTCCCCAAGAGTTAAATCAACTCATTATTAACCAACCCACTTGCACATAAAATAAGTTTCTTTTAATTAACTAATTACCTCATTTATCCTTTCAAAAGCATATTCTAGGGAATATTTCTTCATTGACTCCCTTTATTTGACTTTCTAACCACAAACAATTTCCCACCAAAACATTTCAACCACATGCATTTCATGCCTCTTACATCTCAACCACATGCATTTAGTGCCTCTTACATTTCAACCACATGCAAAGTGTGCTCAATCCTCACCCATTAGCATTGGACAAGTGTCTCAATCTCATTGACTCTCTTTTATTCCCACATTCGTCCCATTTCTCCATTCTTCAATCCTTCAACCTATAAATAAAAGCCACTTCGATTTGAAATCCATCTACAATCTTATGCATTTACACTATAGGCACATTTCATCTTGCATTGTATCACATTTGGTTCATTGGAAGCTTATCAAGGGGGTGGGAAAGGGCATCCTTTTCACATCAAAGGAGCACCACTCCCACTATGGGATAGGTTTGCACATGCTTTTATATGCTTTTATTTAACTTCTTTGATATTTAGTGTCTTGTTTGGCATATTTAGCATGCTTCAATATCTTATAGGGAGGCTTTTGTTTGCTTTGTTTAAAATGGATTAATATGTTAATATTTGTTTGTCTTTGAACAAGTGTAGAAGAAAGCTTCCACATTTTGGCACTAGAAGGAGGGCGAACTTTAATGTTTTGTGTGTTTTTGGAGAAATTTTGGGTTTAACTTAGTTGCTGATTTTTTTTTTAAATTTTGGGTTTAATCTCGTAAATGAATGATTTTCCTTACTTTTTAATAAATTCTACATGACTAATCTCGCAGAAAGGTTGTTGGGTTTTGAAGATCTCATGTTTAGCTTTCCAAAATATTTTACGATTTTAAAATTGATCAAGATTTGAGGAAGTTGTCATTATCTCAAGTTGTTGCCATAATTGATTTTGCTGGTTTTTTTTTTAAATTATGGGTTTAATCTCTTAAATGCATATTTTCCTTATTTTTTAATAAATTCTACATGACTACTCTTGTAGAAAGGTTGCTGGGTTTTGAAGATCTCATGTTTAGATTTTCAAAACATTTTACAATTTCAAAATTGATCAAGATTTGAGGAAGTTGTCATTATCTCAAGTTGCTATCCATGATTGATTTTACTTTTTTAAATTTTTTTTTTGGGTTTAATCTCTTCAATGCATGATTTTCCTTAATTTTTAAAAAATTCTACATGACTAATCTTCTAGAAAGGTTGTTGGGTTTTGAATATCTCATGTTTAGCTTTCCAAAACATTTTACAATTTCAAAATTGATCAAGATTTGAGAAAGTTATCATTATCCCAAGTTGTTATAATTTAATTTTCTAAAAAAAAATCTCAAACACTTGAAGGGATAAAATGAATTAGCTTTCAAAGTTGGATAAAATTGAACCAAACAACCTCACATTTGCTTTAAATTTTTGATTTCATCTGATTTCTAAACATGTCTTTAACTTCTTGTTTTGGGTTTTTGGGTTTTACAGGTTTGGACAATACAACTTGAAGAAAAGAAGCATACTATTATCATTTGAACTATAATTGTAACAAGTGTTTGGACACTTTTGGGGCAATTATAACCCATTTGTAATACTTTTTACTTTATGCTTTAGGACCTTACTAAATTTTATTTGGGTTTAAAAAGAATGCTCAAACGAGATTAAAATTGAACCCTCATCTCATCATTGTTTATTGGAGTTAAAATTGAACAAGACAAATCCACACTTAGCTTTTGGTGCTTAAAAATAATTCATCTTTATTTTGGGCTTAAAAAGAATTTGTGCTTTCATTTGTCTTGTGATTTTTTGCAATTTGTGTCACTTGAATGTGTATGCACTTCTCTCATGCCATTCAGTGATCTTGAGAATCAAAAGCATTCTATTGACATTAGTTGTCTAAAATCACCCACACATTTCAATTTGGAGCTAAAATTGAACAATCATGCAAGTGTGAAGGAAAGGCATTGTGTGTGTTCCCTCCTATTGCTTTAGGCGGTTGAACTACAAATGTACTTCTTTGCTTTTGTTTATCTTTAGAGGGACTTCCTTGGTGGGAAAAAATACTCACCCCAAGGGAACAACCCAAGCGGTAATGAGCTAAAGCCAAGCTCTTCCGAACCGCTATACAAATTTGTGGTTGCAAGGAAAGTTTGCAATCAATAGGAGTGATGCACAATAGCTCTCCCCTAGCATCTTTATGATGCGTAAAACGATTGTTCTAAGGGTTGGAAGACCTCTTGAGGGAGTTTATCATAGTGTCCCCTGAACCGAATGCCCTTACTACAACCCTTTGTTTAGAAGGCCAAAAATCCTTAAATATTTGTTGGTGCAAAAATGGTCATTCTAAAGTCGCTTCACATCTATACTATTCAATAGTAGAAACAAAAAAAATCCTTAAGGTCTTCGGATCTTTAGGATTTTGAGAATTGGTGATCTCAAGAAGTGTGTGTTGTGGAGGGGAGCTAGTGTCGCCAAATCTCTAACTGTTCACTTTGTCCAATGTTTGGAGAAATATGAGTGGAGACTCAACAAATATAGCCATTTCTATCCTAGGATTGTACAATCTATGAGTCAATTAAATACATTGATTGGATCTTAAACTTTGAAACAAACATTCAACAAGTCATTGAAATTTCAAACCCTTTGGAAGAGAAAATATCCTTGAAGATTCCAAATATTACTGCTTGTCCCTAGGGATTTTATCCTTAGAGGCTTCTAAATATTTGGGCCTATCTCAATTTGTTCTCTCCAAAGTCAATCTAGGAAAACTATGGCCTTGATTCTTTGATTTTCACATAATGGACCTTGTGGAATGGAAAAGAGAGTTAAGACATAGACATTTAGTTTGAAATTTAAACAAGACAAGTGGATGTGGTAAAAGCAATTCATTAACCAAGATTAAATCAATTGAACCCCACACGTGTGCTTGTTATCTTTTGTCTTATGGTCTTCCAAGCAAAAAATTGGTCTTTTGGTTTGAACTACTCATAGGGTAAGGCATGTTCTTCAATATCTTGGTCTAACAAACAAAGTTCTTCTTGGGTTCATCTAGGATCAAAACAAACACTTCATCCATCCCCAAAGCATCAATTAAATCCCATCTCACAAACAACTTTTAGAACCTTGGAAAAATCATTTATACTAGACTTTTGGTAAATCCTTCAATCAAAATAAAAATCACTTTGTTTGGCTAAGTGTGTGTGGATGAATCCTTCCTCATACATTTAGTTAAATTATCACCCTTGTGGACAAGTTTACCCTAAGATAACATCTAACATCTTGGGATCTATAAGTCCATTATCCAAATCAAACCAAATCCAAATCAAAATCCAAAAATCCTCAAGTCTAGTATTCCTCCAAAGTTCTTAAAAGTTCAACACCCATATCACTTACCCTTTCATCCTTCATCTCATTATTGGTCCTAAATTCCTTAGAGGTCATCAGGGTCAAAACACAAGAAAAACATGGAATATAAACTTGATTCATACATCATGAGTAATCTAAATCAACCAAACTATCAAAGCCTTATAATGCCAATTGATTATCAAAACTCACATTTATACAATCCATACATGGGATCATTATCTCCTACAAACCTCAATGATACAAAAAATGAGTTTTCCCAATCTAAATGTTGGAACACAAAACCTCAATGATACAACAAATATGAGTTTTCCTAATCTAAATTTTGGAACACCTTTCCCTATGGTAGATTTAAACCAAATTCAAAACTTACAAATCAATCAACCAAACAATCAATACATGAGTCTTCAAAAAAACAACATTATCCCATCCAATCCATACATGCCAAATGTGAATATACCAAATACAAGCTTACCAAACATGAACATATCAAATCCACACTTGCTGAACTTTGAGATAGATATGTTTTCGAATCACACCAATAATGTTCAAAGTCCAAACTATATGTTAACAACTCCATGTATTGATCCAAGTCAAGGTAACACCATACAAAATCAAGGTTGCCTAAATCAAAGCAATGTGATTCCCAACCACAACAATGTTCAATTTCAACCCTAAACATCATCCTAAATCATAACACTATCCAAAATCAATTTGTGCATGATCCCATACGAATACCACAAGTGTATATTCCAAATATGCTTGACCAAAAACCAAATCCACTACACCAAGGGTGTTAAGATCAAAATCAAGAACAAATTTTGCGAAATCAAATTGCTATACTTAGAAAATTTGTTGATTCATATCACCAAGAGACATCTGCACCCCAAAATCTACACACTCCCCCATTGGTTAAACCATGTAATCAAAGCATTGAGTTATGTCCACAACCACATCAAGAACAATAACTCCAATGTCAAGAGGTTGGATATAAAGATCAACAACATCAACAACAAACCCAATCACCACATTACCAAAATCAATCACCACAAGGTCAATTTAAAGTACTAATCTCACAAGATAACAAACATGAATACACTCCTTTGGGAGAGCCAATTGAATCAACATTAAAAAAGTTAGTTAATGCAAAACTCATCACTCTTCCAAAAGTAAGTGCTTTCAACTCTATCATAAACTTCCCTTGGAATAAGGGTAGATCTTATTGTGAGTATCATAGAGACAAACGTCATAAAATATCAAATTGTATTCCACTCAAAAATCTCATCCAAGACCTTCTTGATCAAGAAATAATAACTGTTGACGACAATGATCAAGATTCAACCACTAGTGATAACAATGACAATCTCTCCACCACAATTGTTGAGAACAATGATCAAGATCTACCCTTCAATGAGCACCTTGAAGATGCTTCTACCCCATCCAATGATCAAATCAACATGCATCAAGAGTCACTGTTCAATCATGATTAAAATTCACCAAGAATATCCAACAATGATCTCTTTCAAGGAGTGTTAGAATTATTTGATCCTATTGACATAATCCACAATCCATCGACCAATGATCATGTTGAAAATGTCTCTACATCACCTAATGAGTTAGAGGACATATCTTAAGAATTTATTCCAAAGCATGATCAACATATTTCACCAAAGTATAGGAATGGTCCTTTCCAATACATATTGGCATCCTTTGACCTCATGGTTATAGATATTGAAGAAATCCTCAACTCAACACTTGATCCAAATTCACTTAAAGATCAAGAGGATATTGAGCCGCTTCCTATGCCTAATGAAGACATCCAATAACCATTTATAATCAATCCATCCTTTGAAATGGACCCATGTCAAGAACTTGATCCAAAGCATGTTGAAAGCAATTCTAAAATCATTCAAGATCAAGAATTCGTATCTCCAAGATACTACAATGATCTAATAGACACTCTCCAATCTATACAAGATGTCGCAAATGATGATCACATCCATATAGCACATACTCCTCGATCTACCCATGAGATGCTTTCTTTGGATGGACACGTAGATGATCTTCATTTAGAACAAGATTCCTTTACTCTTGACATTATTACACAAAAGAAGTAGGTTATTGATTCCTACAATCAAACTAAGTTGTCAACATTAGGATCAGATATATCCCAAATTTAGATCGAGGACATCATGTATGAAGATATCCAACATTATCCACTCAAGGAAACAAGTCAAACCAAACAAGATATTCTAGAGACAACAAAGCAACAAATTCCAATAACATCATCTACAGTGGTCATTTATCAGAGAATGCTTGCTAAACAAGACATCTTGAAACAAGTAGAATCAAAGAACAAAGGTGCTACTACCACCATACTGGGGGAAACTTTGTCTCAATAAAACATCAACATAGGGAGCATGAAAAATACTTGTGATAAAACCAATGCCAATACTACAACCAACCACGTCATGAATCTTCATCCACCCATCACCCCATCCACAAATTGGGACCAACATCAAAAGAAAGATTTGAATCAAAGCACGAAAAAATGTTATCAAAGAAAAAGAAGTTGGGAAGCATAATGGACAAATCAAATACACATGGATACTAAAAAATACAAAGATAGATCATCCCTATCAAACTCCATTAGTCAAAGAAACTATGGGCCAAAATAAAAAAGGGAAAGGTATCCATCAAAGATTTCCACAAAGGAAAAAAAAGCTTCCCAAGCGACGTACAAAGTATATCAAGCAGTTGGTCCTAATTCCATGCACACCTCCACAACCACCCCAACAAGCTCTCATCACCCCACCTCACACCATTCCACCAAATCCTCCACCTCCACCACTAAATCCAAACATATCAAATCAATATAACATCACATTGCAAGCAACCCAACAAGCGTATCAAAAGGCACTTCAACAAATCCAAGCTCAACAAGCCGCACAAACTGCACAACAAGCCGCACAATAAGCATAGGCACAACAAGCCACACAACAAGCACAACAGGCTGCCCAAGCACAAGCACAAGCTTTACTGCAACAACAAGTTGCACAAGCTGCTCAACAAGCTCAAGCTCAAGCACAATCTCAATACCAACTGCAACAAGCCCAAGTACAAGCCTTGTTACAACAACAAGCCTATCAATAAGCCTTGAAATAACACACACAACAATAAGCACTTATAGCTCAACAAAAACAAGAACAACAACAAGCGTTGTTGGCACAACAGTTACAAACATACCAACAAGCATTGCTTGCACAACAAAACTTACAAAAACCTCTCGCAAACACGTAGAAAAATACGCAAGTCATCCCACTTGTCACCCAAGCAACCATACCACCCCAAAACACATATATCCCACCACTTGATCCACAAAATGACTTATCTGCACAAGTTAAATTTCTCTCGCAAAAAGTGCTAAACATTCAATCAGGAAAGACAACGAAATCACAAGGGAAATTATTTCCCTATCCATTTGATAGAAGCATTGCGATGGTTCCATTCCCACAAGGATTTGAGATACCAAAATTTGACAAATATCGTGGGACTGGCAATCCTGAAGATCACATTAGGGAATTCCATGTACACTGTATGGAAGTTGCATATGATGATTCTTATTTGATGCAACTCTTCCCTCGAAGTTTGGCCAATCCAGCAATGGAATGGTTCTCCCGCCTTCCCCCCGAAATTAAAAAGTTTCAAGAAATTATGGACTTATTCATATATAATTATTCATTTAACATAGGCATGGATTGAGCTTGGAAGAATTATTTGGCCTAAAATAGGCCAAGGGGGAAAAAATCACAACCTTCTTACAATGATGGTGAGCCAAGGCCAATAAGAGCAAATGGGCTATGCTTGAAGAAAAAAAACAGGACTATCATCTCAAAACTTGAAGGGACCTTGTCCTTTCATTTGAAAATGCAATGTATAACAACGTATGACCAATTGATTCCCAAAGCACTCAACATCGAAAGAGCCCTTATAGCACAAGGGGGCACACCCACAAACCAAGACAATTGACCATCACCAAGTTACAATGAAAAACCTCGCATGTGGGCAAAGAACAAAAATGTCACCAACGATGGTGTCGCTGATGCCAAACTTGTTATTAGCACCCCAAGGCAGAATACACAACAAAAAATGTACCAACAACCACAAATCAATACCCAAAACAACCCACAATCAACCCATCATCACAACAACAACCCAATAATCAAACTGTCAACAACCTAAATGCTCAAGGGGGACCACCCCCAAGGAAAAAATATCCCCCAAAACAAAAATACACACTTGGGGAACCAATCGAATCTGTCATGCACAAATGGTACAAGCGAATCTCATCAAAATTCTAGTCTACAAAAATTATCAAGAGCCTTAGGTTAAACCACCATGGTAAAATGAAAATTACCTTTGTGATTTTCACAAAATAAAGGGACACATGACAGCCAGTTGTATGAGACTCAAGAATATGATCCAAGATCTCATTGATGATAAGACCATAACCATTGAACAACCAGTCGAGAATCAAGACCTTAAGATATAATCGAATCTAATGCCATATCACAATAAAGGAAACAACAATGGTAAAGGTAAGTACAACAATTTGAACCATATATATGACCATGTTGTTGCATCTTTGGATGAATGGGTAACAGTTGTCAATATCAAAGGATCTAGAGCCAAGTGTGGAGTCACCACACGTGGCAGAAAAATTACCATCCCAGGACCTTCACAACCATCCAAGGCACTCGCCTCAAATCCAAAATCAATCCCTAATGGTTACAATGTCCTAGATCAACTAAAAAGGACCCCCACCTAGATCTCCATCATGGAGTTGCTAAAAATCTCGCTCGCACATAGGGAAATCCTAGAGAAGGCATTGGCCGCATCTCCCGTTCCCACAAATCTTGATGTAGACCAGTTCCAAGCTATGGTCAGAAAAATCACTACACCACATCTCCTCACTTTCTTCGAACATGATCTCCCAACCCAACCATCTCACAATCGTGCACTCCATCTTGAAGTCCTAGTCCATAAGAACAAAGTCAAAAGAGTCTTGGTGGATGGAGGTGCAGGTTTAAATATTTTCACTTTGAAGCTGGTAAAGAATCTGGGATTCTCAGAAGATATCATCAATAAAGGAAAAGGTATCACTATCAGAGCCTATGATGATCAAGAATGGGTGTCCCAAGGCACCATTCAAATCCCCATTCAAGTGGGGCCGACAATCATGGAGACCACTTGCCAGGTTCCTGACCTTGAACTCCCTTATAATATTCTCCTGGGGCACCCATGGATCCATGGGATGCAAGTTGTCACATCCAAATTCCACCAATGTATCAAGTTCCCTTATCAAAACCAAGAAGTCACAATTCATGGTGATCCTGAGCCTTTTTATTATTGTAAAAACCTGGAGGACAAGTATTATAAGATCCCCCAAGTCCTGAAAATGATGAGGCTCTCTCAAAATTCATGGGACTAAGGCATACTCTACCATATGGAGATCATAAAGCAGGGTTTGATATTGAACTAGACACACATGCATACTATGGGGAAACGATTGAATCTCTTAGTCACAAAATAGAATATCTAGGTTTCTAAGTGAAAACCACATTGTGGCAATTTCTGACCCGAAAATAGTAAAAAGAAAGGATGTATCTGATGGTGAAAACCTCTCTAAGGTGCCAAAGGATGAGGGATTCAATCTTCCCCTTAGTGCCATCCATCAGGAAAAATCAACAGTACTGGAAAAAAAATGCAACCTAGTCAATCTAGGAACTGAAGAAACACCGCACATTACTTTCTATGTAGAGTCACTTTTGACTGAGGAACAAGAAATTCTAGCTGCATTCCTGAAAGAAAGGAAAGTAAATTTTTCATGGACCTATGTTGACATGCCCAATATTGATCCAAAGGTAGTAGTCCAACATCTAGCAGTCTATCTAGAGGCAAAAACAATAAGACAAAAATTAAGAAAGATGCATCCACATATCACATTGTTGGTCAAACTTAACCTACATAAACTCCTTGACGCTAGCTTCATACAACCCATCAATTATCCTAAATGGGCTTCCAACCTTATGCCTGTTTCTAATCCCATTGGGGGCATCCGAATTTGCACCGACTTCAAGGACTTGAACAAAGCATTCCCTAAGGATGATTCCCCTCTTCCCAACATAGACATGATTGTAGATCTAATAGCGAGACACAAGATGCTATCATTGATGGACGAGTTTTCAAGATACAATCAGATTATGATAGCAAAGGATGATCAACATAAGACAACCTTCACCTGTCCATGGGGCACCTATTGTTGGAACATGATGCCATTTGGGTTAAAAACACTGGAGCTACATACCAAAGGGCTATGACTCTGATTTTTCATGACATGATCCACAAATCTATAGAAGACTATGTGGATGACATACTAGCCAAATCAAGGAAGCGTCAGGACCACATAGTAGCACTAGGCTCTATTTTTGACAAACTAGAAGAATATAAAGTATGACTCAATCCTAAGAAATGTGCCTTCGGTGTGCAATCAGGAAAAATTATAGGGTATATTGTATCAATGAGGGGAATTGAGATAGACCCTGCAAAAGTCAAAGCAATTCTTGAAATGGAAGCGCCACATACATTGAAGCAGTTAAGGGGCTTGTAGGGAAGGCTCCAATCCATTCCTAGATTCATAGCACAGTTAGCAGATAAAGTTGTCCCCTATTCTCATCTACTCCACAAGGGGGTAACATACAAGTGGGATGAGAAATGCGATCAAGCATTCAATAAAATCAAAGAATACTTGCTGACACCGCCAATTCTCATGACACCAAACCAGAAAAAATCACTCATCCTCTACATATTAGCTATAGTGGTAGCCCTTGGTGCTCTTCTAGCACAACATGATGAAATAGGGAAAGAAAAGATCCATTTAATATATGAGCAGAACCTTGGTGGGACACGAGCTAAACTACACATTCATTGAGAAAGCTTGTCTTGCAATAGTGTTTGTCTCACAATAATTCAGGCACTACATGCTTGCTCATCAAATAAAGCTCATCACCAAGATAGACCCCCTCAAGTATCTACTTTCTAAAGCAACACTCATAGGGCGAATGGATAAGAAGGTCATGATATTGAAAAAATATGACATTGAGTATGTAGAACAGAAAGCTATCGAAGGATAGGTAATCAAAAATCAATTGGCAGAAGCACCTATATATTCAGAGAACCCCCTACTATCAGAGTTTCTAGACGAGTCCATTTTCAATCTCAGTGTAGCAGATCATTGGAAGGTATACTTCGAAGGGTCATATACTCAACATGGGTCAGGAGCAAGAGTCTTCTTCATCACACCACAGGAAGATTGCATCCTGAAGTCATATAAGCTATATTTTCCCTACATCAATAATATTGTGAAGTATAAGGCTTTAGTCATAGGACTCCAAATTGCAGTATAGTGGAAAATCATGGCAATTAAGGTTTATGGGAACTCATAGTTAATTATCAAACAGGTCAATGATGAATACCAAACTACAAATGACAAACTTACCCCATACAAGAAGCTGGTGGAGGATATCAAGGAGTTCTTCATTGACATAACATTTGAGTAAATATTGAGGATAAACAACAGAGCAAAAGATGCCATTAGCAACAATTGGATCATTGATGGATATCCCACACAATGTCCCTAAACATGAATTCTTGGTAGAGCAACTTCTTGTACCAACTTTCGAGGTACCAAAATCTGAGTTCGTGTGTGAAATCATTGGTCTAGGTGATCCTTGGTACCATGAAATATACACCTACCTGAAAAATAGGAGTCCTCCCCGCTGATATCACCCCAAACCTTAAGAGGACCTTTATCAAAAAGTTATCTCATTTTTTCATATTAGGTGATACCCTCTATTGTAGAAGTATCGAAGGAATCCTCTTGTGATGCCTTAACCCCGAGAAAGATTTGACTACTTTAAAAGAGGTACACGGTGGCATTTATGGTTTGCATTCTAGTGGTATGACCTTGGCCAAGAAACTTTCGAAGACAGGTTACTACTAGCCTACAATGGAGAAGGAAGCTCATGACTATATCTAAAAATGTTTGTAATTTCAATAGCATGGGGACCTCTTCCATGCACCAGATCAGGAGCTCCAACCGATTATAACACCTTGGCCCTTTTCACAATGGGGGCTCGATCTCATTGGAAAAATCTCACCCACCTCATCTAATGGACACAAGTTCATTATCACCACAACAAAGTACTTTAAAAAGTGGGTAGAGGCCATCCCAATGTCCTAAATCACAGGGAGGCAGATATCCAAGTTTATCCTGAACTACAGGCTCATTTGTCATTATGGTGTTCCTCAAGCCGTTACCTTAGATAATGGCACACCTTTTAAAAACCAGGACTCTCACGAGCTATGCCAAAAATTCAATATCCAACATCACTTCTCCACCCCATACAACCCCCAGGGTAACGGCCAAGCTGAGGCTATGAATAAAACCATCTTGAAAATCCTAAAGAAAACAATCAATGAAGATGGTCATGACTGGCACCTACAGCTAAATCCCATCTTATGGGCCTACCAAACGAGTATCCACACACCTATATGTGCAACCACTTTCTCCCTGGTCTATGGATCAGAAGCCATACTTCTCATTGAAATTGAGCTTCCATCCCTAAGAATATCATTGTAGAATCTCATTACTGGTGAAGAATACAGGGTGTCACGGTTGAATGAGCTAGAACTACTGGATGAGTGGTGCATGGATGCTTTGAACCACCTACAGGTCTATCAGAACCGTCTCAAGTGGGGCTATAATAAGAAGATTAGGAGTTAGTCATTTCAAGTCAGAGAGCTCGTGTTGAAAGAAAATTAGAAGAATGTACCAAATCCAGACAACAAAGGGAAATTTGAACCCAACTAGTTGGTACCCTTTGTTATCACAACAAGTTACAAATTTGGAGCATATCATCTATCCACACTCGAAGGTGAGCCTCTATAAGAGCCCATCAACAACTCCCATCTCAAAAAAAAATATGCCTAAGCTTGCAAGGTATAAATCCAAAAATCCAAAAAAATCAAAAAACCCAAAAAAATCAAAAAAAGGATTGAAAACAGTAAAAAAAAAAGTCCTCTAGTGAAAACCACTTTGGTGGCGCTTTGGGCAAGTACCTTGGTGAAAACCTGGCAATCGGGCGCCTTGTGTAAATAACACACTTTACATCCACCATGGATTCTTCAACTTGTTCTGCATCACCTTCTATCTCTTTCCATCACATTCCACTGATCCTTCCCTTGCCCATCCACATCCACATCATAGCTTGATCATGTGTTGGTATCATGTTCCATCCTAGAACTACTTGACACATTCCTATAGGTCAGTGTGTCCTGCCTATATCAAAGTAGTCTATCACATCATGCTGGGGGCATGTTCTTATACCTACATTGGATCAGATTTGTGTGTATTCTTGAAATCTTCATCAACATCAAAAAATCCAAAGACATTCATAAAATCCAGAAAATCCAAAAACATTCATAAAATCCAAAAAATCCAAAAACATTCATAAAATCCCAAAAATCCAAAAACATTCATTAAATTCAGAAAATCCAAAAACATTCATTAAATTCAGAAAATCCAAAAACATTCATAAAATCCCAAAAAAAAAATCCAAAAACATTCATAAAACCAGAAAACCCAAAAATAAGATGGGTCCACTAAGAAGATTGCAAAGACATATCCAACAGAGTAAGATTTCCAAGAAGAAAAAGTTGTTGAGGAACATGATCAGTAAGCAGGTTTCTCTGTAAAGATAACTTAACCATTGCAATGCAATCTCCAATATGCTTAGGAATACTGCCAACCAAAGCATTCCATGAAAGATCTAAAACCCCATAATGCTGTAAATATATAGAGTCAGGCAAAGCTATTTCTTGAATCCACCACAAATTTCACCTGGAATGGTGCCACCGATCTTATTGTTTGAAAGGACAATGTTATTCAATATTCCCAAAACAAAGCACTGAGTTGTCATGTCGAACTACATCGTCTCTGAGCTTGAACGCAGGCAAAGCTAATCATTGATCAACCCCCGAGACATTAGGTCAGTCCTTTAAGAGTCCACCATAATAAACTGACAATCCACACATGTTCATATCTCATCAATAAATGAGTCTGTGTCAATCAAACTACATGGTCTCTGTATGTATAACGTAGACAAGGCTAATCTTTGATCAACCCCCGAGGCCCCTAAGATAGGTCCTTAAGTTAGGTTTTTGGTCAAAATCTCAAAAAATACAAAAAACATTAGAAAAATTGAAAATCAAAACATTTGTAAAACATATCGAAAATCCCAAAACAACATCAAAACATTTCAAAATACCAAAAACATTCAAAAAACCCAAAATCGTCCATCCCATTTCACTTTTACCCGCAATAAACATCCACTCACAATAAACAATCGTCATCTACAACCTTTGGCAAAACAATTGGAAACAAGTTTCACAAATTGAGAGTGAAAACTCAAAACGTCAAAATCTAACTTCTAGGTCAATAGGTAAACAAGTTGGTTAACTCTTGGTATCAATAGCCCATCATCTCGTTAGTCTCAAAATCATCTGATAACATCGTGTCTTAGGATGCATCCTTCCTACAATGGACATCAACATCAAACCTCACCGTAGTTTAGTCTTGGCTAGAGGTATGAAGAACATTGACTTGTTTGTTTACTTGATCTTTTCTTGTGATTTATCTTATTGCACTTATTCCCATGACCTCTCGAGGATGTCTATTTAAAAAAATTAGAGAGAAAGGAATGGGGCATTGATCATTATCTTTTGTCTGTTGTGCTTGTTGGATATTCTTGTAATATAACTTGGTGATACTTGCTTTGGTAGGTGTGTATGAAAGATGTTATAGATGTCTTGTTGACTATTACATGGTTAGGATTTTCCTTTCTATGTTTTGGTCCAAGGTGTTTGAAATGTCTAAAGTACATCCTAACAAGGTTTCGTATGTTAGGCGTGAACAAGAATACTCCTATCTATTTTTCAAGTCAAAGTCCATTGCACTAGATACCACACCATCCTGGTTGTTTGTACCTTGATGCATCGTATCTATGTGTGTTATCAAACATAAGGAAAGTTATGCTCTTTACATCCCCAATCCTTGGAGAAGCAATACATCATCATCATTCATCATCATATCTAATAAAGTCTCGACGACTCATAGACTTGTTGGACTTCTGCATCTTCTTGGAATCAAGGGTTGATCCCTCTCATTCTTCTATCCTCTTTCACACTAACATGCTATCATGACATGCATCCATCCTGCATTCATAAAACGTCAACATACCCATCCTACATACTCATACATATCATCATAATAGGACACATCATTCATCTCACATGCATTGCATCATCATTTAAGACGTTTAGGATAACATAGATTTGTTATTCTCAACATCTTCATTCATCTCATTTTCATCATCATTATCATATAGATATGTTAGTCTAACCATCCATACATCCATCTTGAACCTCTTTGTCGCGAGATCGACCCTAAATTCAAACTTTTTGCCCGATCTCTCGAAGGGGCAGTGTACCATGGTACTTTCCGCTAGGGCATCCGAAAAATCACAAAAAAATCAAACTTTGATCTCAGCAAGGTTATTCTTTGAACCAACGCAGCAGGTACATTGCTCCAAAAAGGGGAAAAATGTAGACATGCAAATAATCCTAACTAACATAGTGCATCTAATTCCGATCAATTATCATCAAATTCTTCTATAATTAATCAAATAAATCAATTTATTAGATTAATTCACTAATGTCCATCATGTTTAATTAAATAAATCAATTTGTTTAATTAAATCCCCAAAGTTCTCTTATTTAATTAAATAAATCATTTTGTTTAATTAAATCCCCAAAGTCCTCTTATTTAATTAAATAAATCATTTTTTAATTAAACCCAAAGTCCCTTTGTTTAATTAAATAAATCATTTTTTTTAAATCCCCAAAGTCCTCTTATTTAATTAAATAAATCAATTTGTTTAATTAAATCCCAAAAGCCTCTTTTTTAATTTAATAAATCATTTTGTTTAATTAAATCCCCAAGGTCCTCTTATTTGATTAAATAAATCAAATGATTTAAATCAAATATCATAAATTCACTAACCCAATCAAAGTTAATTAAATTCTAAATTAATTAACTTTAATCACCTTCTAATCCTCATTAATAAATTCTCTAGCTTTTTACTCCCCAAGAGTTAAATCAACCCATTATTAACTAACCCACTTGCACATGGAAATAGTTTCTTTTAATTAACTAATTACCTCATTTATCCTCTCAAAAACATACTCTAGGGAATGTTCCTTCATTGACTCCCTTTATTTGACTTTCTAACCACAAACAATTTTCCTCCAAAACATCTCAACCACATGCATTTCATGCCTCTTACATCTCAATCACATGCATTTAGTGCCTCTTACATCTCAACCACATGCAAAGTGTGCTCAATCCTCACCCTTTAGCATTGAGACAAGTGCCCCAATTTCAATGGCTCTTTTTTAGTCCCACATTCCTCCCATCTCTCCATTCTTCAATCCTTCAACCTACAAATAAAAGCCACTTCGATTTGAAATCCATCTACAATCTTATGCGTTTACACTATAGACACATTTCATCTTGCATTGTATCACATTTGCTTCATTGGAAGCTTATCAAGGGGGTGGGAAAGGGCATCCTTTTCACATCAAAGGAGCACCACTCCCACTATGGGATAGGTTTGCACATGCTTTTATTTAATTTCTTTGATATTTAGTGTCTTGTTTGGCATATTTAACATGATTGAATATCTCATAGGGAGGTTTTTGTTTGCTTTGTTTACAATGGATTTGTTACCTATTTTTCACTCCAAGCTCAAATAGGTAGAGCTGAATGAAGTTCATCATTTATAGGTACAAAAAATTTTCATATTTTGCTGATTGAGTGTTCATTGGCACCACATTGAGATCATCTTACATATGAGTCATAGTTTTTGTGCAAATGTTTAAAACAAAAAATTGAGAAAATTTGCATAGTAATGCTTTTATTTATTTTGTGAAATGTTGAATCTCACACAAGCCGCGAGAGTAACTGAGTTTGTTTCTGACAATCAAGAGATGAATACAAAATTTAAATGGACAGACTACATTGCTGAAAATAACATAAGTGTAAAAAAGAGAAAGCAATTCATCATTGCCTGTAATGATGAATCACTTTCATTGGTGCTTCTAGCCGTCGTGCATCCAAGCAGCTGTAGCCTCACTTCATCGCTCCGTGTACCTGCAAAATCGTTAAGGAGATGGTATTAGAGTTATACTCTAAGACAATGGTGAATTACTTTCTGCCTCATGCCTATGCTACAGACAAGAATGTAACTTGCGTTAAACCGAGCATTCATCAAATAATTGCAAAAGATCGAGAGGAAAAACATAATTCAATGGAAGCTTTCAGCTTCTTTTATCTTGCTGACATGTTTGTTTCAGTGTGCAGGAACAGGTTCATCATGTTCATTTATCAGATATGTGGAGTAAAATGGGCTCCCACAAGGGTTGAGCTCGACATATCAAATGAGACATATTCACTATTTTCATTCGAGGTACATGAATATTGATAACAAATATGTAAAGGAGCATATTACATTCATCTTTTTCATTTTCTGTTCAGCTCTACTTTGTTTTTTCTTTACATTGCATCTAAATGAAATGTAGAGCGTGTTTACATTAAAGAGACAGAGTATTCATGCATCTAAAGTATTCATAGCTTCAAAAGCATGTAGTGATCATGCATTTAAGTTCAAGAGACAACAAAAAACAAAAACTTTCATGATTCATCAACTCAGAATACGACTAGGTGGATGCAAGTCATTACTTTGAAAGGTTTGGATTTAAGCAATTATCATTTATAAACAACACTTTGATAAAAAACAAAAAATATTTTATCAGAAATATTCAAAGGTGTCACAAGACAGTGAATCAAGATTTCATGTTCTCCAAAGATCATACAATGAAGTTTCATATTTCTAAAGCCAACAGAAACACAGAAAATGTAGTTTTGAATTTAAAAGCTTGTTTATAAACAGAAATCAGATCTATGAAATTTATAAAATGCCCAGATTTAGAGAAACATGGCCGTATTTCAAAAAAATTGAAGTATTTCATCTTGAGTTTAAAAGCTTGTTGTTTATGAACATAAATCAAATCTATGAGATTAAAAATGCCCAGCTTCAGATTTAAAGGAAAAACGTGGCTGTAGAATGCATAAAATGAAGTATTTTATTTGTTGTGAGTCCAAAATGTTGCGTTTTGCAAGAAATTAGAAAGAAAGTGTCCATGGCGCAGTTGGAAAAGTAAGATGTTATAGATCTAAAGATTCAGAAAGACATAGATTCGAACTTTTTAAGCAAGTTTTTCTTTGTTTCCAAAAAATACTTCAGAAAATCCTCATGGCGGGCTTGCAAAGTGAAGTCTTTTGTAGATCCAAAGAAGAACAAAGACCAGATTCAAGTTCTTTTTAAGCACATTTGTTCTTTGTTTTAAAATCACTTCAAGAGTGTTCATGGTAGCATAAAAATGAAGATGACTTCCAGAAATTCACCAAAAGCTAAAAGGCCAGATTTATCTCAAAATACCTCATAAGATCTTCATGTTTTTCGAATTTGAAGAGCTCTCGACAAGTTTGAAGCTTCAGATGTCAATGGCGGCCAGAAAAAATGTAGATCCATGCCCAAAATTCGCAGCAAGTCTCAAAGAAATGAAGGTGCATCGATCAGAAGTGAAAAATCGCGCCTCCTATGTCTCTCAACGTTTTTTTTTTTAAAAACGTCATGTTCTAGTTCGCCCAGAAACCAGATTCGAACTTCATCAATGGTGAAATCCAGAAAACAACAAGTTCGTGGCTAGGGTTTGAGGAGTGGCGGCGCCCAGCAAAGAGGAGACTTCATAAAAATGCAAAATGAAATGTCTTTGTTGCTTTTTAGGGTTCGAACCCTAATAATTTCAACCTCTTAATCATTCGCCCTAAATTCATTTTGATACTTTTGCAAATGATTTTCAATAATCATTGTTTTTATTCTCCAAGGTTAAGTGGTTGGCCTTGTCAAATAATAATGAAGTTGGGTGTAAGGTTTTATGGCCGAAAATTTAAATCATTTCCTAATATATGCTGAGTGAAGTGTATAAAGCTATGACAGGAAATTCAATTTTTGCAAAAGGGTTAAACATTTGTTTATTTGCATTAAATCTTGTAAACTAATTAATTAAATGATATTTCTTAAATCATTTAATTAATTTAGTATTTTAAAATGCAAATAAATGAATGTTTTTGAAGCTGAGTTATAACTATTGTTTGAAGATCATAATGTGAAATGAAATAAATTAGCTTTATTTTTCTTTATTCTTATTTGCATAAATAATGTAAATAAATTAATTAAATGATGAAATAAATCATTTAATTAATTTATCATCTAAATGCAAATAAGAATATTATATAAAACTAAAACATATTTTACTCCTGTTCTACATCGGGTTGTCAACTGAAGACTTAAATGAGAAGGATGGACTTTAAAGTATGCATGGGCGGATTGATACAAACGAGGTGAAATTTGCATGCTCTAGCCCACTTTTTCAGGGGTTTTAGTCCAGTTTGAGTTGCAGATCGATTTCATGCTTTATGACTACCAGTTCGAGTTTGTGTTCACTCATTTTTGCATGAGTTTGAGCCACTTTTTCAGGGATTTTCACTTGTGCTCGGATTTCGCATTGTAATTGTCATCTTTTCACTTTCAGATCACTTTCAGTTGCTATTCATGTACTTTGGAGTGCCTTCATTGTATATATATTGAAAAAGTTTATCTTTTTCAATGGAGTTCTTTTTTTTCAGCCTTTGTACTCTACAAAGCGAATCATCTTGTAACTCAGCTTTCAGATTAATATAGCAGTGTTTTTTTCAGATTCGAAGTGTGTAATTGCAGAAGATTCCTTTGAGTTTTAGTACTTTAGAGTTTGCCTTCTAGATTTCGAGCATCATTTTTGTGAAGAATTTTGATCAAAGAATTACTGTGTTTCAGTTCTGAAACCTCTGATTTTTTGTCTTTTTCACATATCTGTATGCAATTTAGTTTAAGTTCACTGGTTATGCACTGTGCTTATTAATTGGTTAATAAATTTTGTCGTGAAAACCTTGTTTTCCCTCAATATTGCATTAGATCAAAGCCTCTGTTTAAATCATTCAAGTGATTAAATTATTGAATCAGGTTGTGCAGATTAGAGTTTTGAGAAGTTTATTGTGAGTCATAATTGCAAGTCATTATCATTTAGGTGCAATCACCTCTCGTAGCTTTAGAATTTCAATTCAAGCAAGTTTTCTATCTCTTTCCCAGCCAAGTCAGTTAGTTTTTAGGAGGTTTTCATCAGGGAACCAACCCTCTCTGGAGATTGATTCTCAATTTTAGGCAACCCACAGGCCTCAGAATCATTCCATGTTTCAACAAATTGCTAGATTTAAATAACCAAGTGTTTCGGGTGCAATCTGGATTGACAACAGTTTTTGGCACGCCCGGTGGGACTTTGAAGATCACTTCAGAGAAGAAATTCAAAAGTTTCAAGCTACTGTCCTGGTATATACAGTAGCATATTTTCACCTTTCAGAGGTACAAATTTATACCTGGCAACTCCGAGCATATTCACTGGTTTCAACAAGTCCAGTGCTGGTATGTTTCAATTACAAGCTTAATTTTCCGATTTCCAGTATTTATATGAATAGAGATGACAAATTTTTATAGTCAGCACGTATACCCACTTCCGTTGCATGAAAATCCTGTCAACCAATCACCCTATCAGCCATATCAGGCCAATCATGCTGCTGGTTTTATCCCAAACAGCCATGCAGCAGCAGCTTATCAGCATGCTCAACATGCTTACCTCCCTCCCACCCCTACTCAGCCTTCAAATCCACATTTGGATATCCAAAATCAACTCCAAGAGGTTAATTATATGAAAAATAACATGAAGGACATGGACATATTGTTAAATATCACAGAGCAAATAGAAGAGTTTAGGAGGCAACAAGAGCTTAATTTACAACAGCAGGAGTTAGACTATCAAGCCTACCTTCATGAGTAGGAGTTGGAGACTCGACGGATACAATTTGAAGAAAGGCTTGAGAGGGAGTTAGCTGCAAAAGAAGAGCAGATGAAGTTTTTGTTTGCTCAAAATCATGAAGTCCAAACAACTCCCTTCATTCCAGATCAACCCTTTCAATACGAAATTCAGCCTTTTCAAGATGAGGTTTTTCCAGAACAACCCATTGATCATGATAGTTCACTCATCATGGAAAAGATTAGAAATGTAAATCCATTGCGTTTAGCTTTGGAGGTTTACCATTTAGAGCAGTTAAAGACTGAACAGGAAAAGGTTGTGGAATCTAAACCAATCGAAATTCCAAGTTTTAGGAGTGCTCTTTCAATATAGCAGCCAATTCGTAGCCAAGAGCAGCCTGAAACACCTTATAACAAACTTAGTAATCCTATTTCAGTAGCTAAACATTCTTGCAGTCCCTTTTGTGCCAGCAAAATAGAAAAATCACATATCAAGCAAGAGGTTGCTGCTGTTTATAGTGTGTTTCCAGCTGGAAATGAGTATAACGCCTGTATAGAGGAGGAAGATTCAATTTCTTTGTTTGACCAGCTACCTGGATTTATTGACAATGAGGAAGAAAGTATACAGGTGCTCAACTTATCAATTGTTTTGGAGCAGCAAGAGCACATTGAAGATTTTTGTGAGTTGCTAGTCCATGATAGCAAGGATGATAATCTTATTTTGCATGAAGATATTACTGATTATTGCTCTGAACATAAAAATAAATTAGATCAAGCATCAAATCTGTTTTCAGAACTTCCTTTGTATTACACTGAAGAGGCCAACAAGAATGAGTTGAAAGAGCTTGCTTTGAAGAGCAGTCAAGTGAACCAATTGAAGATCAGTCTCTTCAAGACATATCAAGGTTTGACTATCAAGATCCCATTTGTTCAACTTGTAGGGAGCTTGCTATTCTGTTGAACTCTTGTAGCGATCAAAAGCCCAAGCTAGTGAATAATGAAGACAATCAAATGGTGGAAGGTACAGAGGTTGGTTCACAAAAAGGGGTCATTCAAGTAGAGAAAGAAAGGCAACAAAACATAGATATTGAAGCACCTTTCAAGACAAAGGTTTGTGTTCAGCGTAATCAAGTGATTGAAGAGGTTGTAGTTGATAAGGGAGAAGTCAGCAAAATGAGCAGTTTTAATAAAAGGACAACAGATTCAACCTATCTTTTCACTCCAAACCGACAGTACAGTTGGTCATTTTCAAGGGATGAGTGATTTTGTACATTCTTTATGAAGTTTTACACCAAATTATTGAGCATCTTAAGGCGCCTCATCTATTTTCAGATGTCCATAAGCATGAGAATCAGTATTTGTTGATAAGGAAGGGCAGCTATTTCTCACAACCAGTGAATGGCCATGTCTGATCACTAACACTATTGGTTAGTGTAGGGTAGGGTAGAATAGTTTTTAGTTTCAGTAACGTTTTCAATAAGTGCCTGCTGGTACATTTTATTTCAGCTTTGTTTGGTTTTCAATAAGTGTAGTTGCTGCACCTGGTTTTCAGATTCTATCATAAATAGAATTGCAATAGTTTCTTTCAAGTTTTTGTTTGATGTTGAGTTACAATTTTTCTGAAATAAAACAAAACAAGAGAAGGACTCCATGCCCAATGGATTTTCTAGGCAACTGGTCTATTGTGTTTAGTAGGCAAACACTCTGCAGAGGTTGCCAATTTGTTACCTATTTTTCACTCCAAGCTCAAACAGGTAGAGTTGAATGAAGTTCATCATTTATAGGTACAGAAAATTTTCATATTTTGTTGATTGAGTGTTCATTGGCACCACATTGAGATCATCTTACATATGAGTCATAGTTTTTGTGCAAATGTTTAAAACAAAAAATTGAGAAAATTTGCATAGTGATGCTTTTATTCATTTTGTGAAATGTTGAATCTTGCACAAGCCGCGAGAGTAACTGAGTTTGTTTCTGACAATCAAGAGATGAATACAAAATTTAAATGGACAAACTACACTGCTGAAAATAACATAAGTGTAAAAAAGAGAAAGCAATTCATCATTGCCTGTAATGATGAATCACTTTCGTTGGTGCTTCTAGCCGTCGTGCATCCAAGCAGCTGCAGCCTCACTTCATCGCTCTGTGTACCTACAAAATCGTTAAGGAGATGGTATTAGAGTTATACTCTAAGACAATGGTGAATTACTTTCTGCTTTACGCCTATACTACAGATAGGAATGTAACTTGCATTAAACCGAGCATTCATCAGATAATTGCAAAAGATCGAGAGGAAAGACATAATTCAATGGAATCTTTCAACTTCTTTTATTTTGCTGACATGTTTGTTTCAGTGTGCAGGAACAGGTTCATCATGTTCATTTATCAGATATGTGGAGTAAAACGGGCTCCCACAAGGGTTGAGCTCGGCATATCAAAAGGGACATATTCGCAATTTTCATTCGAGGTACATGAATATTGATAACAGATATGTAAAGGAGCATATTACATTCATCTTTTTCATTTTTTGTTCAGCTCTACTTTTTTTTTTCTTTACATTGCATCTAAATGAAATGTAGAGCGTCTTTACATTAAAGAGAGACAGAGTATTCATGCATCTAAAGTATTCATAGCTTCAAAAGCATGTAGTGATCACGCATTTAAGTTCAAGAGACAGCCGAAAACAAAAACTTTCATGATTCATCAACTCAGAATATGACTAGGTGGATGCAAGTCATTACTTTGAAAGGTCCGGATTTAAGCAATTATCATTTATAAACAACACTTTGATAAAAAATCAGAAATATTTTATCAGAAATATTCAAAGGTGTCACAGGATAGTGAATCAAGATTTCATGTTCTCCAAAGATCATACAATGAAGTTTCATATTTCTAAAGCCAACAGAAACATAGAAAATGCAATTTTGAATTTAAAAGCTTGTTTATAAACATAAATCAGATCTATGAAATTTATAAAATGCCCAGATTTAGAGAAACATGGCCGTATTTCAAAAAAATTGAAGTATTTCATCTTGAGTTTAAAAGCTTGTTGTTTATGAACAGAAATCAGATCTATGAGATTAAAAATGCCCAGCTTCAGATTTAAAGGAAAAACGTGGCTATAGAATGCATAAAATGAAGTATTTTATCTGTTGTGAGTCCAAAATGTTGCGTTTTGCAAGAAATCAGAAAGAAAGTGTCCATGGCGCAGTTGGAAAAGTAAGATGTTACAGATCTAAAGATTCAGAAAGACACATATTCGAACTTTTTAAGCAAGTTTTTCTTTGTTTCCAAAAAATACTTCAGAAAATCCTCATGGCGGGCTTGCAAAGTGAAGTCTTTTGCAGATTCAAAGAGAAAAAGACCAGATTCATTTTTCTTTCAAGCAAGTTTGTTCTAAATCTCTAAAAAATACTTCTGATGTTTATAGCAGCTTCAAGAAATACAAAAGACTTTCAGAAATTCGTCAAAAGCAAAAAACCAGACTTTTGTCTCTAAATACCTCATAAAATCTTCATAATATTCGAATTTGAAGAGCTCTTGACAAGTTTGAAACTTCAGATGATAATGGCGGCTAGAATAATGAAGATTCGTGCCTAGATTCGAAGCAAAAGCTCAGATAAATGAAAGAACCTCATTTAGAACTGAAAAATCGCGTCCCAAAGTGCCTCTACGTTTTTGAAAAAACGTCATTTTTGCTCTTATTTCGCCCAGAAATGACCAGATTCGAAGTTCTTCATGGCTAAAAATGACAGGAAATGATCAAATCCCAGCTTCAAACCCTCTATGGTGGCGGCCGACTTCCTCCAGAAGTTTCTCCAAGTCAAATGCAAATGAGTGATATGTTTTTAGGGTTCGATGTTGCCTTACTCATCCGCCCTAATTCCTTTTGATATTATTATTGATGATTTTTAATAATCATTTTGTTTTTCTTCCTCCAAGATTCTTAGCAATAATGTGGTCGACCCATTTTAATTGATTTATCAAGTGGTATGGTCGGCCAGTTCTTTTGTAAGGTTGAATGCGTTTTTCCTTATATTTCATATGCATGGAGTGGAGTAATAAGGTGGTCAACCTTATCAACATGGAAAATTTAATTATTGACAAGTATATGCATGGTGATCAACGGTGATTGTCAATAAAAAATGCTTATTTTGCTTATGCTAAGTAAGCTCACATTTAGCTTTAAGTTTAATATTTTATTTGCATATTTTAATGTAAATGAATTAATTAAATGATATGTTATAAATCATTTAATTAATTCATCTTTTTCGAATGCAAGTAATATATTATATAAAGCCAAATCTCAGTTCACTTTAGCTCTGTATCAGATTGTCAATTGAAGTTTTTATCATGAGAAAGATGGAATTTTAAATGTGCATGGGCAGATTGATATAAACGAGGTGGTTTTTGCGTGCTTTAGCCCACTTTTTCAGGGATTTCAGTTATAGACCAGTTGCACGCTTTATGATTGCCAGTTCGCGTTTGTGTTCACTCATTTTTGCATGAGTTTGAGCCACTTTTTCAGGGATTTTCACTTGTGCTCAGATTTCACATTGTAATTGTCATCTTTTCACTTTCAGATCACTTTTAGTTGCTATCATGCACTTTGGAGTGCCTTTCATATTGTATATATTGAAAAAGTTTATCTTTTTCAATCTAGTTCTTGTTTTTCAGCCTTTGCACTCTGCAAAGCGAATTATCTTGTAACTTAGCATTTTTATAGAGTAATACAACAATGTTTTTACAGGTTCAAATCGTGTTATTGCAGAGAATTCCTTCAAGTTTCAAGCATCTCTGTCATGTGGGATTGATCAAAGTAATTATTGTGTTGCAGTTTATGAAACCTTTAAATATTTATGTCTCCTTAATGAATTTTGTATGCATCCAAGTTTAAATCTATTGGTTAAACATTGTGCTAATCAATAATTGAACAGTCTAGTTGTGGAAATCATATTTTCCTTTTGTGATTGTTTCTTTAACAACCTTTGTTTAAAACATTC
>VDFB02105785.1:352446475-352569851 GCA_007258455.2 Sequoia sempervirens
CAAGAGCTCGAATCAAGTATGGCGGCCTGTAGGAGATGAAGAATGTTCAGAAGGGAGACAGAGATAAAACTTACCATCATATCCGTGTTTGTGAGTTCCAAAATCCATAGGTCGAGCTTTGCTTTTTATAAGCCCAGTTCTCATGGTGACCAAAATCAGACAGAGTGATAGGAAGATATACATGGAACAAGAAATAACAAGCAATAAATCAAAATATCAGCACAACCGCGCCATTTAAACCTCAAGATCTTTTTCAAATGCTCAAAAAGTTTTAGATTTGAGACAAAACGAGCTCCATATTACCTGTTATGTTCAAAATATCTCAAGAGATCATCAAAAATCGATAGGGAATGGCCAATTTCGAGCTTCAAACCCTCCATGGCAGTGGTTAGTGGTTCTTTAGGAAGCTTCTCAAGTGTGGTCGAATGGTAATGATTTAGGGTTGAGCGTTGTTTTGTCCACTCGCCCTAAATTCATTTTTTTGGTATTTTTGGTGAATGATTTTAATAATCGTTATGTCTTTTCTGTGGTCATGACCTTTAACAATATGCCTAGCATGGAGGTCGACTTTCTCAATAATGAAGAGCAATACTTTGGTATTATGGCGAAAAAATTAAATCATTGCTAAGTTATTTTAATGGTCTATAGTGGTTGGCCTTATTAAGCAATGAAAATTGGTGCTAAAAGTATTATGGCAGAACCTTTAAATTATTGACAAATTTATTCCAAGTGTGGTCAAATGGTGTTTACTTAGTGAAAAGTGTGAAATATACTAAGTGTGATATATAGAGCTTGAGGATCATGAAGCAAAGAGATATATTTTCTAAATTAGCTTTATCCTTAATATTTTATTTGCATAATTTAATGTAAATGAATTAATTAGATGATACATTATAAATCATTTAATTAATTTATTTTTTTCAAATCCAAATAAAGATATTATATAAAGCTGAATTTCAATTTACCTCAGTTCTATGTCAAATTATCAACTGAGACTGAAGAAAGTGTGCATGGGCAGATTTGATACAAACGAGGTGGTTTGTGCATGCTTTGTGCCCACTTTCCAGTGGATTTCAATTCTAGTTCGAGTTGCGTATCAATTACATGTTTTGTGACCTTAGTTCGAGATTGTGTTCACTCATTTTTTCATGAGTTTGAGCCACTTTTTTAGGGATTTTCACTTGTGCTCAGATTTCGCTTTGGAATTGTCATCTTTTCATTTTCAGATCACTTCCAGTTGCTATTCATGCACTTTGAGGTGCATTAATATTGTATATATTGAAAAAGTTTATCTTTTCAATTCTAGTTCTGTTTTTCATTTTCATCTTGAAAGTGAGATATCTTGTAACTCAACATTTTAAATTTAATACAGTTTCACAACTTTACAGTTTATCATTTTTGGCAGAGTTTCCTTCTTTTCATTATCGCGATTCAATATCAGCCTTCTCAGATTCAGGAGTCTTGTATTTATTGACTGTTTAAAACACGAATTTAATGTGTTTGATTCCAAAGCCTTTAAATTCCTATCACGTTCATTAATACATGTACATGAAAAAGCAATTTAGTTACAGATCATAAGTTTTGCTAATAATTTATCCTCTCCTTTAGGTTGTGAAAATATCGTTTTCCTTCATTAAGAATGGATTGTCAGGCCTTCTAATGAAACACTTATGTAATTAGATTGCCCAATTTGAGTTGTGAAGATAGATTCTGTAATAATCAGTTGTGAATCAATATGCTCATAAATATCAATTAGGTGCATCACCGAGGTTTTAGTTTCAGTTTCATGCATTTAGCAATAGTTCTTCTTACCCTTTTCTCAAAGAAAATCATTCAAGTACCTAATTGATCATCATATAGGAAGCCGACCTAGAATTCAGAGGTTCTATTTTTGCCATAGGATTACCCACAGCCTGAAAATAGTTCCCATGTTTCAACATATTGTTGAATTTCAATATTCAAGCATTCGAGTGCAATCTGATTGACAACAATTTTTGGCACGCCCTGTGGGACTCTGAAGATCACTTCAGAGAAGAAATTAAAAGATACAAGCTAATAGGATACACAACATATTTTTACCTTGAGGTGCATATTTATACATAATTCGGCACATCTACTAGTTTCAACAAGTCCAGTGCTAGTATGTTCCATGTTTAATTTTCTGATTTCCAAGATTTATATGAGTAGAGTCGATAGATTTTCATAGTCAGCATGTATACCCACTTCCATTTCATGAAGATCCTGTCAACCAATCATCCTATCAGCCATATCAGGCCAATCATGTTGCTGGTTTTATTCCAAATGGCCATGCAACAACAACTTATCAACATGCTCAACATGCTTACTTCCCACCCACCCCTGCTCCGCCTTCAAATCAATATTCATATGTTCACAATCAACTCCAAAGGTTAATTATATGAAAAATAACATGAAGGACATGAAGGACATATTGTTAAACATCATAGAACAGATAAAAGAGTTTAGGAGGCAACAAGAGCTTGATTTACAACAGCAGGAGTTAGACTATCAAGCCTACCTTCATGAGCAGGAGTTGGAGACTCAACGGATACAGTTTAAAGAAAGGCTCGAGAGAGAGTTAGCTACAAAAGAAGAGCAGATGAAGTTTTTATTTTCCCAAAATCATGAAGTCCAAACAACTCCCTTCATTCTAGATCAGCCCTTTCAAGACGAAATTCAGCCTTTTCAAGATGAGGTTTTTGCAGAACAGCCCATTGATCAGGATAGCTCACTTATCATGGAGAGGATTAGAAACGTAAATCCATTGCGTTTAGCTTTGGAGGTTTACCATTTAGAGCAACTAAAGACTGAACAAGAAAAGGTTGTGGATTCTGAACAAATCAAAATTCCAAGTTTCAGGAGTGCTCTTTCAATACAGCAGCCAATTTGTAGCCAAGAGCAGCTTGAAACACCTCATAACGAACTTAGTAATCCTATTTCAGTAGCTGAACATTCTTGCAACCCCTTTTGTGCCAACAAAATAGAAAAATCACATATCAAGCAAGAGGTTGCTGCTGTTTATAGTGTGTTTCCAGCTGGAAATGAGCATAATGCCTGTATAGAGGAGGAGGATTCAATTTCTTTGTTTGACCAGCTACCTGGATTTATTGACAATGAGGAAGACAATATACAGGTGCTCAACTTATCAGCTGTTTTGGAGCAGCAAGAGAACATTGAATATTTTTGTGAGTTGCTAGTCCATGACAGCAAGGATGATAATCTTATTTTGCATGAGGATATTACTGATTATTGCTCTGAACATAAAAATAAATTAGATCAAGCATCAAATCTATTTTTAGAACTTCCTTTGTATTACACCGAAGAGGCCAACACGAATGAGTTGAAAGCAACTTGGCTTGAAGAGCAGTCAAGTGAACCAATTGAAGATGATTAGTCTCTTCAAGACATATCAAGGTTTGACTGTCAAGATCCCATTTGTTCAGCTTGTAGGGAGCTTGCTATTCTACTGAACTCTTGTAGCGATCAAAAGCCCAAGCCAGTGAATAATGAAGACAATCAGATGCTGGAAGGTACATGGGTTGATTCACAAAAAGGGGTTGTTCAAGTAGAGCAAGAAAGGCGACAAAACATAGATATTGAAGCACCTTTCAAGACAAAGGTTTGTGTTCAGCGTAATCAAGTGATTGAAGAGGTTGTAGTTGATAAGGGAGAAGTCAGCAAAATGAGTTATCAGTTTAACCTCTCAAGAGGATGCCCAATCAGGTATCTTTCTAGGACTGATTTTCAGAGCATGCCTGATGCAGTTTTAATAAAAGGACAACAGATTCAACCTATCTTTTCACTCCAAACCGACAGTACAGTTGGTCATTTTCAAGGGATGAGTGATTTTGTACATTCTTTATGAAGTTTTACACCAAATTATTGAGCATCTTAAGGCGCCTCATCTATTTTCAGATGTCCATAAGCATGAGAATCAGTATTTGTTGATAAGGAAGGGCAGCTATTTCTCACAACCAGTGAATGGCCATGTCTGATCACTAACACTATTGGTTAGTGTAGGGTAGGGTAGAATAGTTTTTAGTTTCAGTAACGTTTTCAATAAGTGCCTGCTGGTACATTTTATTTCAGCTTTGTTTGGTTTTCAATAAGTGTAGTTGCTGCACCTGGTTTTCAGATTCTATCATAAATAGAATTGCAATAGTTTCTTTCAAGTTTTTGTTTGATGTTGAGTTACAATTTTTCTGAAATAAAACAAAACAAGAGAAGGACTCCATGCCCAATGGATTTTCTAGGCAACTGGTCTATTGTGTTTAGTAGGCAAACACTCTGCAGAGGTTGCCAATTTGTTACCTATTTTTCACTCCAAGCTCAAACAGGTAGAGTTGAATGAAGTTCATCATTTATAGGTACAGAAAATTTTCATATTTTGTTGATTGAGTGTTCATTGGCACCACATTGAGATCATCTTACATATGAGTCATAGTTTTTGTGCAAATGTTTAAAACAAAAAATTGAGAAAATTTGCATAGTGATGCTTTTATTCATTTTGTGAAATGTTGAATCTTGCACAAGCCGCGAGAGTAACTGAGTTTGTTTCTGACAATCAAGAGATGAATACAAAATTTAAATGGACAAACTACACTGCTGAAAATAACATAAGTGTAAAAAAGAGAAAGCAATTCATCATTGCCTGTAATGATGAATCACTTTCGTTGGTGCTTCTAGCCGTCGTGCATCCAAGCAGCTGCAGCCTCACTTCATCGCTCTGTGTACCTACAAAATCGTTAAGGAGATGGTATTAGAGTTATACTCTAAGACAATGGTGAATTACTTTCTGCTTTACGCCTATACTACAGATAGGAATGTAACTTGCATTAAACCGAGCATTCATCAGATAATTGCAAAAGATCGAGAGGAAAGACATAATTCAATGGAATCTTTCAACTTCTTTTATTTTGCTGACATGTTTGTTTCAGTGTGCAGGAACAGGTTCATCATGTTCATTTATCAGATATGTGGAGTAAAACGGGCTCCCACAAGGGTTGAGCTCGGCATATCAAAAGGGACATATTCGCAATTTTCATTCGAGGTACATGAATATTGATAACAGATATGTAAAGGAGCATATTACATTCATCTTTTTCATTTTTTGTTCAGCTCTACTTTTTTTTTTCTTTACATTGCATCTAAATGAAATGTAGAGCGTCTTTACATTAAAGAGAGACAGAGTATTCATGCATCTAAAGTATTCATAGCTTCAAAAGCATGTAGTGATCACGCATTTAAGTTCAAGAGACAGCCGAAAACAAAAACTTTCATGATTCATCAACTCAGAATATGACTAGGTGGATGCAAGTCATTACTTTGAAAGGTCCGGATTTAAGCAATTATCATTTATAAACAACACTTTGATAAAAAATCAGAAATATTTTATCAGAAATATTCAAAGGTGTCACAGGATAGTGAATCAAGATTTCATGTTCTCCAAAGATCATACAATGAAGTTTCATATTTCTAAAGCCAACAGAAACATAGAAAATGCAATTTTGAATTTAAAAGCTTGTTTATAAACATAAATCAGATCTATGAAATTTATAAAATGCCCAGATTTAGAGAAACATGGCCGTATTTCAAAAAAATTGAAGTATTTCATCTTGAGTTTAAAAGCTTGTTGTTTATGAACAGAAATCAGATCTATGAGATTAAAAATGCCCAGCTTCAGATTTAAAGGAAAAACGTGGCTATAGAATGCATAAAATGAAGTATTTTATCTGTTGTGAGTCCAAAATGTTGCGTTTTGCAAGAAATCAGAAAGAAAGTGTCCATGGCGCAGTTGGAAAAGTAAGATGTTACAGATCTAAAGATTCAGAAAGACACATATTCGAACTTTTTAAGCAAGTTTTTCTTTGTTTCCAAAAAATACTTCAGAAAATCCTCATGGCGGGCTTGCAAAGTGAAGTCTTTTGCAGATCCAAAGGAGAACAAAGACCAGATTCGAGTTCTTTTTAAGCACATTTGTTCTTTGTTTTAAAATCACTTCAAGAGTGTTCATGGCAGCATAAAAATGAAGATGACTTCCAGAAATTCGTCAAAAGCTAAAAGACTAGATTTATCTCAAAATACCTCATAAGATCTTCATGTTTTTCGATTTTGAAGAGCTCTTGACAAGTTTGAAGCTTCAGATGTCAATGGCGGCCAGAAAAAATGCAGATCCATGCCCAAAATTCATAGCAAGTCTCAAAGAAATGAAGGTGCATCGATCAGAAGTGAAAAATTGCTCCTCCTATGTCTCTCAACATTTTTTAAAAAAAAAAATGTCATGTTCTAGTTCACCCAGAAACCAGATTCGAACTTCATCAATGGTGAAATCCAGAAAACAACAAGTTCGTGGCTAGGGTTTGAGGAGTGGCGACGCCCAGCAAAGAGGAGACTTCATAAAAATGCAAAATGAAATGTCTTTGTTGCTTTTTAGGGTTTGAACCCTAATAATTTTGACCTCTTATTCATTCGCCCTAAATTCATTTTGATACTTTTGCAAATGATTTTCAATAATCATTATTTTTTATTCTCCATGGTTAAGTGGTCGGCCTTGTCAAATAATAATGAAGTTGGGTGTAAGGTTTTATGTCCGAAAATTTAAATCATTTCCTAATATATGCTGAGTGAAGTGTATAAAGCTATGACAGGAAATTCAATTTTTGCAAAAGGGTTAAACATTTGTTTATTTGCATTAAATCTTGTAAACTAATTAATTAAATGATATTTCTTAAATCATTTAATTAATTTAGTATTTTAAAATGCAAATAAATGAATGTTTTTGAAGCTGAGTTATAACTATTGTTTGAAGATCATAATGTGAAATGAAATAAATTAGCTTTATTTTTCTTTATTCTTATTTGCATAAATAATGTAAATAAATTAATTAAACAATGAAATAAATCATTTAATTAATTTATCATCTAAATGCAAATAAGAATATTATATAAAACTAAAACATATTTTACTCCAGTTCTACATCAGGTTGTCAACTGAAGACTTAAATGAGAAGGATGGACTTTAAAGTATGCATGGGCGGATTGATACAAACGAGGTGAAATTTGCATGCTCTAGCCCACTTTTTCAGGGGTTTTAGTCCAGTTTGAGTTGCAGATCGATTTCATGCTTTATGACTACCAGTTCAAGTTTGTGTTCACTCATTTTTGCATGAGTTTGAGCCACTTTTTTAGGGATTTTCACTTGTGCTCGGATTTCACATTGTAATTGTCATCTTTTCACTTTCAAATCACTTTCAGTTGCTATTCATGCACTTTGGAGTGCCTTCATTGTATATATATTGAAAAAGTTTATCTTTTTCAATGGAGTTCTTTTTTTTCAGCCTTTGCACTCTGCAAAGAAAATCATCTTGTAACTCAACTTTCAAATTAATATAGCAGTGTTTTTTTCAGGTTCAAAGTGTGTAATTGCAGAAGATTCCTTTGAGTTTCAGTACTTTAGAGTTTGCCTTCTATATTTCGAGCATCGTTTTTGTGAAGAATTTTGATCGAAGAATTACTGTGTTTTAGTTCTCAAACCTCTGATTTTTTCTGTCTTTTTCACATATCTGTATGCAATTTAGTTTAAGTTCACTGGTTATGCACTATGCTTATTAATTGATTAATAAATTTTGTCGTGAAAACCTCATTTTCCCTCAATATTGCATTAGATCAAAGCCTCTGTTTAAATCATTCAAGTGATTAAATTATTGAATCAAGTTGTGCATATTAGAGTTTTGAGAAGTTTATTGTGAGTCATAATTGCAAGTCATTATCATTTAGGTGCAATCACCTCTCGTAGCTTTAGAATTTCAATTCAAGCAAGCTTTCTATCTCTTTCCCAGCCAAGTCAATTAGTTTTTAGGAGGTTTTCATCAGGGAACCAACCCTCTCTGGAGATTGATTCTCAGTTTTAGGCAACCACAGGCCTAAGAATCATTCCATGTTTCAACAGATTGCTAGATTTAAATAACCAAGCGTTTCGGGTGCAATCTGGATTGACAACAGGATTAATATGCTAATATTTGTTTGTCTTTGAACAAGTGTAGAATAAAGCTTCCACAAAAAGTCAAATTGTCTAAAATTGAGAACAATTCTTGCTTTAAAAATAGAAATCGATTTAATTTTGAAAAGAATAAAACTATTTTGAAAAGAATAAAACTTACATATTATAACTTATTACACAATTTCAAGTAGAAAAGTAATGAAAGTTTGTAAAACACCATCTTAATATTTGTATATTAATGTTTATGCTTTTAATTTTGCGTGGCCCACAATCTTTTTACATGGTTTATTCCTAAAACATTATGTTAACACATTCTACATTTTTCATTCTATTTTTAAGAATTTGTAGATTTGGTAGCCATGAAAAGTGGTCCTTTTGCAATGCAAGTAATACTCTCCAATTTGCATAAGGTCATGGAAGACTAAATGGTTTATTACCAAATCTTAAGAATAAATAATCTAGGAGTATGGTAAGTAAATTATTAGATCTTTCAAGTTTGGAGTGGCTTCTAGAAGGCAAATGACTACTAGCATATTTTCTTTGTCAAAGATGATGAATTGAGTAAAAAGATGAAAAAAATATAAATAATGAATTGGGAGTTTCCAAGCAAGCTTCTCAACAACATGAGGGACATGGTGTGTGTTGTAAGAATGATGAGTAGTATAATTTTTTGTTTACAACTAACAAAAGAACTAGACGTGATGCAAAAATGGCCATTGTAAACTTAAGTACAATAATATGCATAATTCTCTCAACTATGCTTAAATGGTTGCTAATCCCCTATCTAGTTGGAGATGGATTAACATTTTAAATAAAGAGAAATTTACTTGTAGACTTCTAATTTTTGGTCTAATCATTCATATAAGAAAAACCATATTTGTAGCCCTTCACTTATTTATTTTATAAGTTAATTTTGGGTTCTTTTTTTCGTAAAAATTTGTTCATAACTTGTGTTTGTGTTCCACAATTTGTTAATATGACATAATTAAAGCTTAGTTTTCATCTCAAGACTATTGCCTAATCTACAAGTCACATTGGAATTTGAATCAAGTAATGATAAGTGCATCATGATTATTGATTTTTTAAAGTATAACTCTAGGGGAATTGGTTCTGTAAGCTCTCGTATTTTATTCTTTAAATATACTAATGTACCTTTTCTAAGTTCCCTAGATCTTGAAATAATCAAAAGGTCGATGATAAAGATTGTTTTTACATAAATGTGCAAGTTAGTGAAATATGGAAATAACAAATAATAACAATGTTTGAGTTTATTTGTATTTATTTGCACAAACAACTATTACAAGTTTGATATTTATATAATTAATAAGACCTCATACCACTAACTCAATCACACACACACAAATATTTATTTTGGTGGTATTGTTGTTGTCATGTCCATTTTTTTTACTAAATAAAGACACAATCACCAAAAAATTTACACATACAACATGAGACAAGAATATGTTTAAAAAAAAAAGATTTTGCTTATCCGATGACAACATGATAATGGTATCATCTAAAGTGCTACACACATAATGCGATAAAATAAATACCATAAATTGGTTGAAAGATAATGCTTCTCTATAGGATTAAGAAAGGAGCCCATTTGATTTAGGTGTCTAAATAGGGCATTTTGAACAAGAACACATTCATATGTAAAACCTCGAGTTAGGATGGTTTAAGACTTGGGTTCTATCAACAAAACTTAGAGGAAGATCAACTATTTATCAATAGTTGTATTAATAATTTAATATCAAGAAATAAACATTTACATTGCTTTACAAATTTATCCTTTGAAGATTATTTACATAGCCTGTATTATTACATAAAACAAGGACTAGGCTAAGTGATATCCAAATGAAATTTTGTTTATTATTAATCAAGTAATGTAATTATACAAATTAGAGAACACATAATTTTCCGTGTAAAGGGTACAACACCCTGTAAATACTACTTAATAAAAAAACATACTATATTTTATTAAAATTATAAATCATCATTTAAATAATTAATATAATTTACTTAGGTCTCATTACATTCATTGATTTTCTCATTCTATCATTTTTCAATTTAACATGTTAAAACAATGAAAAAAAACAAGTCCAATTTAATTTGTCTTGAGTTTATGGAGAATTTGAATTCAAATTAGTTAAGAAACTAATTCCTCTAACTTAAATTCCTTTAACTATTTTGTTAATTTGATTTTCAAATTGATTATCTAAATTCAAAGTTTATAAAAGAAATAAATAATTATTTTGGTTACTTGCATTAATTTTAGTAAGAAATTTGGTCTTTAAAATAACAAAAATATTTAAACACTAATAAATCAAGTATTCTAATCACTAACTAATTTTTTTTCAAAAACTAACTTGTAATTAAATGAATTATTATATTAAAAAAAATGGAATTATTATAAATATCTTGTTGTCTTTTGACGTTTGAAATTCAAAAAACCAAAAAATAGGCCATTGATTCAAAGTTTTCTTTCAAAAATTTCAATGATGATTCAATTATTTCTATATTTTATTTTATGTTGGAGGTACACACACTATATATCTATATAAGTTTATAATTATAATTTTTACATATTGCAATGATAAAAGAACAAAAAAAAAATTATCTCTGAAGAATTATAGGCAACTGATATTTTTGATTAGGTTAACATAAATATTATGGATTTTTATACATAATAAATATTATTATTGTTATATTTTTAAAAAGAAATATTTAAAAATTAAATTAAATTTATTTGGATGCCTCCATGGGCGGTTGGTTCCATGGGGTTGCGACCCAAGTGGTTTGCGGCTCCATGGAGCCCGTGACTCACATGGGCTATCACCCTCTAGTTGGGGGGACGGGTCAACCTATTTACATAGGCCAACGCCCTTCAACCAGTAGGGGTTGGCTTTATAAATATGTTTTTTTAATTTATTTATAATAATAATTTATATTAATATTTATACACTTCTATCTATACTACTTATTAAATAAGTATATTAAAAATTTATATTTTTCAAATATGTGATTTATATTAGAATATAATTGTATATATATACACAAACATTTATACATTGATTTATTTTTGGTTTCACACTAACTTGAGGTATAATGCATAAAACCTTCAAACATGATTGAGGAATAATTTTGATAAAATAATATTTATTTTATTTTATATTTTTCTTATATAATTATACACAATAAAATCTAAGTACAAAAAGGAGATAAGGTTTTGTGGTTAAAAACAAGATTTCGTAAGTCCATAAAAGGATTATAATGTGAGATCGAATATCCCATAACTACACATTTCAATAATACTCAATAATTTTGGCATTTGTTTAATTCACTTTCCAAAACACACTAGTTTATTGTTCACCTATTTTAGAATATAATTTCAAAATAGAATTTTCTTCTATCCCCATAACTTTGATAATTTCCTTCTACATACATAAGAACACAATAATGAAAGACAACACATTTCCTTCTTTAGGTTTATATCTACTTTACTTTCCAACTTTTCTTACAATAGAATAAAAATGCTAAGATGAACTACATGCATTGTAATGGTGAATTTCTACACTTTGCTTTCTTTCTTGTAACCCTACCACAATACAGTTTTGACTATTTTCCTTTTTTTATTAACATAAATTACATATTACACTTATTCATCTACACCATAACATATTTTGCATAAGTTTTCTCAAGACTCGAGAGTCTCTCCTAGTTTCACAAGATCCATTTTAATTTTGTTTTAGAACATAGATTTGATGAATCTCCCAATTGATATCCAACTTCAACATGTAAACCTAAAAAGAGAAATCAACAAAAGAAACAATATGGCCAATAGCTCCCCACCCAACCATAGGGTTGTAACTTCAACCCACCCTCGAGCTAGGGCTACTTAGCTCTTCCCATGCACACACAACCACTATTCACATGGATTCTTCAACAAATTTGTACCCTATAACATTCACAATGATATGCCTTGCATAGATCAACCATTTGCATTCACATGTTTTCATTTTTCACCTTAAATACACAAATGGTTATTTATGTAAAAACCTAAACAAGGTGGGAACTCATAGCCAAGACAAACCCCAACACACAAAAGTTACAACAAATGTCACAAAGGATTCAATATTGGATTTCAAAAACAAAGATCAACATTCCAGACATTCCTTTACACACCAAACAAAGATCTAACAAAAAGGGTAGACCTTACCATGATATTTGGTATCCAATTTGTGGAAGACTCTCTCCAAGCCCTATCTTCCATTTTTCTTCCTCTATCCTTCTTCTCTTCCTTCACCTAGAATTTGCCTCTACTTGAAAAGAAAAATCTTAAAGAAACTCAAGAACAATTCCAAAGGAAAAAACCCATTCTCCATTCAAAGAGAGAATAAATAGAAGGGGAAAATAAACTACCTTTCCTTAACCACCTAAACTACCCAACCAACTCTAATTTTTGCCATTTTTCAAAAGTGGGTAAGTAGAGTGAGTTCTAAACTCCATTTAAGGTGTTTTAAAATAAAATTTAACCCCTAACCTATACCTAGGAACCTTTTAAACTATAAAATGAATTATAAATCTTATAAAGGTAATTAAAAATCACAAAAAAAAATGACACTCAAGAAAACTAAAAGACAAATAAATAGACTTTCACATTTATATGAAATTTGCATAACAACTACAACATAATATTTCATAATACAAATAATAGGACCTTAGTACTCCATACGAGGCAAGGTTGGGTATTACATTGGAAATAACATAGAAGTAGCTATGTGACTCCAATCACCATTGGAAAAATTCACCTATTCACTCAACAAATGGCATCAGTATCTCATATAAATAATAATAGCTAAAGCAACTATTAAATTAACACTTCAAAAATAAATATTATTTTTCAAAATTTCTTATCTAAAATAACCATCTAGGAAATCACATATAAATGAATTAAATCAATAACTATCACACATAAACATTAACATATCAAATCTCATCTCCACGATAACACCTAATCGCACATTCACATTACGTAATCATCTAATAATAATAAAATCCTATAATGTCCCCTTCTCAGTAGCCACTTGAGAGGATCATTTAGCCTTCATTATTCCTGGGGCTAAAGGAGAAATAGGAGAATAATAATTAATTTAATTGTTTATAAAGTTATCTCCATAAATTAAAATCAAAAGGGTAACTTTATTTTAATTAATTTAATTAAAGTAATTAAAATAAAATAATAAATAATAAATTCACTTTGGCAATAAAATAATAATATTTCTAGAAGCTTCTTGGAGGAGATTGAAAAGTTCTTTATAAGGAGCTATGAGCTATTTGAGCATGTCTTGGATTATACTTTTCATACTAGTTGGTAAGAGATTGAATGCTTTCTTGTCTGAGGGTTTGAAGACTCTAGGATACCGGTTTCAATTGTGAAAGATCAACCCTAGTTGGAGGAATTGTGAAGGAGGTCAATCAAATTTACTACAAGGGCGATCATTGCAAATTTAATGGTCTTTGACCAAATTTGGAGAGTACAAAGAGTTTGACTTTGCTTGAAGGAAACATTGATGTTTTGAAGGTTCATTTTCAATATTTTTTTGGCATATCAATTTTCCTTGGTAGCTTATCATAATTGTTGGAGAAACTGTGCTTCATCTAGAGAATTCAGGGCACAACATTTTGTATGGAAATCAGTTTAATTTTGGAAGATTGGTGACTCTAATTCATGTTGGATTCTTGCTAGGAGAAGTCATAGTTCATCAAGCATCATAGGCACAACAATTTGGCAACAAGATAGTTCAATTTTTGAAGGAATTCAGTTGGTTTTTGCATTTTAAGAAGGGACAACTTATTGTTGGGAGAGATGGCTTGAAGCAATCAGTTAGGTGTTGATTTGACTGCTAGGACGTGGTCTTGGCTGGGCAACTTCAAGGGGATCGATTCATCACATTTTTGCATTTCATCAGGTCACAGGTCTACAAGTAATTATATCATTGTCCATAAAGCATCATTGTAGTTTGTATTTACATTCTAAAATGTCCAAGTCTGCACTTACATTGTATCACCGCTATATAGTATGAGTTTGCATTGCCATTTCTTCTTGTATAATCGTCTCATATAGAGGGCGATCAACAATGAATGTCATTGACAATTATTGTAATTGGTTATGAGTTTCAAAGCTGCAATACAATATACAATGAAGTTTGGGAGTTCGCATGGTAACTGTTTATAAAAATGTCTACTAGCTGTAATTGTTCATTTGAATAGTTGCTTCTCATTTTCAGTCATCTAAAAGTCTTGAAAAATTAAAAAAGCTTGCATTGCATATCTCTTTACACTTTTAGTCATTGGCATACTTAGTTAGAGTCTTTTCATGCATTCTTATCATCATATAAAAAAGAGAAATATCATTTACTAACTGAAAGGAGACTGTGAGACAACTGTTTGACAAAATTTCAAACCACTCAAAACTGAAAATTAAGATCAGAATTTACAAGGGTCTTTATAGTGGTATCAAAGCTAGCTTCCTTCCAGCCTGTGAAGTTAGTGTGATGCTATGAATCCAGACAATCAAGAGTATATAACATACAGAAGAGAAAGGAGGAGAAGTGGTTTTGATCCATTTGCTACCAATTCCTCATTCGAAGAAGAAATCATGGGAGATAGGGCTAACATTCCCAAAGGAAACACTTATCAAATACTAAATGACTTAGCTAGAAGTCAAAATTAGGTGGTACAAATTCTAAACTAGCTTGTGGTTGATAGAAACAACAATGGTAATAATAGTTCAAATGGGCACAACAAGGGTAATAAGAACAACATTAACAATGCAAAGTAGAGAAACACTCACATCCCAACACATAGTCATGCTAGGGCAGCTAGCAGGGTGACTCTGAGGCCTCTCATGCCTCAATTCTTGGGTAGACAGCCTGTTGGAAATCAGGAGTAGTAAGCACAAGGTAAAGGTTTTATAGATTACTTGAGAGAGTACTAGTCATTGGGTGATGAATTTCATGTTGCTATGACATTGTAGGACTTTTGTACTATCAAGTACATAAATAGACCCAAGAACAATAACATAGGACAAAAAAATCAAGACTTGCAATGCAAGGTTGGGAAACTCTCCATACCTTCCTTTGATGGGTCCAGTAAGTGTACAACCAGAGCTTGGGTACAAAGTTGGATACTTACTTCCAGTTTAACCCCATGCTAGAGACAGAGGCAATCAAGTATGCTACACTCCACTTAGAGGGTGAAGCACATGAGTGGTGGTATCATGGGCTTGTCACATTGGGACATGCCAACATCACTTACTACCTGGAGTTCACATAGAAGTTGGTGGATAGATCTGATTAGAAGGACCTAGAGCTACACTTTCGAGAGCTAGCACAACTTAGACAGACTGGATTAGTGGATACCTACATTTTTGAGTTCCAACATTTGGAAGTCATGGTGACTAACATCTTAGAGCACAGATTAGTCATGCTCTTCATCGAAGGTCTTTCCGAGCCACTCCATGGTTGTATTAAGGATTTCAAATCAGAATCACTATAGGATGCGATCATCCGAGCTAGAGACATGGAGCATTCCACACCTAAGAATAAACCCCCTTCTAAACCCTTCATCCCATAGCAGAACAAGGGTAAGAATCCTATCCAAAAGGAAGGAACTAAGAGGAGCAAGCAAGAAGAAGAGGACCGCAAGGAGTATAGAAGGAAATAGATATGTTATCATTGCAGGGAGCATTGGGAGCCTGTACACCGTTGCCTAGATAAAGGCAAGGTTCACTTCATTGAGGTTATATCTGAAAGTGAGGATGTTGATGAGAAAGAATAGGCACAAGACAGTGAGGATAACAGTTCAGATGAGGAGAAACCACATGAGGAGGGCAAGAGTGGCACCACTGCTACTCTATCAAGTACTCCTAGATTTAACTCCTTCAGGGTCAGGGGATTTTTGCAGGGCTAGTGTACCACAATGTTGATTGATAGTGGGGCCATCCACAACTTCATTGATGTAACCTTAGTGGTAAAATAGGGGATACTAGTAGAGGACTTTGAGGGATTTAATGTTATGATTGCAAATGGATACAATATGTCATGCACACTAAGGGTTCCTTAATTTCCTATCACATTAGGAAATTACACAGTTACTGATGGTTTATATGTGGTGGATTTAGGTGACACGAATTCCATCCTTAGTATCAAGTGGTTACATTCATTGAGAAACTATTCTTAGAACTTTTAGACCATGGAGCTTAAGTTTAGGGCAACAAATGGAAAAAGAGTGGTGCTTAGAGGAATGGAGGATGGGGTGCCAAAGATAGTGTCAGCTAAACAAATGGAGAGCATCTTCTGTCATGGCGATGTAGCATGGGCAACAAAATGTTTGATCACTACTAAGGAGACTCCAAATGTGGATCAACCATATCATATTGACATGCAAGATCTATTAGGGAAGCATGACAAGGTGTTTGGGGAGATTCCTCCAATAACACTACCAAACAGAGGGTTTGGGCATACCATTGAATTGGAGGAGGGGGCCAAGCCTATCATCACCACACCCTATCGTCATCTTAAGAAGTTCAAGGATGAAATAGAGAAGGAAATCAAGGAGTTGCTTGACGTGGGGCACATACGACCAAGTTCTAGTCTATTTTCTTCTTTCGTGGTCCTAGTGAAGAAGAGAGATGGGACAATGAGGATGTGCATCGATTATAGGGATCTCAACAAAAAGGCTATTAAGAATAGGTACCCGATACCCAAGATCAATGAGCTATTGGATGAACTACATGGTGCAGTGTATTTTTCCAAGATAGATCTTTCCTCAGGGTACCACCAGATTAGAGTTAGAGAGCAAGATATACACAAGACAACCTTCCGATGTCACTATGGGCATTACGAATTCTTGGTCATGCCTTTCAGTTTGATGAACACACCTGCTAAATTTCAGTCTTGCATGAACCACATTTTCAACAAGTAGTTGCATAAGTACCTTTTGGTGTTCTTTGATGATTTTCTCATTTATAGCAAGACTTGGGATGAACACTTGAGGCAATCAAATGGGGTCTTAACTATTATGGAGGAGTAGTAGTTGTATGCTAAGGCCTCAAAGTGCGAGTTTGACCTTAAGGATATTTTATACTTGGGGCATGTGATCAATGCACAAGGGGTACAGGTTCACCAGGAGAAGATTTAGACAATACGCAATTGGCCAACACGTAGGACACTTACAGAGTTGTGTGGATTCTTTGGGTTGTGCAACTATTACAAGTGTTTTGTTAGAGGGTTTTCTCAGTTGGGAGCACCTTTGACAAACCTTACTAAGAAGGGTACATTTGGTTGGTTAGATGAGGCACAACAAGATCTTGACAAGCTCAAGGAGGTGATGAGTAGTTGCCCGATTTTCGAACTTCTAGACTTCACCCAACCACTTGTTCTTGAGTGTGATGCTTCAAGTGAAGGTATAGGAGCAGTTTTAATGCATAATAGGCACCCCATTTCTTTTGAGAGCTACAAGTTGAGAGGACCTAAGAGACTTTACTCCATCTATGATAAGGAGATGCTCGCCATAAAGCATGCATTGGCGAAGTTTAGACAATATTTGGTTGGAGGAAAGTTTGTGGTGAGGACCGACCACAATACTCTCAGGTATATCTTGGAGCAAAAAGATTTAAACGAGAGGCAATAGAAATGGGTCAGTAAGATACATGCCTATGATTTTGACATAGAATATGTGAAAGGGAAAAATAATGTTTTTGCCGATGCCCTTTCCAGGAAACCTACATCTTGTTCTCTTTTAGAGGTTACAGCTGATTGGAAGTCTCTCTTGCTAGTTGAGTACTCCAAGAATAAGTTTGCATGAAAGGTGATGGATGGCTGAGTATAGGATGATAGGTACAAGGTTGTGGATGATGTTATCTTCTACAAGAACAAGATCTATTTGGTGCCAGAGTAAAAATTGAAGGAGAATATATTGTAAGCTTCACATGACACTCCTTTAACAGGTCATTAGGGATACTTTAAGACATATAAACAGGTTAGAGAGAGGTTCTCTTGGAAGGGCCTCAAGGAGGATGTTTTGAGACATGTCAGGGAGTGTGTGACTTGTCAGCAGAACAAATCTGAGCACTCACATCCGACAGGTCTATTACAACCTTTACCCATTCTCAAGTGGAAGTGGGAGAGCATTTCCATGGATTTCATCACAGGTCTACCCAAGGTCCATGGGAGGGATTGCATATATGTGATTGTGGATCAATTGATGAAGTATGCTCACTTATTTGCTATACCCATAGAGTATAGGGCACCTCAGGTGGAATTTTTTTTTTTCAGAGAGATCTTCAGGTTGCATGGGCTACCGAGGTTCATAGTCAGCGACAAAGATAGTAGGTTCCTGAGTGCCTTTTGGTAGGAGCTATTCAGATTTCCAGGTACTAAGTTGACCCTGAGTACAAGCTATCACCCTTAGACAAATGGTCAAATTGAGATTGTGAACAAATGGAATGAGGTTTACCTATGTAATTATATCTCAGGATAATAGAAATCATGGATTAAGTGGTTGCACTTGGGAGAGTATTGCTATAATACCACTTATCATATGTCGATTGGGATGTCATTTTTTTGAGCACTGAATGGATATGATGCACCATCATTTATGGACTTGGATTTTGGGGAGAGAAAAGCTCCTAAAGCTAATGATTGGATTCAAGAGACCCAAGACATTTTGAGAGTTCTCAAGGATAATTTACAGATGGCTCAAAATCAGCAGAAGACATATGTAGATAGGCATAGGTTTGAGCATAGTTTTGAGGTTGGAGACTTGGTCTACCTTCATTTGAAACCCTATAGATAGTCTTATTTGAAGAAAAACAATGTGGAGAAGCTCAAGCCTAAATTTTATGGACCATACATGATCATTAGGCGTGTTGGGGAGGTAGCCTATGAGTTGGAGCTGCTAGAGGGCAGCAAGATTCATACTGTATTTCATGTTTCGTGCCTCAAGAAGGCACTTGGACAGTGGGTTACTTCATCATCAGAGCTGTCACCATTGGACGAGGAGGGACATTTGGTCCTAATTCTAGAGGAGATCATTGATACCTGGGAGAAGAGATTGAGGAATAGAGTGGTTAAAGAATTCTTGGTAAGATGGAGAGATTTTCCAACGGAGGATGCCACTTGGGAAGGAGAACAAATTCTACAACATCCTAGTTTGCAATTGCTTGGGGGCAAGAAATTCCAGGAAGGGAGGATTGTAATGTCCCCTTCTTAGTAGCCACTCGAGAGGATCATTTAGCCTTCATTATTCCTGGGGCTAAAGGAGAAATAAGGGAATGCTAATTAAATCAATTATTTATAAATTTATCTCCATAAATTAAAATCAAAAGGGTAACTTTATTTATAATTAATTTAATTAAAGTGACTAAAATAAAATAATAAATAATAAATTCACTTTGGCAATAAAATAATAATATTTCTAGAAGCTTCTTGGAGGAGATTGAAAAGTTCTTTATAAAGAGCTGTGAGGTAGCCATTTGAGCATGTCTTGGATTATACTTTTCATACCAGTTGGTGAGAGCTTGAATGCTTGCTTGTCTGAGGGTTTGAAGACTATAGGATACTGATTTTGGTTGTGAAAGATCAACCCTAGCTGGAGGAATTATGGAGGAGGTCAATCAGATTTCCTACAAGGGCGATCATTGCAAATTTAATGGTCTTTGACCAAATTTGGAGAGCACAAAGAGTTCAATTTTGCTTGAAGAAAGCATTAATGTTTTGAAGGTTCATTTTCAGTATTTTTTTGGCATATCGATTTTCCTTGGTAGCTGATCATAATTGCTGGAGAAATCATGCTTCATCTAGAGAATTTAGGGCACAACATGTTGTATGGAAATCAGTTCGATTTTGGAAGATTGGTCTTTGATTCATGTTGGATTCTTGCTAGGAGAAGTCGCAGTTCATCAAGCATCATAGGTGCAACAATTTGACAACAAGATAGTTCAATTTTTGAAGGAATTCAGTTGGTTTTTGCATTTTAAGAAGGGATGAATTATTGCTGGGAGAGACAGCTTGAAGCAATCATCTAGGCATGGATTTCACTACTAGGATGTGGTCTTGGCTGGGAAACTTCAAGGGGATTGATTCATCACATTGTTGCATTTCATCAAGTCACATGTCTACAAGTAATTATATCGCTGTCCATAAAGCATCATTGTAGTTTGAATTTACATTCTAAAATGTCCAAGTCTGCACTTACATTGTATCACTGCTATATAGTTTGAGTTTGCATTGTCATTTCTTCTTGTATAATTGTCTCATATAGAGGGCGATCAACAGTGAATGTCATTGAAAATTATTGTAATTGGTTTTGAGTTTCAAAGTTACAATACAATATACAATAAACTTTGGGAGTTCGCATGTTAACTATTTGTAAAAATGTCTACTAGCTATAATTGCTCATTTGAATAGTTGCATCTCATTTTCAATCATCTAAAAGTCTTGAAAAATCAGAAAAAGATTGCATTGCATATCTCTTTAGACTTTCAATCATTGGCATACTTAGTTAGAGTATTTTCATGCATTCTCATCATCATATAAAAAGAGAAATATCATTTACTAATTGAAAGGAGATTGTGAGACAATTGTTTGACGAAATTTCAAACCACTCAAAACTAAAAATTAAGATAAGAGTTTACAAGGGTCTTTACAAATCCATCATCTCAACAACACCTATCAACATAATATAATTCAATAGATAAACATAATAACACTACTACTAAAATTAAATCAACATATAACCAATAACCCATCATAAATGAACATCTCAACTAAAACCTACTTACATAATTAACGAAAGGAGCTCACATGGTTATCACAGAGAAATCACAACAACCATTAGTTAGATAAAATTAGTCAGTTAACCATATCTAATAACAACCAAGTATATGAACATCATTGATGTATACAAAAAACAATCACTCATAAAAATCATGTATAATGTTCAAACAAAGAAGCACATGAAACATTGGACAAGAAAAATCAAAGACACATAGGATCACGAAAAGGCGAGGTCTCACAGTTGCTATTAATTTTATCCATGATAGGAAAACAATTATTGTCTAAATATCTTCTATACTAGAGAATAATTTTCTATCTTGGTTTCAATCTAAGTTGAGCCATAATAGAAGGAAGCTAATAATTATCTCCATGTAATTTTTGCAAGAAATTACTTGGGTATTAGTAAATTTTAAATTAATTGTTTGCACTAGTCCTTTTATTTCTAACATATATCACACAATGTTTAATATAGTTTTCTAACATCTTGTAGACAATGTTTATCCAAATGCAAACATCCTAATTGAGTGTTCTTATAGTTCACAAGAATTCCAAATCATAAACAAATTTGGTATAATCCTTGGATAGATTGTATCAAATGATTTTACTACATTTTGTTGGTGTTTTTATTAGATAAAATGGGAAATAAGGGTCCCAACCCTATTATAAATAAATCCCTTAGGTAGAGATAAATATGACACCCTCCTAGATAGGAGCTAGACACAACTACAACCAATCTACCAACTACCAATCAACACAACAACCGAAATACAAGAAACAAAAGAATACCTAAGGATCTAGCTTAAATAATGCTAGACCCACCCTATTTAATTTCACACTCTTCATTATATTATAAGATTGAGAGATATATTTGGGAAGATCCTTCTTCCATCTTTGTACAACAATCCAAGAAATGTTATCTTCAAAGTCCTTAGATCTAGGATAGGTAGTGAGAGATTCCCCCATCGAGGGACCATCTATGAACACAATATGAATATAGGAATATTGAGTTGGGATAGCAAGATGTTCAACTATTATCACATGAATATTGATCAACTAGAGATGGGTGGTGAGAGTTGCTAATAAGAGTCAATGGAGTAGTAGGAGTAAGACTCACTAAAGTCGTACCAACCACTTGAGAAACCAAAATTGAAAGAGAAGAACCAACATCTTGAGAGGAATTGTCATCCTAAGAGGAACCATCAACTAGAGAATTAGAAGCATAAATAAAAGTGATTTTCATAGGCATTTTATTGGTGTTATGTGTCATATGTAACTAGCATAATCTTAACTTTGTGTTGTACAAAATATTAACTTTTCTAATTTTAAAGATGTTTAACATGAAAGTTTGAATACTAGCTAGAATGGAAACTTTGTACCTATTAGAAGAAAAAAAGAAATCCAAAAATAATTTGTGAAGTTAAAAAAACATAAAATGTTCAAGATGAAGTTTGATATTGTATATAAAACAAATTTTAGAAGCTTAAGATGAAGTCATTTTTTTGTATTTTAAAAAAGAGAATTTCATGAACAAGAAATGATTTATGATTAATTAATAAAGAGATTGTATGGATGAATCAAAGAAATAAGTTTGTCCCAAGCATATACTCAAGATAGCAAGCCCAAATTCAACATTTATTTTTGTCATAACAACATGTGGAACTTATTAGTTGATGAAGTATAGTTTGGTGTGCCATGAGATAGTTTGTGTGATATATGCTAATGCTACACAAAGATCTTTGGTTTCTTCCAACCCAAGTATCAAGGTAGTCATCATTGTTCTTTCATCTGGTGCTATTTCATCTACTCTAGTTGATATGGCTATAGTTTCCAAAGTAAGAACTTACAATACAAAAATATTTCAGTGGGTAGTTAGGAATCAATGCATGACAATTCATAGAATGAACAAAGACAAAACATAGAATTAACCTTATGACAGTGAGTAAGGCTTACAAGAAAGGTGTAATGGCAGGTATAAATTTTTATTCAAAACAAACAATTTTATTTTTGATATAGGGGGAAGTCTTGAAGTTAATCCCATGGGTCAATAAACATTGAGAAGTTATGGCAGACCTATGCACATTGGAAGACATGAAAAGACAGTGAAAAAAGGGTTAAATCATAGTTCATATGATAGTGTGATAAAAGGGGAGGCTTGAACATTTGTATTTTTAGGTAGCCACAACAAATAAAAGACATAGGGAGATATAATAAGGTATGAAGGTGTATAATAACAATGCAATATGATATTCAAAAAGGTCAACCCTTAGTAGGTCTGAAATAAGAAGGGAATGTAATGGGATCAAGCCTCATGTCCTTGAAAAGGAAAAGCCAAAGGGAAACACACACAAACAAAAGAGCAATGATCAAGAATTTTCTATAGAGGGCAGTAAGATAAGTGGGACAATGAGGACTTCATATCCACACACAAACTTAGTCCAAGAAGGAAATGATAAAGATAATTCAAAGATTAAGGTTCAAATCATGAGAGGTATCATAATTTAATGAGAGGATCGTTCATAAGACTTTGAAATATAGGGTAAGGAAAGGAGTTGCAAGTCTAATACACAAGGCAATCCCTTGATTGGATGATAGTCCTTATGAAGAAAAGATGCACAATACATGCAATTACAAAGATAAATCTTTGTAGAAATAATAAAAATCTTGATAGAAAAGTTGCATTTTAGATAAAGAATTGAGACATGTTGCATAAGCTCAGAGAAGCTAAAGGATATGAAGCATATGCAAGAGAATACAAAGGGATAGTGTTTGAATATTGCTTAAGTCCAATAAGCAAGGACTAAAAGAAAAACTTTCCATTACGATTTTGTAAAGATATGAAGAAGAAAGGCACTACAATAGTGGCAAAAGGAAAGAGGATAGTACTTGGTTGAAATATAAAGAACACTAGATAGAATGGATAGTCAATGGGGTCATTGCAGTCCTATATATCTAACATGATTAGGGAAAAGAATATTTTGAATTTAGTTTTTTAGTGTTCTATGACAATCCACATGCTAAGCAATGGATGCTAGTAATCACTAATGCTACCATCACCAAATGGACAATTATGAAGGGTCTATACAAGCAAAAGTCTGTCTATAGATGCAAGAATATAAGAGAGAGGATAGTCATGCACAAATATATAAGAAGCTAGAGCAAGCAAAGTATTCGGTATGAAAGGAGGGAAGAGTTAGTCAAACATTGATAAACTCCAAACCACAAAAGGGCAGTCAAAAACAAGTCATAGTTCATCATGAACAATATACAATACAAAGATATTATAAGAAAATAATAGAAAGGTTAGCTTATCAAAAGGGAAATCACCAAACAAGTGATAGTATAATCACATGATGATAAGCTCCTATGAAAGATGAAGAAAAAAACAAAGAAGACAAATCATAGTCTTGTAGATGATGGAAAGGGAGAGTCAAATAAGCCTTAATGAAGTGGAATAGGTGTAATTTCCCAACCCTATAAATTATCCTACACCCCTAGGAGTCTTTTAATATTTCAAAGCTTCTCAACATATGCCCTGAAAGAAAACCTAGTGGAAGTTGCAACAATTAAGAAGATCTATTGGCCATCCATAGAAAAGTTATAAATATATAGGGTAGTTTGGAGGATAAATATGGTTGGTTGAGAAAATCTAGGAGGCATTTTCACCAACTACCCACCTATCTAATAGATTAGAGAAATCAGTTGCAAGTATTTATGAGTGAGGGTTGGAGTATTTTAAGGTGCTAATCAAGGTTGAAGGGGTCAAGAACATCCTCCCATCAACACCACCTTGGAGTTTTATAACATTAACAAAAAAAAGTAGTTTTTAAGTGCCCAAATGAAGAGGAAACAATCAACTCAAGGAAAAGTTGCCATTTAATAATCTTTAAGGCTTGGCCTACTTTTTCTCCAACGTAGGATAAACAAAAAGGAAGCTTAGTCTCATTTAGAGTCAATTCTTACACTTTTGGAAAAAGCATTGTAATCTTCAAGAAGTTTCTTTCTAGTCATTTTGTGCATTGTAACAGAGATTCTTAGTCTTGAGACTAAAAATAAGCATTGTAATACTTTAATTTCAAGCATCTTTAATCAAAACAAGTAATTTTTTAGACTATGTATGGAACTTGAAAGCATCTTTATCAATAAAAGAATGGGTTTTCACCTTCATTGACTGGTTTATGTTGTGTGCTAGAGAATATTATGCAAATTTTCTTATGTTTTATATTGAAGCCTCTAAAACATGCATGATCAAACACCTAAAAAACCAACTTCTTTATATGCTAGTTATTAGTTAAGAAAAACTTATATTAGCTAATGTGGTTGTAAAAATAGATTCATTTCCCCCCTAAAATAACAAAGATGGTTCATATTTTAGCAAAGATAACTCGGAACATAAGGTAGAAAAATAAGGTTGTGTGACACAAAAACATATTTTCCTTGAGTATTGTATGCAAAGGAGTTTAAACACTTAGTCTCCATCATTTTGGTGCATCACTATCTATAGTCTAAGTTCAAATTTTTTAGTATCATATCCCTTTTCCATGGAATAAACAGTCATTCTAGATTAGGATAAACTCAAAATTGGGAAGCATCAAGGGAACCAACCCTCTCTAGAGGGTGATCTCCACCATTTGAACCCACATTTAGGGAGATCATCACATGTTTCATAAGGTAGCTGAGTGATTTTATCAACTCAGCAAGGGTGCACACTTTCGTGACAATTTTTTTTGGTATTGTAATGCCCTGCCATGAAACCCTAGAGGACAACACACTAACACCTAAATACAAAACATTTTTTTTTTTTAAAACACAATATTCACACAATTGCGAATGAAATGTTAACTTAAATTCTAACCTATGTCCTCTAAAGTTTGTGACTACACTACTTGATTCCCATAAGCTAAACTACAAGAACAGTGAAACATTACATTAAACAAGTATCATCTACAATACATTTCATCTCCACATTAATTTGAACACTCAATATGACATAACCATAACATGAAATCAAGATATCATTTAGGATCAAACCATTTAATTAACATATACAATAACATCTTCTACATTGTTTATCACATAAAAGAGTTCAACCTTTAATTACACCGTTACATTGATACAATGGATATATGGTACAATAATAGAACATGAATTATAATCCACTAGAACTGGAACCGGTGAAGAAGTCTTCAAATCCAGGAGCAATCACGACAAACACAAACAAAGTGAGGGAACCCAATGGAGTGCAAAGCACATTCCACCCAACCATGTGGAACCCTAAGGTCCACCCCCTATGCTAGGAGATAGCATTTAGGTCCCACCACAAATTGCCAAGAGACAAAAGGCAACACATAGGCCAACATGACTCCAATGAACAAGTACGATACAACAACACATGTTAGGAACACCACTTGCAGAAGCACACAAACATCCAAGGGATACAAGAAGCAAGGGGATACTAGGTTGCTGTAGGAGTGTCATCACATAGGTTGTTATGGGTTACCTTGGTGTAACCTTCCTAGGCTACCAGACCCCCATCCTAGGTTACCCTGGCCACCTCTACCGGTCGTCGGACCCCCATACACGCTATATGGGATCAACATACCTTCCAATTGGACCAAACAATTAATCTTTCCATCCCAGACCTTATCACTCATCTCAAGCCTAAACAAGCACTTGAGCCATGAGTGAGGCAATATCTTGATTAATGTGAACTACCCAACCACCTAATTCATTTTAGATTATCACTTGATTAAACTCTCAATGAGTTGCCCTGAACCTACCACTTTGTGCGCCGGACCCCCATTGAGAGCCACTCCCCCCATTAACAACTAGAAGACCCAAAAAATATCCAGCCAGGTAAAGCCATTTGCACAAAATCACAAAACCTCATAAAAAAACACCAAAAAGGTGAGGCATAACCCTTCCCGCACTCAAATTCCAACCACTCTCATGAACACACTGAGCAAAGCTATTGACCATCATATACTCATTCAATACAAATAATCATCTCAAGGGATAACATAGAAACCATCAAGTGGGAAATTCCCTCTAGCCTCTGGAAGACTTCCAAAATCCCCCTTCACACAAAGACTTAGACAATGAACAATAACTCTCAAATATTCTATTTCCATGATTACCCAATTTCACACAGCACATACTTCACCTAGCAATCAATCCACTAACGGAACCAAGAGACACAAAAATGGTTTCCACAACTAGATAACATACAATATACAAAACAAGTAATAATTATAATTGCCAAGGATAATGCACTTTCACATTTAACAAGCTTATTATAAGAGGTTCTATGCATAACTTTTCATATTTGACTTGCAATACATTAAAACAACCAAATGATATATTGTAAGTTTCAAATGTCACACAATATGTACCAACCCAAGTCCAAATAAATTTAATGTTATAACATTACTAATAGTTTAAAGGAAATTCTTTTTAAAACATTACTTCTATAACATTAATCCACTTCTATAATGCTCTAGTTATCAACGGTAACACATGACATCAAGGCTTGACTCGTAGTTAATTTCTCAAAGATAAAATAGATACAAAGAGAAGAGAATAATGATTAATCTACAACTAAACCATACTTCAAAATATAATATATAAACTCTTAATGTATAAACTTTGTCATTAACCAATTCATTTAATGGTATATTTATTATTAATAATTTTAGGATTATAAAAATATCTAATATCACTAAAACCTTATGAAACCATATGAGTCTGAGTTAACCTTAAAATTCTCTATTTAATATGGAAATAATTTATCTTTCTAATTCATATAATTGAACTTATAGGAAATAAAACATATAACTATTCTTGTTACTCAGATGTTGACTCGATTAGGACGATAGGTGACTAATTTATATTATATATATATAAATATATAAAGAGGGATGCTAAGAAGGCTGAGTACACTGAGCCCTATTCATTCTAAGTGACAGAGGACAGAACAGAGGTAGTCTTGCACTCGCAGGCTATAAGGAAAGGACATACATGAATTGAGGTTGGAGCGAACTGAAAGCAAGATTCGAGCATAAGCATGCTTTAATGGAAGCACTTGATGATTTATATGAGTATATTTATCGAAGTAAGACATATAGCATTCTCATTGAAGAGAAATTGCAGAATAAAGTATAGGATCCCCATACAAGAATCAAATATCAAATATAAAACCTAACTATCGATTATCAACACAAATGCTTTCATCGGGTTCCTAACACAATACAGAATTATTCATTGCTCCTTGCAGACACTGAGGTTGTTAAGGATAAAGGGCCAAAAAATGCAACTGGGGTTAGCTCCAAAGAATACACCGATGTTGCATACTCATTTAATGACGATGATGAAGACGAGGAAGTGAAACAAAAACCCAAGGTTGAGGTAAATGGAGGAGAATCAGGCATCTCCAAGGCAACCCTACAAAATGTGGATGATATCCTGGTTTCTAGAGAGCTCATGATTCAGGTTGATTCGAAAAATGATGTTGTTCACGTACCCATATATGGCATCATGGTTCCATTTCATGTAGCCACCGTCAATAGTGTTTCAAGCCAACAAGATGGAGGGAATTCTTATATAAGGAAAAATTTCAATGTTCCAGGTACCGGCTTTAATGCCAACTACATGCCAACATTGAAATTCCCTAGCGGTACTTATGTTAAGGAAATTTCCTTTAGATCAAAGGATTCGAAGCACATCAACCATTTGGTACAAATGATTAAATCCCACAGTCGATCTGTGGCAATGTAAGAGTCTGAAAAGGCAGAGAGAGCTACACTGGTGACTCAGGAGAAACTTCAGCTTTCAAAACAAAGCCAATTAGGCTGGCAGACTTGTGGATCGGGCCAGCATATATATATATAATCTCCATACAAATCATACATGCACATAAGGTGCTGGAAATTAACCAAATGTTTTGCACAGCAGTTGGAGTTAATGAAGTTCACCTACAGTTTACAATGCATAAACTTGGGAGTTCTTCAGTCTACAACTTGGACTAACTGGAAACTTATTCACAGCAGTGCGATTAAATAATCTTTTGATTTACACAAACAGTTAAGCCCATCGAATTCTGCCGAAAGGGATTAAGACGCCAACTAATCTAGAGATTAGACATGATTTAAATTCTTTCTATAAAAGGGGCGGTGGCCTGAGAGTGGCATGATTGAATGAAATAATTATGAATAAGGAATTTCAAAAACAACGCTATCAAATAACCAATTCGCAAGGTAGAAAGCTACAGGGCCGGCATAACTCCAAACTAAGTGATATATGGGAGTTGCTCAAAGAAACAAAGGATAACATTAAGTCCCTTATATGCTCAACCTACAGCGACACCAATACAGTGCATCAAGAAAACAATATCTAGATTCAAAATCAAACTATGGAGAGAAATACGCACTTCAGCTTCAATGACTGGCGCAATTGGAATAAGTGCAAAATCTTCAGGGGCGGCCAGTGCTTACGTAGGGTAATTTTAAAACAAGAGAATATCAAATGTATATTGTTTCCAGAGCAAAACCCACAGTTGAGCCAAGAAGATGTCAGAAGAAAGATATAAGGTCCGTACAGGGCCGCGACAGAGAGGAAGATATAAAGAAGAAAGCAATACACGCGTGATGATAGGATGTGCAAGATTTAAAAACCTTAAGCAAGCAACATGAGTACAATCTATTTGCAGCCGAAGCCAAAGCTAGAACTTATCTCAATGGAGTAAAGGGAATTCTCGAAATACTTAAGGGGTATATAAATTTTTCTTTAAGCAATGCAATTCGATATACAAATAGAACAAATGACTATCCCAGATTTAAACAGGAGTTGTTTAATTTCCAAAGAACCACAATGCTCAGCATTTATATTTTATTTTTATTTTTTCAAAGAAATACAAGCTCTGTATTTTATTCTCTTCAAAATTAAAATTGAGGTTAGCGAGGAACCTGGAATTTTTTCTGCTTGATCGAGGTGGTTTGTTGTAGAGCTCACCACTTTCAGCTCACAACTTCAGCAAACTTCCCAAAATTCCAACCAGTACTGCAATCCCCAAGTTTCAAGAACCAGAGAAAATAGCTCCAAGAACAAGAAACTCCATACAACAGAATGCCAAAAATTAGATTTCTTTTTCCCCAAAAAAAAATCAAAAAGCCCCTCTTCAGTTAACTTCCACTACTTTATTTATTATCCTCCACTATTGGTAATTGCATCCACTCCATTAAATTCATTAATTTAATTATTTTATATTTCCCCACAATTCACAACTTCTTCAATTTGTTTGTTTGTTTTTTTTTTTAACTTTGTCCTATAAATTTACACACAAAAGATTAAACCATTAAAATATTTGGTTTGTTAATTTAATCTTGCTTATAATTTATTTATACAATCTCATCAATTTAATATTTTTATTTAAATATTCCATTTTAAACCATAAGTTTAATTTATTAAAATCGAATAAGGAATTTTATAAATTTTATTTAATCAAGGCATAAACTATATAAAAAACTTTCATTTAATTATTCCAAAGCCCTTTTGATTTCAATAATCTTTATTTTATCAAAATAATCAAACAAAAACACTAATTGGCAATTAACTCAAGCAAACAAAAATCCAAGCAATACCTGACCTCGAAGTAAAACGAACGACAACACTGATGGAGGGGCACTATAGGTATGTTCGATGGGACAAAAAAATAGTTTTCAGTTCAGTATGATCTCCATTGCATTGCTATTCTAGTATGTGCAAAAATGTATTGAACCTTCAAGAGGTGTCACATACATACCTGGTGACTCTAGAGATTTGGTTTTGAAAGGATTAGTGTAAAAGTGAATGAGGACACAAACTAGAGGGGGTTTAGAACTATTCTCTTACTTGAAGCTCTCTCCACTTAGAAGAAAAGGTAGAATAGTCAAAAATAGTGCAAGACCAACAATGAGAACACTTTCTACACCCCTTCTTAGTAGGCCTTTTTCACATATTTTTTTAAACCAATCACCTTTGGTTCCTATTACTACAACAAGGAATCATGGTTTTGTTCTTTTCAATCAAGGCAACCCACTCAACTTGCAACAACATGATGAAATTCCCATGGAAGCCTTGAAAAGTGCCCCATTTTATATTGGTGAAGATCATATTACACCCAATGAGCACATAAAAGATGTGGCTACACTTTGTGTAGTCTATCATATCACTGAAGAGAATGTTGTAGTTAGATTACTAACAACAACTTTGAAAGGAAAATCTTTACAATGGTTTAGAGGGTTAGGAGTGAATTGAATCAACACTTGGGACTAGCTAGGTGAGTTATTATGCAAACATTTTGAAGATAAATCTGATCATTTGTCACTAGTTGAGCGACTAACTACAATCAAGAGGGCTCCACATGAGTTCATAACTGATTTCAACAACCATTTCCAAAAAGACTTAGGATAGAATCCCACAAATAATAAGACCATCTCCTAAACATGATTTTTTATATTATTTGAGAGCTCTAAATAGTGATATTGCAGTCATGATACAATCTATGGGTGGATGGACACTTCCAGGTGCTTTTGACATAGCAATAAGAGTAGAAAATAACCTTATTCAAGATGGTAAAAATGCCCCAAGACCTCCTATGCCTTTCTTTCCTAAAGTGCAACCACTTATTCCTTTGTAAGTGCCTCCCATTGCTGCTATCTCAACTACTAATATACATATCTATATACTTGATACTACGGACCCAACACAATCTTTTGAGCTACAAGAGATAAAAAGCCTTTTGCAAAACTTTGGCAATGAACTAGTTAACCTAAAGAAGCAACAAAGTCAAAATTATAGACCATATCAAGCTTATTTTCAACCCTCACAACAACAAAATCAACCCAATACGCTGTCATATCATGTAAAAAATTAAGGAAAAAGACAAGCCATCAATTTTAGACCATTCCATGCCTATAATCCTAATGTTGCAAGTACTTCAAAGGAGTTGGTACCAGTTCAAACCAACTTGGCATAGGACATGGAATGGAGTTTACCATGCAATCAACCACACAACTAGGCTACATGTTCAAATGGGGTAATCAACCAAGCTCTAATGGTCCAAAATAACTCAAGTTTACAACCAAATATGTCTCAGGAAAAGTATGAACAATAGCAAGGAGATCATCAAGATGAAACAACACTTTTCAATTGGCAAGGTGAGGAGTTTTGTGGGGTAAATTAGACCTATCCTTTAGTTGTAGCCAACATTAGAAGCAAGAAAAGAGTTGTAGAGCTCGAACAAATAGCTAATAAGGTAACTTTTCAAGCTTCCCAAGCTGATAAAGGTCTTATTGGTTCATCAACATCCTCAAATGTGCAAGTCCTTCAAAGGAATCAAACTTTCACAAACAAGGAGCAACTTAGGAATCAAACCCAAGAAAAACTTGTTCAAAGTGAAGTTGATGCCCCAAAGAGTCAACCAAAGGTTACTGTTGTCCCATTTAATATTCTTAAGAACATGAAAAGAACTAGTGTTTCTATGTCTATGTGGGATTCACTAACTATCCCAAGGAAAAATACCTCTAATCTGCTTTATCTAATTTTAGTGTGTCAAATGAGTCATTCAAAGACCAATCCAAATTAGTAGTCATGAATTCACCTAAAACAAATATTGGGCAAAAAAGAAGAGGTCAAACCACCCCATTTTTATGTCTCATTGATCATTAGTGATCACTTGGTCTATAATTGCAAGATCGATTCAGGTGCTAGTAGTTATGTGATGCCTAAGCAAAATATTGATAAGTAAGGAATATAATACCAACAATTAGAAAAATGAGTAGTACAACTATATGGAACAAATGTGAACACATTTGGAGTCATGAAAGGTGTGATTCTTACCTTGCATGCATTCCCAAACGTATCCATACCACAAGACCTTTATGTCATAGAGTGATGCAATGCTAAGGGGGTCCAAAACACATCTCACAAACCCTCAAAGTATCTCAAGGCAATCTTTGTATAACACATGCTATTAGGCGTTTCTGGAGGCATTCTTTCAACCACTCATCATAAGGAAACAACAACACAAATCTTTATCTGACCTTGGATTGGACCTTTCATAAGGAAAACAAATTATTCCATGCATAACCCTATCAGCAACATAGACATATCAACATTAGGTATTTGCTTCATAGACTGCACCACAACCTTATAGCCCTTCAACTAGGGTCTGTCATCACTAATTCTCTGGTTAGACAAAATACACCAACTGTGATCCCACATTCGAGTACCTTTGTTGACCTTTTAAAACATATCAAAAATGTAGATTTATTTGTTTTGTAACAACACCACTAATTAATGACCGTTCCCTGCCTTTTAGGCCTATTTAGGCTTCCTTAGACTGATCACTCCCTACAACTTTATCCTTCACCACTTATAGGTGATCTCTGACTTCATTCAAATATTTTATGGCATACATAACATACAAACTAAATGATCTTAACAGGGGTTTAAGCCAGCCCACAAAAGACTTCCAATTCATATTGAACAAAACCATAACTTTGACTGTCAACAATTCTACCAAAACAGGGCAGTAGGCTAATAGGGATCAACACATTTAGTTCCATCAAATCTCAACTTTCACAACATTCCAAAATGTCAAATCCAAGCATACATTGATTGTGGTCACTAGTTTTTACAAACAAGCGTTCTAAACCCACCCTTAACTTTCTTTACCAGTCTGCCATAGAAAACATAGTCATAACCATTTAAAAGATATATGCTCCAATCTTGATTATTTTGACAAAACCCAAACTGAAAAGGTCTCCCATACACCTTGAAACTATTCCCAAACACTTCCCCTCATGATGGATATTAAATTCAACAACAAAACAACAAAACCCTTTGTTTATGCTACTGTACCAACCTGAACATATGTAAATTCAGTCCTAGGGCATCAATTTAACATTAGCAAATCATACCTTCACAACCTACAAACTTGGAATATAAGAGTATATGCTTTAAGAAGCATATCCACCAAAAATTAGCATTTTCCACTTGTTATTTCAAGAGATTCTTAATTTTGTTTAGCCACTATTTACCCTAGGAGGGTTTCTGACTTATCTGTAATAAAAATACAATATCTTTCTCTATATTTGATGAAAATGAGTGAAATAAATTGAAAAATAAAGTAGACTCACATCCCTATCATATCCAATGAATTAACCTTTAGAATTTTTCCGTACATGGTCGTACAGAAGCCTGCAATCATGTTTTACCAGTGATTTCTGAGAAACAACAGAGTTTCATTGAAGATTTTCTATTACAATTAAAACTCTCCTCCTGCCTCAACTTGTGTGAGGCTTGTGTATGCCTTTTCAAATAGTTACAAACCAAAATTTCCCTTTACAACCAACCTTAACCCATCAACTTCCTTTTTGTTGCAATTTTTCAATTTTGCCCATGACAACTTTTTTAACATTACAAAATATGACTTGAAGGACTCCAAACCGACCAAACACACCTAATTACTTATCAAATGACCTTAATACATAAGAATGGTCTTGAAAGACCTTATTAAATGACCCCTAACACTTCTTAACCACTTATTTACAATTTGGCCTCATGGAGGCTTAAATGAAACATGGTGCTCTTGCACCATAGAGCTACCACCATACTTCGCCTTATGCCTATTTAGGGATTTCACTACAAAAATAGGTCGTTATCTATCTTCATATTGGTCTCACATGCTCTTTAGAACAAGATATGGCACTAAATTAACTTTAAAATCAGAACCCATAGCTAAAAGCCACATTAAACCATATGTGCCAAGTGTTGTTGATGCTAATTGCACTATTTTTTACCATGATGAACAACCTATTTTCCAAGAACACGACACTCAAGTGGATGACATACTTGATATCTTATTGCATGAGTGGGCAGCTGATAATGAGGATATTTCAAATAAACAACCAGAATAAATATGCTTGGGGGTGTATTTGATGCATGAGCAAGGTTCTATGATCCCTAACATGGTAAAAAATGAGGGACAATAATGTAACCAATAGTCTAATGAAGTATGGCAATTATACTTTGATGGGTCAAGAAGTAAAAATAGTGTTGGAGGTGGTGCAATGCTTACATATCCTCAAGGTTAGACGTACTATTTTTCTTTTATATTTTGCTTCAACCGTACCAATAATACAATTGAGTATGAAGCACTAATTCATGGGTTAGAATGGGCAAGGAAAAAGAAAATCAATTGTTTACAAGTCTATGGGGATAGTGAACTAATTGTCAATCAAGTAAGAGGTCTCTATGTCACCAAGAATTATTTGTTAAAGTCATATAAGAATAAGGTATGGGACATTATTGAATATTTCCATTCTTTTAACTTGATGTCTATACCTAGAAATCAAAACAAATATGTTGATAGACTAGCTGTTATAGGTGCACAATATTGCTCCACATTCCTTCATTGTTGTAGTTCTAGTCTTGCAATTTGGTATTCAATGTTAGTTCTATGTGTATTTTGTACTCCTATCTTTTCAGGTCACCTGTGTTTTCGAGGAGGTTCCTGTGAATTGTAGAGGGTTGGCAGTGTTGCTAGTTGTGTGGACTAGTCCAAGAAATGCTCCGCATTTGTCTACATTAAGGTCTTTTCTCCAACAACTTGGTGAATGTGGTCACAAAGTCTATGCAATGTCTCAGTTCCAATCTCATATGTTGAAGTGGTCTACAAGTTGTTCTACAAATGTTACATCATCTGGTTATGTATTATGTGTTTCCTGAACAGAGTTTTATGTACCTTTTTGGTTTGTGGTGGCTATTGATGGCATGATAGTATGAAAGAAGTACATGGAAGTGATATTGGATGTTCAAGGAACATCCCTATGTGATTTGCATGTTTCTAATTGGCCGCTTTGGTGCTGATTGTGCCTTAAGTTGGGTTTTTGGGTTATTTGTGGGTATCTGGCCGACAAGGCTTGTTCCTTTGCTTGGGTTGTGTGTTTGGGGGGGTTGTGCTAGCAATGTAAGATGTGTCATGATAGATTTGGGTCTTGACCTATCCTGTTTATGACTGCATCAAATAAATTCAATTGAAATAGTATTTATGGGTCAACTGGTTATGTGCTTCAATGTCTTATCCACACGTTTCCTTGATGCCGACTTAGGTTGATGTGCGCTTGCATGTAAATCATTTTGGATCACATTGAAAGAAATGTTAAGTTTTTCTTTGGTCTTCTCTATCCTTGGGATAGGATTGCATCATGCTTTGGTGGTCGATCAGTTGAATTCATTGTTTATTCTCTTCCTGCCTGGCCTAATTAAAGAATTAAAGTGTTACAATAGATATAAATGCAAGATCATTTTGGATGCAACATGGATGGAGTAGTGTACAAGTGAAAAAATGTGGAAAAATGAGCTATATTGAATATCCAGCAGAGATAGTACTAAATATTGTGAAAGGAAAGATAAATTGAGCATTGAACACCTTAGTCAACAAAGAGTTGTGTTGGCAATCTTTTTAATTCTCTTATAAATATTTTGTATCCTGCTTTGAGATAGTGAATCTCATCAGGTCCCCTGTATCTTGCTCCTGGAGTTGGTTGGTACTTCATTGTTGCAAGTCCTTTTCATATCTTTCTTTAAGGTAGCAAGCCTTCGTGCAAGTCTTTTGGCAGTGAGCCTTATACTGTGAGTTAACTCTCATCATGGTTTTTCCCTAATTGGTTTTTCCACATAAGTTTGGTGTCTCTTTATGCATGTGTGTGTTCTATATACCTTTCTCTTTGTTGCTGATATGATTATTGCCATGTCTTTCACTTGTAAAGTTTGTTGGAGGTGTTAAAAATTCAAATTACTATATTCTTCTCTACTACTTTGCTTAGAGTTCTATCTTTATCTACTAAAGGATTTTGAGTTGTGTTGAAAGTTTCAAGTTCTAGAAGGGGTTAATTTTTGTGTAGATGGATTCACCCCCTTGTGAATCTCTGAAAGTGTTCAAAAATTGGTATCAAATCCAAGTTCCTCTGTAGAAGCTTAACATATTGAGGAAAAGATCCAGGTGGAACATGGTAGTTCATACAAAGGTCCTAGGCTTGATGGGACTAATTACTCCTACTGGAAATTGAGAATGGGAGGACACGTAAAATCTCTAGGGTTTGGTGTTTGGCAATTAGTCAAAAGTGGTTATACTACTCCTATCGCTCCTATTACAGATCCAACTGAAATCAAATTATATGAATGTAACGCTAAAGCCAAGAATGCTATTTTGTGTGGATTAGCTAATTCAAAATTGTTGAAGGTGATGAATTGCAGTTCTGGAAAAGATGCTTGGGAGAAGCTTGGTAGCATATATGAAGGAGATTCTAAAGTGAAGCAATCCAAGATGTAGATCTTCAAGAGCAGATTTGAGACTCTATGGATGATTGAAGATGAAGACATTGCAAGTTATATGCCTCAGATACAAGAAGTTATCTTTGGGATGTCTAGACTTAGTGGGGAAGTAAAAGAAAGTGCAATTGTAAAGAAGGTTTTGAGGTATCTCCCAAAATCTTATAGTCACAAAGTATTTTCCATTGAAGAATCTAAAGATTTGGATTAGTATTCAGTTGATGAAATGTTTGGTACTCTTACTGCCTTTGAGATGAGAGAATTTGGCCAAGATGTTCCAAAGAAAGAAGTTGCATTCAAAGTAAACAAAAAGATTGAAGATGAAGTTGTTATGATCAAATTGATGAATTTGATGAAGTTGAAGCAAACTTTGTGAGGAGATTGAAGAAAGCGCCAAAAAATATAAAGGTAAGTTACCATTCAAGTGCTTCAATTGTGGAAGGGTTGGCCATCTTGCATCTAGATGTCCCTATAAAGAATCTGTTGATGATAACCAAAGAGAGAAAATCAAAAGAGGATTATATTATAAGGAGAGCTATTGTTCCTCTGAAGATGAATATAATGATTCAAAATGATGAAAACCTATTCATGGACAATAATCTATATATTAAAGTTCAGGAAGACCAGTTGTTGATTGTAGTTGTGTATGTTGATGATATCATCTTTGGTGGAGATAATAATATGTGCAAAAATTTTGTAGAGGAGACGTAAAAAGAATTTGCAGTGGAAATGTCAATGGTCGGTGAATTATCCTTCTTTCTTGGTCTTCAGATTATTCAACAAGATGGTGGAATTTTCATTTCTCATGCCAAATATGTAAAGGAAATGTTGAAGAAGTTTGGAATGAAAGATTCTAAACCTATGGGTACGCCTATGGTGACTGGTTGTCACCTAAGTAAATCAAATAAGTCTCTGTAGGTTGATCAGACTCTCTATAGGTTTATGATTGGAGGATTATTGTACTTAATTGCTTTTAGACCTGATATCATCCTTGTGGTATGTTTAGTTGCCAGATTTCAAGCCAATCCTAAGCAATCTCATGAGAAAGCTGTGAAAATAATTTTTAGATACTTGATGGGAACTCCATATTATTGTCTATGGTATAAAAAGGATCAAAATTTATTTCTGAGTTCCTATACTGATGTTGATTGGGTAGGTTGTGTTGATGAATGAAGTACAAGTAGAAATACATTCATTTTGGGAGATAGATTAGTCTCATGGTTTAGTAAAAAGCGTGATTCAATGTCTTTGTCCACAACAAAAGTAAAATATATTGTTGCAGCATCTTGCTGCACTCAAGTGCTTTTCGATGAAGTAGATCTTAAATGATGTAAAGGTGGTGTATGATGAACCTATTTCTATACTGTGTGATAATATAGGTGCTATTAACATTTCTAAGAATATGGTAATGCACTCAAGGACTAAACACATTTCAATCTGGTATCACTTTCTAAGTGAGAAAGTTGCAAAACATGGAGTCAGAATGGAGTATGTGCCTACTAAGGACCAGATTGTAGATATATTTACAAAGGATCTTTCAAAGGATACTTTTGAATACTTAAGGAAAAAGCTAGGGGTTATTGCCCCTCCTTGCTCTAATTAGAGGCATAAGATGGTGCATCTTTCCAAGGGGAGAAATTCATGTCATATCTTTTCTCCTAGATTGATGGGTGCTACCTTTCAGGGGGAATTGGTAGTAAGGGGAAGTCCTAAAGCAATTATGTCGTTGTATATGTGTGTGAAAAAGAAGTGGCGTTGGTCAAAGGGGGAGCATGTGTCGTTGCTTCAACAAAAGATCCTTTTGCTCTTTGCTCCTAAAGACAGAAAAAGTCATGTTGCCTTGTGCAAAAGTGTTTGGCCCTTTGTCCTTGATGTCAAAGGGGGAGAGTGAGTAGTGTGTTTCCATCAATAATATCAAAGGGGGAGAGTGAGTAGTGTGTTGCCATCAATAATGTCAAAGAGGGAGAGTGAGTAGTGTGTTGCCATCAATGCGAAAGGGGAAGATTATTGGCAGTTGTCATTAATGTCAACACTAATGGTTGTTGTTTGGTGTGGAGCTTGAATAGTCTCCAAGTGGGAGATTTTTGTGGTATGTGGCAACTGATCATGCTATACTGTACACCCAACATGTATCCCTTTTTTCGTGTTGTCACTGAAAAAGGAAAAATCACTGAAAAGGAAAAAAACTGACTTTGTAAAAACCCTAATTTTGGAAGCTTCTGAAAGGCTTGTTATAAGCGGTTTGGATGGGGGTTGCAGTATGACATTATTAGCAAGATTGTAATATATTTTACACTGGATAATAAAATCATTGGATGGCTGTGGTTTTGTGGATGTAGCCCGGATTGGGTGAACCACGTTAAATTTTTTGTGTTGTCTTGTTTCTGGTATAATTTTGTGTTTTATTTCTCTATTTTATTGATCAAATCTGCATTTAACTATTAGATATCTGTTTTCTAACCCTAACAGTTGTGATGGTTGTCATTGATGGAGATTGTTGGCAGCTATTGTCAACATTGACTATTAGTTGTAATTGATGTTAGTCCTTGGCATTGATTGTCTTTGTTACATTCAAAAAAGAAGAGTTGAAGAAGTTCATGGTTGGATGTCATCACGGTTGAGAACTTACGAACAATGCAAGATATAAAAACATCTTTCCACAACGCATGTGTTAGCTACTTTATGGTTGGGATTTTTAGCCAGTTTATTAATTGAGATAAATCGTTTTTTCCTAGATGCCCTGACTTTTCCCTTTTTTTCGTTTATATATATATATATATATATATATATATATATATATATATATATATATATATATATATATATATATATATATATATATATATATATATATATATATATATATATATTGTCATGGTTTTCTCCCATAAGGGTTTCCACGTAAATCATGCGTTCTTGTGTTCTTAATTGTTAGATCTTGTATGTGTGTTATCATTATGGATGATTAAGTTTTAAAGTATTACTGATGTGGTTGATTAAGTTGTAAAAAGTAAAAGATTGTTGTTATATTGATTCACCCTCCCCCCTCTCAGTATAATTATGTTTCATCAAGGGGGCTGGAGGGGAAGGAAGGAACCAACCATTGCATAGAAGGAACAACAAAATGACAAAATGATAGCCAAACAACAAATCACCACCACATGAGTAGGTTGAAGTTGATATGAAGCTGAAGGCATAATAGGAAGAGTGATTAGAGTAGGAGGTTGGGATTCTCCAATGTACAAATAGGGGCAAGGCACATCAGAGTTGCACCAGGTGCTTAAGAACCAATATTTTGAGAAGACTTGTTGTCTTAAGAGGAGCCATCAACTAGGGAGTAAAGGCCATGAATAATATTATTATTGTTGATCCTTAAAGGTGTTGATTATTATTAAAAGATTTGTATTTGAGAATACTAAGCTTTTAACTTTCTTTTAGGCCTACTATATCCTTTAAAAGAGTTTGTGATTCATTACATAAGGCTACCGCTCCAAATAAAATATTAATTCTTCCTTCCTTTGGGTTGTCGTACATGGACTCAACCACCGCCTTTTGGGAGCTATTTATCATTGACTAGTGCCTTTTTGTTAATGGAAATATTCTAATAATTAATTATTACAATGTATTATTGATACTATTGTAGCACATAGACAATTTTAGCGTATATTAATAATTATTTTTGGTATTGTTTATTTTGGTTAGCAATAGTAGAATAATCTTTCTACTGATTATTTTGTAATTTTCTATGATTCACCACTAGAAAGGATATAAAATTTTCATTTAAATTCAATATTGAAAGTTTAGATGGCTATGTTGCCATGACATCAATGAATTGATTTCATTTCCAATTTTTTGATGTTAATTTGTGCAGTTGTTGGCTAGATCTTATAAATTATTCTAGAAAGCTTGGTGTTAAACTAACTTTAGTTACTTCAATTTTTACTTTGTGATGAATCTAATAAGCTTGCCACCAAAATAAGCATATCATTACTTTCAAATTTTGTAAAAGTTTGCAATATTAAGTTGTGTGGCCTGCCACCACCAAGCATTTTAATATAATATTATTCTAAACTTTTCACTATATCCTCTCATCTTGCCCATATTATAATCTTGGTGATCAAAAGGTGTTGAGAATTCATGTTAGTTCATTATGAAAGCGAGAACTCAAAAAAAAACAATTCAAGACATTACACAATTCCAACATAGCCAAAACATCTATCAACTTGTTACATGACCTAAACAATGTTTAAAATCTATTGTATCAAAGCACTTGATCAAATTCTTTGCTTCTCTCAAAATGTCGTCATTTTTTTAGTTGGAGGTCTCTCCCTTACAATAGTCAATCAATCTCCATCAACCACCAATTTTCAAAATGTTTTTTATTGTCAAATTCATTCCTTCCACCACCACTATTACCTCAAGTACATTGTTTGAATATTTAAAAAGGAAGAAAGCATCACAACTCCATCGCTCTCCCACTACTCAACTCCCCTCCCTTTTTCTTTTCTTCTCCCTTCCCCATCATCCACCTCACATCTTCGACAAGACTCCCCACCTCTTGCACTCCCTTTACCACTCCCCCAACACATAATGCACCAAGCCCCAATCAATCCCAAACTATTTCTAACAAAACCGTTAAAGCATAATCAATTTTACCTTTTCTTTGTTAATGACTCTATTACTTATCCCATTAACAAGAACTTATTACTCTAACTTCATAATCTACTTTGACTTAGATAATTTTTTAGGTACATTATATTTATTACATTTTGCTTAATTAAATTTATTTATTAACACTTGCTCAAAAATTAGCGAGAGCTTTGGATTTTTCAAATTCATAATGAAAATTTCAAATACATCCATCATCTTCTATAATTGGTCATTTTAACTCACAACAGTGACAATTTATATATTTTCATTAAGACCTTAAAGTGGTGCAATATTCTATATTTTAGGCAATTTGCATCACTTCAATTTGATATCAACAATTTGATTTACCAATGCATTCAAATTCTTTTCTATTTTAATTTCAAATATTTTATAAAATAAAATGTTTATAACAAAATATTATTATTAATAGGAGGCTTATGCCATTATTTATTGAAGTTAGTAGTTCCATGTAAATTTTAAATTAAGTAATATGGATAATTTATAATCTTTCTTTTATAATAATGATGTTACTGCAGCTCAGAGATTGAAATGTTATGAAAATTTGAGGTTGAATTATGCAGCCACCGCATAATGAAAAGTATCACAGGATTGTACACATTTATTTACTTTTTACATTTCCTTACAAAATTTCTCTTCTTAATACAAATATACCTTTGAAATTTATTTTTTTAAATTACATAATTACAAATATTATAATTTAAAACAACTGTTAAATAGAAAAATAAGTTGTAAATCCACTATTTTTTGAAAAGAGAAGTAAATTTTAAACAAAATAAACTTAAACAGCCACATAAAACCTTATTCTAAAAGGCATAAAATAATGATGCCATGTTCCTTATTATCAGAGAAAGTTTAAAAAGTATTGGAGGGTCACCCTTTATCCTATGATATTAATTCTTCTATAAATTTTATTTCTATAATTTAAATAGATTGAGATGATTCCTTATGAAAAACATTATAATTATATAAAAGAATTATTTCCTTGGGCAATAGGAACACTACCCACACACTTTAAAGGTTGGCTAGAGCTTTGTTGATGGATTTACTCTGCAGCTCCTCTTATATTCTTCTCTAATTAAAAAGCAAAAGCTCCTAGGTCTGTTTGTCAAAGGGCTTCTTCTAGTACTGTCATGTATTTTATTTTCTCTTTTCATTCTTTTTGGCTCATGTCTTATGAAAGGCACATGTATTGTGGAAACATTGCATTTTCCTTGCCAATTTTTTATTAATCACATGGAGTTTTTTCAGTAAATACAGTTTCCCTACTTACAAAATCTTGTCTTATATTGTTGGTTAACTTTTATTGCTTTGTATATACATATTTGGAATAACAGGATTCGTTAAATTTTAATTTATACTTTGAAATCTTGTCAATCGCACTCTATTGCTGCCACTGTCCTTGAATCCAATCTGACACTACATAGAAAATATTTTGTCCTCGTACCTTTCACAGGTTTGAAATCTATGACTGATGTAGGTAAACAATTATTCATTTTCTGGAACTTATGTTGAATATCCAGTTTGTCTAGAGCTCTTGGGAATGCAATGTAAGATGAGAAAAATGCATAGTCGTTTGTAGAAAATCCTTATATTTAATGGGAGTTGCATCCATTGGGGAGTAAGCTCTATACAATCATAACCCCAAAATTATAAATAGCCTATAACTCAAGGATCTTTATTACATAGCAAAAATATATATCTTGATAAAAATGAAGACATTTCGTACTCATTCTGGCCGTTTGATCATATTCATTTTCCCCGATTTCTTTTGCCTAAGACAAAGTACCACTTCAAATCCCTTCATGAATAATGCCACATGTCATAAGGGAATTAACGCCTAGTAGAAAATATATATTTGCAAAATCTTGTTGCATTTGATTAGGTTAAGAAACTATTTATAATCCGTATTTCTATTGGGTTACCATGCAGAATATCTTCAGTTTTACAAACAATTGACAGCCGCATTTAAAACTCGAGTTTGAAGTTTGAACTAATCCCATGACCTACAAATTTGAGGATAGGGTGCTTCAATATTTGATCAAGACCTCTTAGCCTTGGCAAGGGCTTAGCAGCATCTTAAATTGTGTTTAATATCATATTTCTAAATGCCACCCACCATATCCTTCCTTTCTTGTAATGGCAAAACTGGACAAGTTTTTCCATCAAATAACTTCGCAAAAGTCTTGACACTGTCTGTTTCCCGTACCTATAATCCATAGTGAAAATTCTAGAGAAATCAAAGCATCTAAAACCAATTAGTAGGTTTCATACAGAAACTGACCACATTGGGTAGTTACACAATTGCTACGTTACACACATCTAGGAGAAGCATCATTTGTTCATTCATGCTGTCTTACTCAGATGACTAAGATGGAGCACCAAGATATGAGGCTAACCGCAGAATGTCACTAAAAACTCCACCTGCAGTGACTTCTGCTCCTGCACCTGGTCCTCTCACAATAAGTGGTTGCTCATGATACCTTTTTGTTGTAAATAAAATGATATTGTCAGATCCATATAGGTGAGCAAATGGATGTCCCTTAGAATACCTCTTCAGCTCAACACGACCCTCATTAGCAAGAATATCCACCACTCCAACATATCTTAGAACCTTTGAGACAAACAGTACATTAAGTAATCAGTATTTGATATCGCAGTTAAAATACCGAAAATGTATAACAGCAAAAAGATATTAGTAACTACTGATTTCTATAAGCATAGACAATCAACGTAAGCAATGAAAGAGATTACCCCACTGCCCAACAAATCCACAAATAAACGAGAAAATTAAAATTAATAATAATTTCTAATTTGTATAAAATCAGATATTCAAGTAAACGATGAAGGAGATTACTCTCTTGCCTAAGAACTATCTCCAAACACACAAATTGTACAAAATCCTACCAAACGAACAATATAAATTATTTAAACTGTGAAAGTTAACTTTATGTTGTCATGTTTGCAAACGAAATAGTAATTATGTATTAAGGTGGCATGCCAGTTCTGGATGAAGATTTTCTCACCTCTTATATTCAATCAAATTATATCTAGGATATAAGAAAGGTTTTTAATAATTAAAATCTACTTGCTAAGTGGAAGGACCCCCTGAGTTTATGGCATTAAGTTTTCATGCCAACCATAAGAGTTCTTTTTTTCATCATCCTTCTATTTACTCAAATCTGATTTAAGGAGCAAAACCAATCATAATGCTGTCTCACTTACCTCACCACAGGATTCTGCATCATCTCTTTGCTTTGAGATCTCAAGGTCGAACTCAGGAAGTTTTTGCATAAATTCTTCCACAGAAGTGCAACCCTGAAAAAGCCGTTGTGAATCATGATACATGGGGATACATTAAGAATCTGCCTTTTGAGACAAAATTTGCTATCAAAAGAACCCAAAAAATAAAAATGATGAAATTTCTGATAAATGTAGACATCAAAGCTATGGTGAATACTACTGAAGACCAGAAGCATGGATGACAGATTTTATGCTTTTAAAAGTAAACATAGATGTACATGATAGGCATGACAAGTTACCTGCAAAGGTTCTGGAACAAGATTCTGAACTGGAATATCATTAAGTTCTAGCTTTAAACCACTCTCCCTTGCAAGGATTATAACCTGCACAAAAAAATCATGATTTGAAGAACAGATTACCTCACTAAATTTTTTTAAAAGGTGTGCTGCAAACAAACAATTGCCTCAGTAACCATTTTTAGGACAGTTTTCAACTCACAAGTCTTTCAAACAGCAAATTGAAATTGTCATGCTAAATGTTTAAAAACATGTGCTGCAAACAAATAATCACCTTGGTAACCATTTCTAGGACAGTTTAAAAGTCAAGTCTTTCAAATAGCAAATTGAAATTGTCATGCCCAAAACATTGAGCTAAAAGGTATATACCTCAGGGAAAGACTCTGTAGCATCTCTTAGCATAACTAAATATTGTTTACTAGGATATATACAAAAGGTAGCTCAGCTAAGTCAACGAGCACTAATATGATCTTGCTGTGTGAGTGCCGGTTAGGTTTTTAACCTTGGGCTAAAAACTAACTTCAAAATTGCACACTAAGCTCTTAGCCAAGTGGGTAAACTAGCCTCATAATTGCACACAAAGCTTTTATACTAAGTGGGTAAAGTGGAAGGCAAAGGCAATTTCTTATTTATGATTCCATTCACTCATTGTGAACTGATAGAACTTGTGCAAAGCTCTTAAATGTTACTATGGTCCAAGCATCTAAAAATTATATTGGTCATATAGCTAAAAGTATTTATGAAGGTTGTTATCTGCAGCAAAATAAATTCAGATTCAGTAATTAAGTCATAAAAGGAGCCTAGGAGAGGACTTAGGGAACTACATACACTAAAGAAGCCTTGTGCAGCAGTTTGCTATCCTATATAATGGGTGTTTGTACATTGTACTTATTAACCATCAAAATTTAAAACTCCACTTTTTGTATGTAATTTATGAAGCCACTCACCATGTAACAGAACATGATAATAGTTAGATCACCTATAAAGTACATTAATAGAATGGTTGGCATGTCAAATCAAACCCATCCAGTCAATCAGACTTTGAGAATTAGCATTTATGCCTTCATTCCTCTGCAATGACTTCTATCTGTTGTGTCCTACTTCCATCGCTACCTATTTTACTATTTTTTCCAAATCTACAACCTCTTCTTTTGTACCCTTTTCATGTCATCCTCTTTTGCAACTGTTCTCTATTGCACATGGATTGGCCTTCTCTTGACCTTTAACATGTAACAGAATATGATCATGGGTAGATCACCCAATGGCAAACAAGATGAATTCTGCTCATCAAGTACATTGATGGAACGGTTGGTATGTCAAACTAAACCCATCCAATCAATCAGACTTTGAGAATTAGCATTGAATACCTTCATTCCTCCGCAATGACTTCGTGTTTGTTGTGTCCTACTCCCATCCCTGCCTATTTTACTATTTTTTCCAAATCCACAACCACTTCTTTTGTACCCTTTTCATTCATGTTATCCTCTTTTGCAAACTGTTCTATCACATATGGATTGGCCTTCGCTTGACCTCTAACAATGTATCTTCTTCATATCCATCATGTTGATTTTTCTCGTGAACTACTTTGTGGGCTCTTTTATGTTTCCCTGCCTTTTTCTTATGACATATTTTTAACTTTCCTACCTTTTTTCCCTATTCCTGGCAGGAGCTTTCCTAAATTGCTTCAGGTTTTCTTTTTTCCTATATTGTCTTCATGTTTGCATCTGCCAAACATATGCGGATATTTTGTGACTACAGTTGGTTTTACATGTCTTTTGCTGCTTCATTCTTGGGCCCTCTGCAGAGTTATTCTTCCATTACGGGTGTGATCTGAAACATTGATGAAAAAACTTGCACACAATCGAATCCAGAAGCAGCATAAATACATTCGATATGGATTGTGGAAATCTATCATTAATTCTATTTTAATCAAATGATGGATTACAATGAGATGGAAGAGCAAGGAATAATGGTTTGCTTTTCGCTCTCCCATGATATCGGCCTGAATCCCAACAAGAAAACAAAGGTTAAAGTAGACGATTTCTCATCCAAAAATCCTGCATAATCTGCATCTTTCTATCCTTGCAAAGAAAAAAGTTCATTCTATTTATATTCTAGACCACACTCCATTGTACCACAGATGTATCTCAAAACTCGCTTTGTTGCTTTCCAATGTGAAACCTTATGTTCCTACATAAACCTTGAAAGATAGATAACATAGTTGATACTTGATATTTGGCCTCATGTAAATAAGACTCCTGATCAACTAGCAATAAAGAGTAGCATTCACCTAAGGTGATTGATCATGTCTAGAAAGTTGCAATCTCGTTTCCATGGGTGTCACTAGGGGCTTGCAATCTTCTATCCTGAATTTCTTAAGCAATGCCTTGGCATATTTCATCTGTGATACAAAAATCTAATTCTTCTTTTGCCACACTTCAAGTCCAAGACAATACATGGCAAAGACTCAAAAAAGAAATGAACCTTATATTTTCAAGCCGTTTTCTCCAAGCAGGGCCAAAATGATTAGCACAAAGTTTTGTGGACAACAAACTACCCACATAGCTCATAAAATCCAGCATAGCAAGTATTTTCTTGTTTTAGGAATTCAAGCTTCCTACTTTGCCTTTATGCAGTTTCAGCAGAAGATTGTTGTTGTGGAGATGGCATATATTTTCCTAAATTTTGGGGATATATATGTGTGTTGGGTGTGAATACATACAAAATGTACAAAATTAAACAGAATTGAGAACATGTTACTCAACCAATAATTGATAACAATCTCAATTGTCAAATCATAAATGTTAATGATAATTGATAAATAAAAAATGGTTTATAATTTATATGAATATCAGTAGCTGCTAGTAGTTCAAAGCTCAAGGAATGGCATGAGAAAGGCATTGCTGAAGCTACCGATGGCTATGACCATGCATGTGTACATAATGTTACAAATATGTGAAGGCTAAACAACCATTATAGAAGATGAAATAGTTGGTCTTCCATGTGGCTCCTCATCTTCTAAAAATTGAAATAAATTATGTTGAAATGCAATAATTGAATCTAGATTAAGGGGTTTTTACCCACATCCTATGAGGAGTATCCCTTGTGTCATATTGATGAAAGAGCATCTAAGTCCATAAGCAATCTAGATTATCACCCAAAAACATGGCAATTCAATTTTGACTTTTGTTCTAATTTTTATTGTGTTTCCAAATTATCCCTTGTTTACGTATCTTTTCAACTTTTCACTTTAGTTCTTTGGTTGAGCCCACATGCCTGGTTAGCATATCGCACCAGCATTCTTCATCAAATGGTTATTTCTTTCAGACTTCTTGAAATTCTTAGCTGATCAATGAGGTCCACAGAAGCTGAGCTGGACATATAGACAATTTATTTGTTCTTTCATGCCGGGCGTTGAAAATTTTACTGTGGGAATTATTAGAGAATGATTCCTTGGGGCACGCCACATCTTTTTGTTTGAAACTCCTATTGGGCTACAAATTACTTGTTGAGGCCCACGTATTACTCTTCCCCTATTAGTTGAGAAAAGAATTCCTTGGCGCTGGTGGTTCCTCTTTAGTTTGGTTCTGGGGCCCACATATTCCTCTTGGACGTGAGGACAAAATTAAAATTTCATATATTCCTTCTGCATCATCTTACCTGCTGGGACCTGCCAAAGGTTTCATGTGGCATGGATATTCTCTTTTTTTGTTTTGTCTGCTAACTGGTATTGGTGAGTTTGAGACCTGTTGATGTGTGTCTTGTGACCTACACCAAACGGCAGAATAAAGTGTCCAACGGCTACCCTATTCTCTCTTGATCAAAGTATTCCACATGCTAAGATTGCGAGAAAGTTCTTGCATTCAACTCCAAGGTTCCTTTTATGCAATGGATAGTCTCAGTTGGTTCGTTGTGATTTGTTGGTATCACGAGGGGACTTACGCAATCGTTCGACAGCGGACAACAGACAGCAGACTAAAGGGTTTCACATGGTTCAAAAGATTTGTTAGGTAAGTGCAAGTTTTCTAATACTAACCAAAAATATACTGAATTTAAATGGGTGTAGGGATAAGAGATGCTATAATCTACTCTAAGTGTGGGATGTGGTGATCGGCTTCAACAAACTTCAACCAAACTTCGCTTTGCCTCGCTTCTGAAACCTCTACGAAGTCAGTGCAATCTTCAAGGGAGTAACGAAAAGTATTCAAATCACAACTCAACATTAGGACACCATCACAACGATGCATGACAACATGTGAATCGCAATTGAAGTTAGGTTTGAATGGTTTCAGTTGACCACACAAGGCAAACCCACCGTCAGTAGGCTCTCTAGTGGTATGGATTAGATGAAGCTTGCTTGAATCAAACACTGCATTCCACAATTACTAGCTACTTGCATGAAATGAAATTTATTCTACTTTAAGATCCTATTTGAATCAAAAGGACGAAGAAACCTTGCTAGCTACTCACAACAAAAGACGAGACCATCATCAATGAAAACTCTTTTTATTATGAGAGTGTTCACAACAATTTCTTACAAAGCTTTCAATGGAAAAACTTTCCTTCTTCAAACTATGAAACTATGCTAACTCTAAGTTGTCTCTCTATGCTCTATGATCTATCTCTCTAATCTCTAATCTCCTAATGAATTACAAATGAGGGAGAGTGCCCCTTTTATAGCTGGCCAATATGAATGGATGGCCCAGATCAAATTACAATGGACGGCTCAGATTGAGCCACATAAGCCCTGAACAAGATTCTACCCTAATAACAGCTAGAAGGTGGAGGAGTGGTGCAATAAATGAGCACAAAATGACAAACTCCTCCCTTTGACCACTACGGGCAATTAATGACCACTACCCTTCTAGAAGATTCTCGTCCAGGAACGCATTCCCACTGTTCTTCTCTTGACTGCAAAATCAATGAATCGGGCCAGCACTGCTTCAACTTCTTGCACCGAAATTGATGGAGTGGTATTGAGCTAATACTCAAGGATGGTGACCATCTACTCCTGCCGAATGCAAGATTTTCTCCAGGCCTCAATGGCTTCCTGAGTACTCTGGATGATGCTGGAGAAAGTGGAAACGTTCTCAAAATCAACTTGGACAAATGTTCTCACCTCTGAGAAGAAAGGCTGCAATCTTCCTTTCAAGCCATCTAATGTCACCTCCTCGGGAGTTAACCGTTTTGCAAACAAGGCCTCGAGTGTGTTGAAGACGCCCTCTTGAATGTTTCCCATAGCCTTCCTCACTTTGACCGATTCTGCCTTTGTTGTATCAAAGAAGCCTCGGCCAATGAATGCTACAAAATACCAGCCTGGAAAATCATACCGATCTCCTTCTTGGATCATTCCTCCTTCAACCAAAGTTTGCACAGACATATGCATAAGGGCTGCCAAGCGTGGAATGGTTTTGTCTTGATAGATATGAGTCTCATTCCAAGCTTGATCAATGTTCTCCATACACGTGAGGATGCTTGAGGCATGATGAAAAGATGAGAGGTCCTCAATGAATTTTTCAACTTCAACACGGATACCACCCACCCACTTGTCTGCCTCCTGAATCGCCTTCTTCAGCTCTTCGAGCCCACTAACTAACTCTCTTAGTAGCTCAGCTGGGAGGTCCACCACTGGATTCTCCTGTGCACACAGACGCGCTAAGTGTTGCACATAGCCAATCAACGCCCTATGCTCCCTCTTCAACTTGTATTTTTCTTCTTTCCGAAGTAATCTATCTTTCAATGCCCAAAAGGAGCTATCAACTTCCTCAATTACTTGTGCTCCTGTAGGACGTCCTAGTTCAACAGTGGTGATCACATAATTTTCAGGCATTTCTTCATCTCGATCACATTCCTCCCTTGGAACAACAACATGAAGGGTGCGCGAACCAGATTCATCTGTTTCGATCTTTGAATATTTTCTAGCTCTTTTCTTCTTTGGCAACCCACTGAGTCTATTAAGGAAAGCTTCCATCTCAATTGCTGGGTCGATGTCATCCTCTGGATCTCTTCTCATCCTCATAGTGAGCCAATCTGGTACAACCTACTGCGTGCTGCAGATGACAAGTGGTTGTTCCTCTATTGCTTCCGTCTCACGAGCTTCTTCTCCATCAACATTTTGTTGAGGTTCATCTGTTTCTATGTGCTGCACTTCCTCCTCAAAACCCTAAACTTCAGGCTCTATAGTATTTTCATTCTCAAAGGCTACCTCGATCGCCTGCTCCAAGCGAGTGTCAGTTTTTGTTTCTTCTTCTCCCTCCAGCTAGCTCTCACTCCTAGGAGCATTAACACTTTGACTATTCGGCTCCCTAGGCAACAGCTGATTGACTTCCTCTAACTCATGCTCTTCATCCAATCTAACCCTCTGACCCTCAAATAATGAAACCTCATGCACACTAGAAGAGTGAGTCAGTAATTGCGTGGGTGATGCTTCCTCCGTTCTCTGAGGTGTTGGCTGAATTGGTACTTCCTCCTGTGGCTTTGCAACTTGAGTAGCCTGCTTTCTTTTCCTTGCAGTAGGCGGCTTCTGATCTCCCATAAGGTTGTATGTGAGAGCAATTGACTTGCTCTTGAGCCTATTAACACGTCTTTCAACCCAGCTCCTTGTGAATGTCAAGACTAGAATGGATAGCGTGTCCAAGTCCATAATTTCTAGCTCTGACCAGTCAGGTGGTGGGACTGGCATGTCCTTCATTGACTCATAATCTAGGTGAATAATATCAACATCCTCATCCACTTGGTCCGGGACTGGAATAACCTCGCATTCTCTAATTAGCTTCAGAGATAGCCTACTGAACATCCTCTTCCTAATTACGGCTTCGTCCTTTGTATTAGCCCAAAAATCCTCGGTGTGAGCCTTATGCCTATGCTCCATACCTTGCACCACTCCAATAATATTCCTGTAGGGGTCGAAATCCTATCTGTTGTTGTGAAGAGTGAGGTGGAAGAATTGTAATTCGTCCTCCGCTTCTCTGGTTGCCTGTATTGATGGACACTCTTCAATTGAATTCCCCATAATAATGGGGTAGTTCAACCCTCCTTTCTTCTTCTTCTTTTGGATTTTATCATAGGCAAGGAGTTGCCTAGATACTTCAAGCATCACCATCCTATCAGTGGGGTACCTCGGCAATTTGTAGGCGTATGAGTGGAACCCCTGCAACTTGATGTAGGTGAACTTCGGGAATTGGATGAACCAATACTCGTACTCTTCAATTAACTTTTGGGCCTCCTGTGATATTTTCTGGTGTGTTCTCCGCTAGAGAGTCCTTGTTATCTGCATCGTAAAAGCATCATTCACCCTCTTGAAGTGGGAAGTACTAGTCAAGTGTAACTGTGTGCAGGCCTCATGGATCTTGTACTGATTAGGACCGCTTCCAATTGGCTCTTTGTAAGTGATTCCTCTATACTTTGTCATCTGAGCCAGCATGTAGATGACATACGAGCTCATGTAAAAAGTCTTCGTTCTCCTCAGGCTCCTGAACTGTTCATCTATGTTATCACTGATCATCCTTGCCCAGTCGACATATTCTCTTCCCTCCATCACTACGATGATATAGAAGAACATCCAAGGCTCAAAAATATATACTTGAGGGCTCCCATTCACCCGGCTAAGCATCATAATGAGATCGCAGTATTCTTGCTTCAGCTCCTCTGAGATAATCTGTTTGGGCAACTTGGCACCAGGAGGTCTAGGCTTCCGCATCCAGGATGTATTAATTCTCCTAGCGCATCTCTCAAAAGAGGCGTACATTTTGTCAACCCTTTCTTTTGTCTTGTAGAGCATTTTCTCAAATGTGGGAATTCCGAACGCTTCTCTAATAGCTTTTGGCGTGAGGTTGGCGAACAACTTGCCATCAAGAGAAACTATTGTCCTGCAATTTGACCTATAGCGATTAGCACATTCTGCAATCAGCTTTGGACACTGGATTGCTGGTGGAAAACTAGCAGTTGCATATAATCCACTTTTCATAATATTATGTGTTGTAATTGATGGCTAATGACCACCCTGCCCATACATTATGTTTTTGAGTGCTCTGAGGTTGAATGAACCAAGATTGGTGTTAGTCAACCCTCCCAGCTTCGAAACAAACTTCAATTTAGGAAGAAATGATTTCCTGAGCTTCTTCATAATCGCCTGCCTAGATGCATTCTCCTTGCCAGCTTCTGCTTGTGGAGCTTTGCTTGCAACTTTGCTTGTTCCAGCAGCATCTCCCCTTCCTCTTTCAGCCATCTGCAAAACAAAACATCAGCATTAGAATTCTGACTTTAGAAAATAAAATCACCGTGAGATGGCTGAAAAATGGAGTTTTGACTTCGAAAATAAAAATTCCTCCAGCATTGAAATTCTAACTCCAAACCTCAAGAATTCTAACTTCAAAGTTCAAAGTTTGAAACTTCAAGGCTTGAAACTTTCAGCAATATCACTCCGACACTTAGAAAAACCTTACTCAACTCACTCACTTCAGAAATTCCTTCCTCTCAGCACTCTTTTTCTCACAACTTCAAATCTGCAACTGGTGAAGAAAAATGAATAACTTCAAAGCTTATATAATTGTGAGAGGATGCCCAGCTTAGCAACTGCAATAAATTTTCTTCTCCACTACTTAGTAACTTCCCAATTTTGGAGAGAAGGCTGCGAGTTGCCACAGAGATGTGCCTAGTCGTCATAGAATTTGCTATTGCTGGAGATTCTTTCTTCTTTCAAAATTCGAATTTTTCCCATTCAACTGCTTGTAACAATTTGTCATCTCACACACTAATGGGAAGTAAAATCTCCAACAATTTAGAAATTTCACCCTTGACAAAGGCGTTTTTAATCAAGATATTTTATTTCAAACGCCTTAGAATAATTTTATTTATTCCAAGAAATTTCCTTCATTTCTCATGCCAGGCGTACTATTTAAAAAAAAAAATTATTTCTCTTCTTAGGCATATTCATTTTATCTCTCTGCCTTAGAAAATTTTATTTTTTCTAGAAAAATTTCAATCAACTAGGGGCCCACTTAAAATCTTCATTTTAAGTTCTCATGTAAGAAGTGAAAAGTGTAAAAATCATTCGCTTAGAAAAATATCCAATACCCACTTAGAATATTTTTCATCACCCTTCTTCACTCTGGGTGCATTTGACCCCTTGTCATTCCATTTCTAATGCCTCAGGAACATTTTCCTTCATGTATCTAACTTGGGCGCATTTGGGATATCCAACTTCCACTTCGCAAGACTTAGAAAGTTTTTTAACCACCTTCCTTGAGATGGGCGCATTTTAACCCCTGTACTTTCATTTCGTTTGCCTTAGAAACTTTTCCATGCTCAACTTGTCCTTGGGCACATTTGGGGGGGCAAACTTTCAATTTGCAACACTTAGATTATTTTTCATGTCCTCATTCCACCTTGGGGCGCACTTAGGGGGGTGATGTTTGAGTTTGTGACTTAGATAATTTCCTTGCCTAGCCACCTTGTGATGGGCGCATTTCTACCCTTGAACTTTCATTTTCTTACACTTAGACGTTTTTCATCTCCTTTCCAGACTTGGGCGCACTTGAGGGGTCAAACTTCTACTTGAGGGCACATTTGCCTAGGCCTACTTTCATTTCATGACTTGGAAGATCTTCATGGGCGCATGTGAGGGTATGAGCTTCAACTTTTAGATACTTAGAAGAATTTCTAGCTATGCCACCTTGAAGGGCGCATTTAGGGGATTAGGCTTCCAATTTATTGCCTTAGACAAATTTCAAGCCTCCTCCTGCTTCTTAAGGCGCATTTGGCAAGGGAAACTTCAAGTTTCAATCACTTAGAAAATTTCAACTCATCAACTCTCAAGCTAGGACGCATTTGACCGCCTGAACTTTCATTTTTCCAGACTTAGCAAATTTTCATCCATCTTCTTCATCTCAAGGCGGATTTGATGGTGTGAGCTTCTGATTGTTCATGACTGAGGAAATTTCAAGCTTTCTCCTCGGCTTGCCCTAGTCTGCTATTTTTAGAAAGTTTCAGAGTCTTCATGATTTTCAAGGATTTTCCACTTCTGAAGACTTGATCTTTGCTTAGCTTGACCCTCGTGACGAGACCAGTCTGCCGACACCTGATGTTTGCATGCACTTGCCATTTTTAGTGACTTGCTAAAAATAGTAAGTGCTCAGAATGAGCTCAAATTTTGAAGAATGCTGATTTGGATAGAGTACCGTTCTCGTTGCGTGATGCTCAGTCCTGAAAGTTGAAGTGCTAATGGCATCGAGCCTGCTAAATATGGACCTGCTAAAAATAGAAAGTGCCTGATTTTCGAACTTCTACAACTCTGTTTGACTTGAAATTTGCTCCATGGGGGCCTCGTAACCTGTTTGACCTGTTCACACTAGTGCCTCGTGTTGACCTGCTCTTTATAGCTTGTTTCTAGAGGTGACTTACTATAAATAGTAAGTACTCGAATCGTGCTCAAATTTCACCAGTGGATAGCTTGAAGGATACTGATTGCAATGGGATACATTCGTTTTCATAGATTTTGGTGTTTTACCCCTCATTTTGAGTCCCGAAGCTAGAAACCCTAATTTGAGTTGCATGCGCCTCAAACGACCTTCGTTTGATCCCGTTTTTGTTGCATGTCGCTCTGTTCATGATACTGAAGTGTTGGGGAGCTGCTAGAGTGGACCTACTAAAAATAGTAAACGTCTAAAAAAGTGCTCAACTATCTGCCGGATGCGTTTGCATGTCACACTGCTTGAGAGACCTCAAGAAACCCAGTAAATCAGTTTGCATGCGAGCACCGGATAAAAATAGTAAGTCCCTGAAAAATGATCAACTCTGCTTGCATGTCACATCATTGTGAAGCTTTCGAAAAACCCATAAAGAATACCCTGACATGCAATGAAAAACCTTGCATGCAAACCCTAAAAATAGCCTCTAAAGCCAAAATTGTTAAAAGTCATCGTCTCAACTTGCATGTTATATCATTGCGAAGGTCTCGAAAAACCCAGAAAGAGTATCCAGACATACATTGGAAAATCATACATGCAAACCCTAAAATTAGCCCTGAAGCCCGAACTGCTAAAAATAGCAAGTGGTCCATTTTAGCTCAAAATTTGCAAGCAGGTAACTTAAAGTGTTCTAAGCACGGTGTAACAGTCAAAATTCAATTAGCCAACTCAATTTGACGTCAAACTGACACGAAGATTCAAAACCCTAATTCCATAGACGCTCCCCAGACCTAACCAAAATTCCAATCCAGGTCAGAAAGATGGGTACATCATTAGAAAAGGGTGGACAAAAAAGAGAGAGACAGACACAAGACCAAAGCCAAATGATAGGAACGAAGCAAAAATTAGGGGGTCCCTATTTTGAATGGGGCGATGTGTGAAAAGGTCACAACAAGACCCACAAATTTATCTCCTATGCTGGGCAATTAAGGCTATATTGTGGGTCATGGGTATTTAGGCAGCGGCAGTCTCTTTGCTGGCATTGTCTTTTAATAGAGGCGTCAATATTAATCTCCTGCTGGCGTTTACAGTTTTTAATGTTGCCTGGGCGCTTCTCCCACTACCATTCACTGCAGCAGTTATTACTGGTAGATCATGGAAATTGTTCTAGGGTTAAATTACTGGCGGCTTAACCTTACAGGGTGGCTGTTTTGAAATCAGAATATATTTGTAGGTAGGCAGAATAATAGAAAAACAGAACAGGAACGACACAAAGAAAAGGATATTTTTTTTTTGAATCAAGATTGTTGTCCTGTATGAGTATAACAGTTTGAATTTCTGAGTTTTCTGGATGGTTACGCTAGGTTGCATGCCTGTGTGATAGTGGTTGTCTACAACCCATAGATTGTTGTAGTTTTCTGATTTGATATTTGAACTTTGAAGGTCTTTATAGCTGGACTGATTGCCTATGGGGAAGCATGCAATCTTGGTTGATAAATAAAGTTAGTATTTGTTGCCATTGCTTTTGTAATACATTTAAGAGTTGTTGTTGTGTTTGGAGGCTATGAGATTGTCTATCCTTCACCGGGTACCTGATATAGGAAGGGCTTAGCCCTTTTTAGGATGAAAGCCCAACACTATCAACACACAATAGTAACTTCTTGTTAATGTACATCAGTGATTTGATGATTTGATCTATAGGTCTGAGACCCTAACAAAGCTAACAACTGCAACCACATAAGGTTTTGTCATTATGTGTGCTTGAATAGCACCATGTCCAATCTACCCAAATTGTCTTGAACCACTAGAAAAGTTTATATGGCATCTGATGGAGGTAGATTGACGATCTTGCGGATACTACAAACCTCAAGAGAGTGTTCTAGAATACCACCAACCATGAAATGTGAGTTAGCATTATCATAGGCCATGAGAGTAGGCTTGTCAGAATGTAATGTCCCCTTTTCTAGCTCACATTGTATGATGTTGTCGTTAGCCTATTTCTCCTTGGTTCCTTAGGCTAACTAGGGATTTTAAGGAATCTTGAGGATTTTTGGCCTAGTCAATTTTCGTTGCAGGCCAATCTGGGGCGTTTGGAGGCAGTTTTGGCATACTCACTATTTTTAGTAAGTCATTAATGCTATGAATAGTAATTCATCAGGTGGGCTGCGATCTCCAGTGACAATGTCTCGGCAATGGAAAATTTGGGTATTATCATCAGATGTTTTCAGTTCCATTGGTTTCATTCATCTTCGCATTAATAAAGTTTAAATTATAAAGTTAAATTCAATTATTTAATTTTATTAGTGTGAGTCTAAAGTTAAGTGGGAAAATGAATAGTAAAAGGGGCCCCTTATTTTAAAATACATGAGACATCAAAAAGGCAAAAGGGAAGTTTATGTTTTGTCCCACATTGGTTAAAAGTGTCAATGGGCTCTTATGAGAAGCTTATAAGAGGTGTTGCAAGGGCTCACTTTCAGCATGCTTGGTTTATGCTTGATTATTATATTCTCTTGGAGAATTTTGGAAAGCTTTGGCTTTCAGCAGGTTTGGGGACGAAAACCCTCGAGCTTGGAGGCAGTGGACGAAAACCCATTGTCTGTTGGAGATATTACTCAGGTGTCTCACTTTGTGCTTCAAATTCATATTGCTGGTTATCCAATCTGACTGTAAGTTTTGTGGCTACGATTGGATATTTATGTTGTTATTCTACTGAAGATTTGAAGGCAATATTCATATGTAATTTCACATCTTGTTCAAAACTGTTATCATATGATTTACATTAAAATTTGTTTGCAAGTTATTGGGTAAATTGTAAAATTTGTTTGCATGCAAATTGTATGTTAAAACTTTCTGTGGAGAAAATTGGGAAAAATTGGGAGTTTTTGAATTAGATCGAGTTTGGCTCATTATAGTGGTATCAGAGCTTGGATCCTGCCAACTTGTTGGGGAAAATCATTGTTGCAGTTGATTTGATTAGTCCTTTCCAGCAGCTGAATTGCTGGGTTTTGCCATTTCATTAGAAAGGAGATATTATCAGTCTGTTTAATTTATTCAAATTTGTGGCCTTTGGCCAAATTTGGGGCAATCAATTTGGGAAATATATTTGCAGGTCTGTGTGAAGCTTCATCAGTTCAGGAGGTACGATTTTATCCTAGAAGAATATTACCTTCAGACTTGGACTACTTTCAGTCACAAACTCAATGTTGTATCAAAAATCTGAACAGGGCAAAGCAGCTTACAAGGTAAGCAAAACAAATCCATCGAATTTATATTTGTGGATTTATATTTCTGCAAATTAAATCGGGCTAGCTGGAAGAGTCAAATCATTGAATATTTTAAGGAAGCTTGAATCGTGGAAAAAGCTTTTGTCACGACGACTTTTGAGAGAGTCGTATTAATCTGGTGCCGCCTCTTGGTATTCATCATTTCGATTTTGAAAGGTAGCGGACTCTTCTTATTGCTATTTAGCTAAGACAAATCCAAGGTTCTAGCGTAACAATCTGAAGACAAATCTATTCAAGCGCGGCTAGTGAATATCGACACTATATTACTTGAGGTGTTGCTGACAAGTATAGATCAATTAAGTTAAGATTGGGAAATGTTTCATCGAAGACGTCTTCTGTGGTAGCCGCTAAGAATTAAGTCAGAAGCATTGAAAGAAAATATCGAATCCCATTTGAGCTGTCGAGACCTCTTTGTTTGCATGCTTGTCCATTCTCAGAAATTGCAAAAGACGTGGTCAATAAAGACAAATCACTTTGGAGTGATTCACCAGCTCATATAAGACAAGGCTGAGTGGTGCAATTGAAATTGGAACCCCTTTATTTGTCTCTCGATATTTCTCCAGCAGAACTAATGCATGAGACAACATATTATCGATTTCTAGGGGTTTATTAAATGTTGAATATTCAAAATAGAGGAAGCGGCGTTTTTCATCGGGAGCTGCTTAGACCAAGTTAGCACTAATAAAGTAAAGACGTGGGAGGACGTGTCTCTTGTTGGCGTCAACTTCTGAAGTGGCTAGGCGCAGCCATTTACAAGATTCAATTTAAAGTTGGAGGTTTAAATAAATCGTGGAGTCTGAAAGAGGTATCGTGGCTGAGGCAAGACGTCACTAGGTGGTAATCTGGCTTCAAGGGGAAAGCACGAATCAGGTTCTATTTGTCACTTCATAATATTTATATCTCTGGTGCAAATTGAGCTGGGAAAGAATTGCTGATTGCAAGCTATTAAGGCGCTGCCATCAGGAATCACCATACAATCGATATTCATCAAGTTCGTTGTATCCTGGGCAAGTCGGCTTTGAAAGCATCGATCCAGGTCCCCTGTTTTATGATAAATTATTGACATATATTTATTGTTCTCTGCATTTATTTACAGTCTGAATTTTCATGCAATTGATCATCATGTGGACCAAAGCAAAGAAGACAAACAAAACATGAATCTCCATTTCACTTCGATCTGAGTCTTTACAGAGCTGCATTCTGTAGGTTGGGAGTATTGAGTCTCTATCATTGTAATTGCATTAGTTTCATCCACAGCAGCAACAATTGCATTAAAAATTGTATATCGTTCAATAGTGATTTTGTGAAATGCTTTATGAAAGTCATCTGCAAAGATTGTAAACAGTACAGGGATCATATATTTGCAATTCAATGAAGTTTGGAGATTGCTTGACATATGTTTGACTGAATGACCGAGTTTCTGTAGCTGCATATTCCCTGAGTTTCCAGTCAATTGAAATCAGAAAATTGCTTGTAGCTGTATATTTATGTCATTGGTGGCATGTTTAAATAAGTTTGAAAGATCTTTTCATGCACTTCATCAACATGCAAGAGGAAACATCAAACAGAAAACATTTATCAGCACTAAGAAGCTTGCAAGTAAACTGTTTGACGAAATTACAGCACATTGAGAACTGAAAATTTAAGGTCGGAATTGGCAAGGCCCATTACAGTAAATAAAATGACGACAATGACAAAACTGAAAAGTGTCCTTTTCTCAGAAGAATTCAATGATACATTCAATGGTAAATAGCTAAGGGACTTGCAGAAAGAAAATGATGTAGGGAATTGGCTCTATGTAATTGGATTACAATTGAAGTTCATGAAATCTACCAATAATGTTCTCTCTAAGCTGGAGGAAATAGACACATATTTGTCCAAAGTAGATCAGGCAGATTGGATGTTTCTGAATTGGGCTATGCAACCCTCAATGCTCGCTTTGGTCCAGCACAAGTTCATGGAACATCCTTGTGAAAAGCTGAGACTTGCAGTTGCTTCTTGTCCTAGTGAGATCATAAGGATAATAGCTCCTATAGCACCCTATAATGTTGGCATATTAAAGAAGGTTCTACAGCTGATTGTGGAGAGCCTATATGGGTTACATGATGTCAAAGCCCCTACTTTTGGTAAAAGGGCTAAGATTATAGAAATCATGGCAAAATTCAGACCATTTATCTTAATGTTGGATCTCAAGTGTGATAAATTGATTCTGCAAATGTTTCAATGCTTCTTAACTGAAATTAGGAAGCATCATCCAGACAATGTGAGGGCTTGCTTGCAAACTATTATGTCCTTAATCCTAGATGAGGAAGATGATATATGCAAACGGTTGCAATTAGACTTGCTAGCCATTTGGAGGAAGGAGTAGTGTGTTTACCCCACAGCTTATGCTTTCTCAAAAGGATTGGTTGAGCGGAAAATTGGGAAGTTCAAGGAACAAATGACAGCTGCAGAGCCAAATTCTTTTGACCCAAAATCACCCAAAAGGAGCAAGAACCAAATGAGGCGAGAGGAGATTTGTTTCACTTGCTTGGAACATTGGTCACTTGATCACATATGTGAAGTTAAAAAGGAAAAGGAACTATTGCAGCCAAGTAGTGTTAAAAACATACAAACAAATGAGGCTAGAAAAATTGAAGAGGATGGCCTAACCCAAGAAGTGAGCCTGTTAGTTCACCCAAAGATCTCCAAAGAAGTGCATGAATCTTCGTGTGATGAGGAATTGCTTAAAGAAGATAACACAGCAGCAGCCTTAGCCATGCACTCAGAGAAATCCTACAAAGATTATGAGACATCTATAAAGGAAAGCAAGAGTCTTTTGGTGGGTGAACTGGAGATTATGCTTGATAAATCATATGCAGAAATGAACTCAATAAGTGCTCCGTTGGCTGATCTCAATGCTGTACCACCATTCATGCTTGTAGATTGCAAAGCAACCATTGAGAAAGAAGATGAGCCTCGGGTACAAGAACAGGAAAGGAAAGAAGAAACATTTGAATTTGATTTGCAGCCTACAAGTAATCATGAAGAATGCAAAAATCAGTCGTCATTGGGGAGTGACTCACGTGAGGCTTCACCATCTTTGCAAGAAGAATTGATTGCACACTATGAAGATTCTATGATAGAGTTTGTATCAAATGCTGATTCGTTGACAGTGAACAACAGTCCTTATGCACTTTTCTGTCATAAGAATTTTCAAGTTGACATGGATTTGGAAAATCACTTTGTATATACTCAAGATTACAAGCCTAAGCATGAGGATGTCTTCATTGTTTCAAGTTTTTCACAAGGTATGAACTCCCCCTGTTGTCTGAAGATTGGTATCAAGAAGGAGCATGAGGTATACAAAGTTCTTGTTTGCATGGACATATCAAGAAGTTTGAATGAACATGGGAGTCATAGCATTGAAGAGTTGACAGTTATATGGTTAGCAATTGATCACATTCTCTCTCTAACCAATAAGAAAGCATTATATTTGTTGTATGAGCCATATTCTAGCAGCCTACAACCAATTGGGAATGAATTTCAGATTTGGTTCCTTGGCCTCCATCCCACATTTCAATGTATGAAAGTTCTCCTATGATGCTAATCATTGAATTTTCAGATCATGCAGTGATGATAATAACTAGTTGTATAGATTTGAGTTCACTTAGTGATCTCTACAACACTTGGGAAATGGACGTTGATGATAATTTACCAGTCCATGAGAGAAAAGGCATTCGGGAAGTGAGTATAAATCAGTTTTTCAGACTTGTTGCTGCTGAAAATCATGAAGGGATGTGTGTGATTACATTTGGAGATACGCTGAAAACTATTCCTCATTTCATGCCAAGTATGCTTAATGACATAAAAGATTCAAGTACATACATGGGTGACAGGCTTGCACTTGATAACAGAGTTTCAATTTATGTTTATATCAGAGTGATGCAATGTCAGCATGGTGGTTCCCTTTTGAGGTTGATCTGGAATCTTGGAATCACTTGGGTTTGTAGTTCAACAGTTGAGGATGAGGAAGCCAATGTCGGCTTACTAGGGTTTACTCCCATGGGGGTCCAGTTCAGTCTTTTTGGAGAGCAGTTACCTGAGGAGTGGGCAGAGATAGTGCAATATTTGATTGCTCTAATTACTAGTTGTTATCAAGAGGTTTCTTGTGTTGGCATCTGGCAAAGCAGTGCTTTCATCGGTTGGTGCTACCAATCTCCTAGGTTGACTTGGGACCCTGGGATCATACTCAGTTTTAGTTGGTTAAGCATAGTGATCTTGGGGTAGCATTGGAATTGCTTGAGGAAAAACAAATTCGGGAAGGGAGGATTGTAATGTCCCCTTTTCTAGCTCACATTGTATGATGTTGTCGTTAGCCTATTTCTCCTTGGTTCCTTAGGCTAACTAGGGATTTTAAGGAATCTTGAGGATTTTTGGCCTAGTCAATTTTCGTTGCAAGCCAATCCGGGGCGTCTGGAGACAGTTTTGGCATACTCACTATTTTTAGTAAGTCATTAATGCTATGAATAGTAATTCATCAGGTGGGCTGCGATCTCCAATGACAATGTCTCGTCAATGGAAAATTTGGGTATTATCATCAGATGTTTTCAGTTCCATTGGTTTCATTCATCTTCGCATTAATAAAGTTTAAATTATAAAGTTAAATTCAATTATTTAATTTTATTAGTGTGAGTCTAAAGTTAAGTGGGAAAATGAATAGTAAAAGGGACCCCTTATTTTAAAATACATGAAACATCAAAAAGGCAAAAGGGAAGTGTATGTTTTGTCCCACATTGGATAAAAGTGTGAATGGGCTCTTATGAGAAGCTTATAAAAGGTGTTGCAAGGGCTCACTTTCAGCATGCTTGGTTTATGCTTGATTATTATATTCTCTTGGAGAATTCTGGAAAGCTTTGGCTTTCAGCAGGTTTGGGGACGGAAACCCTCGAGCTTGGATGCAGTGGACGAAAACCCATTGTCTGTTGGAGATATTACTCAGGTGTCTCACTTTGTGCTTCAAATTCACATTGCTGGTTATATCCAATCTGACTGTAAGTTTTGTGGCTACGATTGGATATTTCTGTTGTTATTCTACTAAAGATTTGAAGGCAATATTCATATGTAATTTCAGATCTTGTTCAAAACTGTTATTATATGATTTACATTGAAATTTGTTTGCAAGTTATTGGGTAAATTGTAAAATCTTTTTGCATGCAAATTGTATGTTAAAACTTTCTGTGGAGAAAATTGGGAAAAATTGGGAGTTTTTGAGTCAGATCGAGTTTGGCTCATTACACAGAATCACTGGAGTTGTGTTCAAGTAATCATCCTAGTCATATTTTCTTAAAACATCTACTGCCTAAAAGGTTGAAATCACTAAATTAATGTAGGCTGGTGAGACTAGTGCAAGGTTATACTCACCATGCATTGATTTGATTTTGAATTTTAAATTATTGTATCCATTTAGTTTCCTCGAAAACCACCTATTGAGGCATTTAAGCAATTGTTGGCAAGGCAAGAACAGTAACTTAAAGACCATCAAATTTTCTAATCAAGAGTTTGATTGTTCTTCACATACTCCAAAGTTCAATATATTTATATATCTATTTACATTTTATTATATCAATTGTTATGATAATAATAAAATCTGCTATAACGTAATCTTGGAGATAAGTGCTGCCACTAAAAGACTATGCAATTTTACTGATCTGGGGTGAAATAGCTGAGTTGCAAAGGTCAGATATGAGCTCATCAGTATGAAAATTTCCAACATAATAACGATAGTATTACCTTTCTAGCAACATCCATCCCTGATAGATCATCCCTAGGGTCTGGTTCAGTATACCCAGCTTTCATTGCCTTTGCTACAATCTCGCTAAAATTTTCTTTCCCAGAGAAACTGTTAAAAATGTAACTCAAAGTTCCACTGCAATAAAAAATTTAAATCTGTCATACATAATGCCAGGGTTTATTAAAGAAGCCTCTGTTTTCTATACTACAATATCAACAAAGTAAGGTAACCATGTTTACATTTAGAAACACCATGAAAGAAAGTTGTCTACCCATATCACAATAAAACGGACAGCTTGGTGCCAAATTAACTAACAGACGAACTCTAATTCAGATGATAAATCAATGACATCTAATGATGCTGTTTAGAGACACTTAAAAACCCTTCTAAATGCACCAACAAAACAAATATAAAACGACATTCTTTAAGTGACAAAAATAAGCACTTCACCTGAATATGCCTTCAATCCGTAAAATTTTATCACCAGTTTCCAAAAGGCCACGCAGAGTGCTGATTATTGGTAGACCAGCACCAACAGTTCCCTCATAAAAGTAGTGCGTATAGGATCTCCTTTGAAGATCCCTCAATCTTAGGTACTGTACAAAACCAGAAAACATGCCCAAAAATTAGATAACCTCCATGCCAATCTAAGTTTAATAAAATGCACATTGTTTTTGTTTACTAAAGATCCATCTACTTCTGGGTCCTAAAAGATATTATTCCAATTTCAAAAAACCAATGGTCTCCAGAAAAGGAATAGCAAACAATAAAGTCACCTTTGGAGCACATCCTTCCAATAAAAAGTACAAGTACACTGTACAACCATGCAAATATTAAGAGAAAAAATGAATAAATGCATCATGTATCATCAATGACACAACTAAGTTGTACAATCCATAAGTTATTTTGATACATCATAATCATGATCATGGACTGGTTGCAGTGCACAACTTTTGCAAGCTATCTTAATCCTTCCCTGAAATTTTTTCCAACCACACTAAAACATTTCTCTAGGAAGCCTATGGGCTTAGATCTTGTGGCAAAACAATGTTCTAAAGTTGTAGCATTCTTGTACATAGCTACGCAAATGACACATATATCATATACAATATTAACTTTGCCCACAATATAATATCATACAGAATGAGTATACACATATTGCGCTATACATAAAGGTTGCATCACCCAATTAGCACAAAAATAAATGAGAATAGATTCTTTTCCATTATACTTATTGATGTATAATAGAATATCTTATTGTCATATGTCAATAGAAATCTATGACATAAGATCCACTACCACATCTTGTCCAATGAATTCAACACACTATATCACATTCCAGCCTCCACGTTAGAAGGTGCAATGGTTAGAGACAACCATCAGTGTTTGGAACCACCTATTCAATGATAGATTAAACAACCCATTCATATGGTATATCCTTTTCATAACATAAGACTTGTTTATTAATTTAGCTTAGTTCTTAATTCATTTAATAACCATAATTTCCTAATATATCTACCCTTCTTTTAAGGTGTGCCATCATCCTTGATGATCATCAAGAAAGGAAATGTGAGCTGAAATACTAGTTTTGAACTCTCATACTCTAGAAGGCAAGTCATAGGAGAAGTTGGAACAAAAGATAAGCAGTTTCTAGGAGTCTCAAAAAGAGATGTCAACTTTAAGCCCTTGTTCTCACTCAATTCTTCCCTCACTAGGAATAACTTTCTCACAATCATTAAATTCCCTTTTTAAGCTTTTTGTCATTAAGCTTTCTAATCGTTCAATCATGCATTGCCTCCATAGCTTTCCACTACTTTATTGTCTTCATTCACTTTTCAACCTTTGCATCCAATGCCAAATTGTAGCTAGCTTCATCTCAAATTTCATTGCTTTGTTACAAGCAACTTCTCTTTTCTTAGTTTGATATGCTTGATTCCTAGCATTCTACAACTATGTGCCTTTCATTTGTATTCATTTGTCATATTCAATGAGTTGCTTTTCCAACCTTAGCACCTCCAAGGCTTTTTTGTCTCCTCTCAATCTTCAATTGCCCACACATGCTAGACCTCCAAAGGTGTTAAAATAAAAAAGAACTCACTTTGGCATAGATCAATTGCTCTAGATAGATGGCAATCTTGTTGTCCATGAAAATGACACCTCCAAATGGTTATGCTCATCCAAGATGCTACATTTCCTCACAAATGGATGGGGATTAATGAACATGTGCATTGGTATACTAAAGGTTCAATGGACCCCTTGTTCCAATGAGATGGATACTTCTACACTACCCTCTTGAATGGTTCCCTCATCTCACACACTATCCCCCATTTGAGGATCTTCCCAAGTGGTTGCCTAATGCCAAATAGGTGAGTCCCTATGCTTGGATGGGTGAAACACTACTAGATAGCCTATCCTCTCCTAGATAGCTAGAACAAAACCTTAAATGAGCCTTGCATGCTAGACAACAATGTCCCTTTGTCAAAAGGATGTAGTCAGTTAGGTTGCCACTTGTTAGGTCAAGCACTACCATACTAGTTGTAAAGAAACTTTGATTCTTCTTGGATAAATCTTGCCACTTGTTAGGTCAAGCACTACCATACTAGTTGTAAAAAAACTTTGATTCTTCTTGGATAAATCTTTCTCCAAAAGTTACCCCCATTTTCCTTCCAAGCAAACTTCACCCGTACTATGACTAATCTTTCCCTCTTCTCAACTTGCATGGGCTCGCAATCTCTTCTCTAAAGTTACTCAAGATTCCTTTCAACCTTGAGCTTCATTTTCTTCTTTGCCATTAACTCTTCTTTGATTCCAAATCTTGAAATTTGATGCAGCTGAGTTCACCTTCTAGATTTCTCTCCTCTCAAGTGTTGTAAACCTAGAAGCATTTTTCTTCTCTACTTCTTTGAAGATATTCAAAATTCCTTTCAAAATTGGGTTTCATTTTGTCCATTGTCATAAACTTTCTTCACTTCCAGCTCTTGAAATTGATTTGGGCTTTCATTTTCTTTGTGTACCCAAGGGCACATCCCCCAAGTTTTACAAGCATACCCCAAAACAAGGATGTTCCAAGGGTAGTGATATAGAGAAAAAATGTCCCCAGTCCTCCATAGTACCAACATGGGCTCGTCCTCAAAATGAAAGGGTATCTACAAGGACGCCTCTCTTTTGCAAGGGTGTCTAAGGTCACTCCACCATCCCAAGGACATCAATTTTAAGAAAACAAACAATTTTTTATTTTAAAAAAAGTGCTAAACCTAAACCTTAACATGGACCCTTCCAAGGCCTCCAACCTAAGGTACATATAAAAATCCCAAGCCATTCCCTATTGCAATCCCCCAAAGCAAAGAAGAGAAATACATAAAAAGAAGAAAAGTGGAGAAGGGATAAGAAAGAGCAAGAGGAAGAAGACCAACACCAGCTCCTTTAGGTATGTTCCTAATTCCCAATGACCATTCATCTTCCCATTTTCAAGTTTCTACGTCAAAGTTCAAACTATGTCATTCATGAGACAATTTTTTAACTTCTAAAAATACTAAATATTAAATAATGTTAAATGGAATTGGAAATTCTATGTATCCCCTTCTTTTGCAGCTCATGCAACTTGAAGTAATAAAAATAGAAGAAAAATCATTGTGTTTGTATAACTACAATTTCTTTTTAATTTTATTCACAATGGTCTAATCAAATTATGTATTGGGAGTCTTAAATAACTCAAAGAAGAATTGTAACCTCTATTTTTGGACTTAACATGAACTAAGTGAGAAAAAACAGAAGGAAAATCCTTGTGTCAAATAGAGATTGTTTTTAACTTTTGGTTGCAATAATCCAACCAAATAATGTCTTAGGAGACGTAGATAACTCGAGGAATGCAACCTTTGTGTCCTTTGCTTTTGCACCTCATGTGACCTGAAGTAACAAAAGTGGAAGAAAATCCTTATGTTTGTACGACTAGTAATTGTTTCTAATATTTAGTTACAATAGGCTAATCAAATAATGTCTTGAGAGTCATAGATAACTCAAAGAAATATTGCAAATTCTATATACCCTCAACTTTAATGCCTCATGTAACCTGAAATATGGAAAGTAGAAGGAAAAACCTTGTATCTTGAGTCCTTATTTGATTAGTAAAACGTCAATTTTACTTTGTTTTTGCAGTACCAGTATGTGAGTTTCTTGAAGAATTAATATGTTGGGAAATCCAAAAATTGGTAGCAGAAGTGCAAGACGGGAAAGGCTAACAAAGGGAGCAGTCAAAATGGTAATTCAACTGGAAGCATTGTGAATTTCAATTGCCCTTCCAAGATGTTTGGAATTTTTATTCAAAGGTCCACTCAATAAGAAGACCCCTTTATGACAATTTGCAACAAGATTAGATCCAACAAAACTATTAATTCAAGGCAAACTTGCCTATGGAAATGCCATTTGTGTGCCCTTGAATACTATGGCAGCATTACAACAGTGAATGCATTCCTAACATTGTCAGTAAAGGAGTTAGGGTATGCAATCAACTCTCAATTAAACAAAGGGCTGAGTTAATAAAATTGTCTAATTGTGTCATATCTATTCCTTTTGTTATCCTGCCACTATCACCTTATTCTAGAACTACTAGCACTCTACATGCACAAGTTCCTATTTTTGCATTGATTGCAACTGACCCTTGGGGAAAATGTGTGGCCATAGTTTCAACTCTAAACCCAAAGGAAGCTATGTTTGATATACAAACCAAAGAATAGGCAAATCATGTCGCTAGAGAACTTTTTTCTTCTTTCTTTTTTCTGAATGGCATTCCATTTATGTTACTCACTCTCCTTATTTTAATGACGCCATGTCTAGGGTTGCACAAGCAAACCTTTATATGTGGCACTCGGGGAGACAAAACTAAGGATTACTGTCTCAAATAAGAACTATTCCAAAATAAATCTCCTAATGGAGAAAACTAAGTTACCGATCTTGGTATTAACTCAAGTTCAGGTTCACAGGTTTAGGTTCATAAGTTTGGTTTGTGGATTCGGTCAAGAAGATTTGGAGAGTTGGGTTCTTTTGGGTTTGTCCATACAAAATATAAAAATAAAAAAATACACGAATTTGTAGCAGCTGTTAAGTTCAAAATATCACATAGAATCATATAATTAACATAATTATCATAAAAATTTAAAATGCTGCAATGTCAATTAGTTAAATTTGAATATCATTATATATATTAAAATTAAAAATAATAATATCAAATTGTCAACAATCAACCATCACTAATCAAGGATCAACATCCTATGGGTCTTGAAAGAAATCATCATCACCATCCATATTAGATGATGTAGATATTAGTCTACTAGAAGAACCACAAACAATGCCATTGGCACTAGCACTTTCATGCTTGCTAGTTGGCTCACTCTCAACATCAAGTGTTGCAAGATGGGAAGTGGTAGCATCCAAGTCAATGTGCTCTAACTTGATATTCCACTTCCTTGTGTCCCCTTCCTAGTAGTCATTTTCTTTGTGTGAAAGGAGTTGCAAGTTGGAATGCACATACACTAAGTCCTCTACATCTTTTGAGTGCAATGGTTGCACTTTACTAAGTGGATGAAGGAGTATGTTCTCTAGTTCTTTTCAAATGCAAATGAACTAACAACCTATTCAAACAAAATTAGAGAGTAAGAGTTATAAAAATAAGAGACATTAGATTTCCACAGTCCATTATGATAAAAGTTATAAAATTTTAAAATTTAAATCATAAATGAAACATAAAAGATAAAAGACTTTTTGTATAAAACTTACTTGCAATAAAATCTTGATTGCAAGAGGTTGTAGTTGTGTGAATAATTGGACATAGAAGTACCACTAACTATGAGCATCAACCTTAAAGTTGTCATGAAAAGCATCAATACTAAAGTCATTGGAGTTTACAAAATCCATGAACTCGATCCTAATTGCATCCCACATGTCAAGATCAATGAAGAGTCTACGAAGTGTTGCCTTGTACCCTTGGTTGACTTTAAGATCTTTGTATGGAGTATTCATTGTCGACACAGAAAGGATCTCAACACCATAATATTTGGGACACAATACAAAGGCAAGAAGATGTAGGGTTGTCATTTTGTTCCATCTCTCTTTAATAATTGTGTAGTTATTTGAAAAAAGTTCCTTCAAAATCTTGCCCTTTTGCATTTATGATGGCCTTCATCTATTAAAATACTAAATGTAATATTAATGGTCATCTTAGCTTTATTTAGTCTTTAGTTAGTCGTAAGTTAACTTGTAGTTAACTTAGTCTGCTTTTAGCATCTTTCCGCTTTTTAAGCTTTAGTTTGGTTTAGTTAATTGTTTGTACCATGTTAGCTAACTTCTACTTTTTTATCTGTTAACTACCTATCTTGTACTAGTTAACATTCAATTAACTATTGCTACTCCCTAATTTGTAGGGTTTGTAAATTTTATAAGAGCAAGGCTCTTCTGTTAATAAGATCGATCTGATTATTTACCAAATTTATCATGGTATCAGAGCTCATGTTTGAGCTTGGTTAGCCGAGTTTCATCTGCTAAAATTTTCGAGGGTTTTGTGAGATGAATCTCATGTTTGTTTCTGGAAAAATCATGGAGGTTTCTTTTGATTTTTGTGAGTTTTTTTGGTTAAAAAAAAATTTAAAAAATTGCATATTCAGTTCGTGGCGCCGTATGAAAAAAACGCGGCTTTTTTTTTTCTTTTTCAGTGACGGATCTTCTTTTCACGCGCATTTTTCTGAGTATTTAGTGGATCTTTCTCTGCGGTTCGCGCAATTTTTTCCAGTCCTGGGTGTCTGAAGTCGTGACTACAAAAGGGTTTTTCTGGGCGATTTTCAAAATCGCAACCTGCATATTTTTAAAGGGTTTTGTAAATCGCGATAGGTTGTTTGGACATTTTCACAACGTCTGAAGACATATTTCTGCGCAACCTCCAATGTGTGACCACCTTCATTTTTGTCACGTATTTCTCTTCTGCTACCCGCACGACTCTCTCTCATGTGTTTTTCTCTGCGACTAGGGTTTACTTTTCCTCAACCTGTCAGAGATCGTCTTTTCTTTGCACGATATATCTTCATCTAGGGTTTCTAACGCAATTTTTGACGCGTTTTTTCTCCTATTTTGTGCGCATTTTTCAATTTGTGGTTCCTTCTAAAGATTTGTGCCTTTTCCAGTTCGTTTTCTGCAATTTCTAGTGTAGCTGAAGATTTTTGAAGTTCGTGTTTTCATGGCAGCCTGAAGGGTTCTTTTATTTTTAACCAATTTTGACAAAAATTCTGGGAAAATAAAATTTCTGTATAGAGTTTTCAAAAAAATTTCTTAAAAAAATTTACATGAGTTTTTGAAAAAATTTCTATAAAATTTTTATTGAAGTTTTTGAGGATTTTTCTGAAAAATCTTACTTTTTGGAGTTTTTGAAGGTTTTTCTAAAAAATCTTACAATTTTTGAGCCTCTTTTTGAGACGATTTTTGCAAAAATTGTGTTGTGCCAGCTGATTGTCTAGTGTTTTGCTAGTTGATCACAAATTTACCTTGTTTTTCATGCTTTGGAAAATGGGAGGGATGGCGTCTTTGTCCAATGTTATGCTGGAAAGTTCACAGCGGTTCAATGGAAAGAATCATAGTTTGCAAACTCGGACTCGCCGCGGACTCGGCAGCCCAAAAATATGACTCGGACTCAGGACTCGGCACGGACTTGGGAAAAGACTCGGCACGGACTCGGCCAAAAAAAACCGTAGTTTTACAAAAAAAAAAGAACAAATTAATGCATTTAGAGAACTTAAGAGCCTAATTTGATTATCAAACACTCATAATTCAAAGATTACACGTCATATGATCATCAAACACTCAATAATTGAAATTTAATCATTCATAGTCATCAAATACTCATAGTTTCAATGTATAACATCATCATAAGATTATAAATGTTTACATATAATCCTGGTTTCTTTCAACCCCAATTCAATTTGCAGACCTGTATTTCACAAACTTGAGTGTTAAAATGAAGAAAAAGTTAAAAAAAACATGGGTTTTTAACCGCTTTTGACTCCCAGCCACACAGGAGAGTCTTGGGTTGTGAGTCCCGAGTCCAACCTCAGGACTCTTTTTAACCCCTTTTGACTCCTAGCCACACAGAAGAGTCCTAGGTTGGGACTCCCAAGTCTGACCTTAGGACTCTCCGAGTCCTGAGGTTGGACTCCCAAGTCCCGACCCAGGACTCTCCTGGACTCGACTCCCGAGTCCGTGGCGAGTCGACTCGGCTGGCCAATGGACTCCCGAGTCCACGGCGAGTCCGCCGAGTCCAGCCGAGTCTGCAAACTATGGAAAGAATTACAACACGTGGAAGCAAAGGATGCTTACCATCTTTGAGTATCGGTGTTTGGATGCGCTTGTTCTAGGTACAGAAGTTCGTCCCATTGTTGCTGGGAAGGATCAGGACAAGTATGATGGAAGTAATAGGGAGGCAATTATGCTTCTAAAATTATCTGTCACCGATGAGATGTTACCAGAAATACCATTTGGTAAATCTATTGCGGAGATCTAGAAGCATTGAAAGATCTTCATGAGACCTCATACAAGGGAAGGGCTTGCTTTTTGAAGAATATGCTTTTCTCTATTATGATGGATGACCAAGTGACTTTGCAAGAGCACTTGATGAAAATAAAAAATATTCACGATCAATTGGAGGCCATTGGTCGTAAGATGGAAGAGGAGGATGTGGTGGTGATCACTTTGAAGAGTTTGCCACATTCCTACGAGCACTTCATCGAAACACTCAACATTACACCCACCAATGTTGACTTGAAGTTTGATGAACTATGCAACAAGCTTTTGCAACAAGATAGGTGGAGGAAGCAATTTGGGAGCAACAATGAGTCTCTTAGTGTTGAACAAGCATTTACTGCCAAGGACGTTGGCAAAGGCAAGTCCACTCAACAGACAGGACGAGGTAATTCAGAGGAGGGCTCCAAGAAGTCTTTTACTTACCATTACTGTGGGAAGATTGGTCATATATAGAGGTATTGCAGAAAGCGGCTGGCTAATGAGAAGTCCAACCAGGAAGCATCTCAACAAAGTGCTCACATAGCAGAGCAGACTAAGCAAAAGGAGTCTGCACACTATTCATTTTGATGACCAACACAATATGGGTAGACTTAGTTTTTGTTTGTACGATGACCATTAAGGGAGGGTATTAAAATATTAAATGTAATATTAATGGTCATCTTAGCTTTATTTAGTCTTTAGTTAGTGGTAAGTTAACTTAGTCTACATTTAGCATCTTTCCACTTTTTAAGCTTCATTTGGTTTAGTTAACTGTTTGTACTATGTTAGTTAATTTCTATTTTTATATCTGTTAACTACCTATCTCGTACTAGTTAACGTTCAGTTAACTGTTGCTACTCCCTAATTTGTAGGGTTTGTAAATTCTATAAGAGCAAGACTCTTCTATTAATAAGATCGATCTGATTATTTACCAAATTTATGGCCTTCGTCTTCTTAATCATTGAGTCAATGCCATCATATATCCCAAACAAGGCCAATCTATTTTGGTATCATGAATCATACTTAATATAGGCTTGGTGAAACTAAGTAGATATTCAACACAATCCCACTAAGTGTCCTGTTACTATTTGTTGCCTTTGCAATGCTAGGCTGCCTCCATATACACCAATTTTGGGTGATGACCATGTTAGAGAATGTCTCCCAAACCTTCACAAGTTGTCTTAAGACAATTGTGTTGGAGGCAAAACAAGCCTCAACAACCTATTTAATAGAAATCCCTGTTGGTGTAAATAAAGTCTTGTACCTAGTTAATTCATTACTAGGGGACTTATTTACACATGTTAAGTTTACTTGGGTAAAAGGAAGGAATCTTTCTAGAAGGTGCTAGTTTCCATTAGTTGTCATCTTATCTTTTGACAACTACTACATGTGAACCTAGGTAAGTGTGATTAGTTGTCTCATGTCATATGATTAAGACATTTATCATAATCCTATGACATCTTGCATCTCACCTTGGCTATATAACCAAGGGTATCTCTCATTGTACAATCAATCATCTCATATCATTGAATCATATTGATAAGAATATAGTTTATTCTTGTCACATTCCATTTTCTCTCTTTTTGTGCTTTCCATTTGGTCTCAAGATCTTAGCAGACATAGCCAATTTTAACAATCCCAATTTAAAAATTAAATTTATTAACTTGTTAAAAAAGAATACATAAACAAAATTTCTTTTAAAAATTAAAATTACAAAATTAAAACATATTTAATATAATATTTAATAAATCTTATTGCTTCACTTACCTTTAACAACTCCAATTTCAAGAATGTTTTGAATATGCCTTGTGGCATATGGTGATTGGTAATAAACATTTGTATCTCTTCAACCTCAATATACACATATTTAATCAAATCAAATTCAGTGTCAGTTTCTTGTAGCATAAGGTTGAGGGAATCGATCACACAAGGTGTCCAAAAGATGTTGAGTAATGCTCCTCAACCAATAAACTAGCTACTCTACTATTTTTGCATTGTCCTCTATGACTTCAACCATAGTTGGAAGACTCACCAAGTTTTCAGCAAGTTTTTTTGCCCCACGAGTTTTTACCACTTTAACTCGGCGAGCCCGACCCAAAAACTCGCCGTTATCAGCATAACAGGGAGCTACGTCAAAAAACACCATTTCATAATGCAAAAACAGATTTTTGTTGGTTCGTAGAGCAAAAAAGCCCTCTCCAAGAAAGAAGACACCATTTGCAACGTTTTGCCATCAAGGAGAGCAGATTTAAACGGGTTTTTTTGCAGATTTAGAAGGCAAATTTGAATCACAGGTAGGTTTTTGGTTTTCCTTTTTTTTTGTTTAATCATTTTCTTTCATTCTTTTTGCAAAATATTGATTCCAAATTGAAAAGAAATACTTCATGGAGCAAATAGAAGCAAGATTTTTGCATTTCGATTCCAATAAACAAGATTCTGTCAATCAAATTTAATAGAAAACACTTTGTAATCATTTATGGACTCATTGGATTCATCTTGCCATTGAAATTTGCAAAAAAAATGTGTTTCTATTGTGATTTTAGCAATTTGTCAAGTTCTTGAGTTTTTGCCGAGTTTTTAAAAACTCGTCAATTTTGGGCTTGGCGAGTCTTTTGGTGAGTCAAGTTTTCCAACTATGACTTCAACAATGTTTTGAGGCAACACTTCCTCAATGACTTCACAAAGAATATTAGCAATAAATGCACCATCCTTCACTTCCCCTTCATAATCCACTACCTTCAAAAACATTGCCCCTTTAAACAACGTTGCAATAACAGCGATCAATAGCTGATTTTTTGCATCCTTTCATCCATTGGAAATAATCGATACCCCTATCTCAACCGAAGAATCCCTTATGGGCTTTAATGATTCCTCTACAAACTTCACTTCCTTTTCTAATAAGGTGCTATGCACATTCTCAAAACTTGGGCCCTTATACCCTTTTGGAGCCATATTAATTACTTTCACCACTTATTACCAATGTGGTGAACAAACAATATTGAAAACCAATCTTTTTGCATATATACATCTCACAATGTGTTAATGAACAATCTCATGAGACTTATTGTGAAATGTCATTTTCAACGGTCCCTTTGATCTCTTACATGTAAAAGCTACGAGTTGTTCTTCATGTATGGTGAAAAATGGATGGCTCTTTACAAGTTAGGGATTAGATGGCAGTGGAGAGGGCTTCATTCCTCAAGATCCCTTCTTTAGAAAATGATGGTTTGATTTACAATCTATTGTTTCATCTACTTTTTTCTGCTCATTAATATATGATATGACTTGCTCTAATGGAATGGGTACAATATATTTTCCTAGGCAAACTTTCATTCCCATCCTAGGGATGTCATACAAACGGGATTTCACCCAACTATATGAACTTGAATACTAAACAGCAGACCATTGCAAATCCAAATATGACCCCCACCACCTAGAAACAATTCTATCATACTAACATATTTCCAAAGGAGAAAAATAGGTTTGCTTTGAAGTGGAGTCAGCCCATAAAAATTGAATTGTATGCCATTGTAATCCTTATAGTAACAAGTTCAATAGACAACATGTTCGAAACAAATGAAAACAAAAATATATTTAAAGAACCTAACTGATTTTAATAAATTTACACATATGCCAGATTCATAGAAGAGAAAATAATAAAAGAATTTCAAACCAAAAGAAAATTGGAGGAAAAGAAACAACAAAACAACCTCTTTTTCCAAAATCTTCCTCTACAATCTCCATTGTAGTGAATGGGTGCTTGCACATGCATAGGAATAGTAAACCAACCATTCTCGAACCTTCATCAATCAATCTTCAACTCTATTCATTTGATGGCAAGCAAGAACAAAAGTTCAACTAAAATGAATGACTTTTGTGTTTTGCATTCACAATGAAATAGATTACTTTGCTTGTCTTTCAAATGCCTTGGAATGAGGTTTTTAGCACTAAGGATGCGTTCAAGTCAAAGTCAAATGTCTTAAATAATTCAAAAAGCCAAAAAAAAAAGGATCAAAATTCACCAAATCCATTGCGTGCTCCTCAAAATACGCCTGGGTTTGTTTTGGTTCTCCCAGATTCCAAGACAAATCCACAAGCAAAAATGGGTCCCCTAGATTCGCCCCCACCCACACTATATTGGGATATGAATCCAAAATGGATCGGACCCAAACCCAACAATTCCCTACAATGAGTTGGTAACTTAGGGAGAAAACAAAGGACACACAGGTGCAACATTTCATATTCACATGTAAGGAGGGCCCTTACTTCCTTTGGACAATTAAATGTTCAAGGAACCACAAGGATACAAATTTCTAGTTTCAAATCCTCAAAGATGCCATGGAGGACATTGGCTCTAACAACATGGTGCAGGTTGTGACAAAACTTGACATCCGTGTGTAGTGTAGTCAAGAAGTTGGTTGAAGATGCCTATAAGCATATCTATTGGACCCCTTCTTGTGTGCATACAATGAACAATGCACTCAAGGACATCAAAAAAGTTAAGTGGATCAAACAAGTTGTAGCCAATGCAAGAAATGTGCATATGTTTATCTACAATAACCAAATGTTACACGCAAAATTTCAATCCTTCTCAAAGGAATTTATCAAACCCATAAAAAACCAAAAAATGCATACATTTCTATTGGATTGGAGAGAATAATTGAGTTGCAAGAGCCCTTACAACTAATGATCATGACAAAAGAGTGGACTCGTTGGACCAAGCCAAAGACAAAGTAGGTGTTGAGGGTGAAAAAAGTGGTGAAGTGTAACATTTTTTTGTCAAATGCAAAATACATAACCTCTATCATATCCCCAATTTTCACAATGATATTATATGAGGACTTTGACACTCCCATCCTTGGGTAGATATTCAACTACATCAATAGCATGCTTGACCAAATGAAAGTCATTGTTCAAAAAAAGACAATGGCTTATAGTTCTATAATGAGCACATTCATCTTATCATACAATAGACGTGGGAGAGTCTCAATACTTCTTGTACACGGTCACCTATGCACTGAACTCAAAGCAATATATGTAGAGGTATAGTAGACTTTATTGTCCCCATTTTGAAACTCAATTGTGTTACATGATATACTCCACCATTAGAAAACCAATCATTTGTGTGTCAAAACCAATGTTCCACAAGGATACCCACCTCGTAAAACCAAATGTATTTAACTTTTTGGGATGGGACTCTGAGGAAATGTCCCCTTGCCATTCCACCAGCATTGTTGCTTGTCAAGGAACATTTTCAAGACGGTTATAAAATGTCTTGTTTGGAAGACTGCATAGAAATGTCAAGGCATCCTTGGGACCCTTAGGGGTCTTGGTTGTGCCTCCCAAATGCACTGAAAACACCTAGTCGCTCCCCACATTAATCAAGCAAAATGTGCATTTTTAAAAACCAAAAAAAAAAATGATGCTTGTGCTAGTAACCCTAACCCTAATAGTCTATGGACCCCACCCACACCCTAAGCAATCACAAAAAAAACTTTAATAAACATCCAAGACTCAGTCCAAATCACTCTTAGGTTTCAACACCAAGCTTGGAAGTTGAAACAGCAAGCTGCAAGAGTGACTCAGTGAGAAAGATTGCAAGAGTGAGAGTATTAGAATTGCAAGTGAGAGCATTAGAATTGCAATTGAGAGCAACAAGACAAGTGAACATTTGCCGAGTCTTTATTGGTTGAGTGAGAGAATTGGGAAGAGTGACAATGAAAATAAGAGCAAGAGGAAGAGCAAGTGTGAAGTCTTCGTCAATCAACCATTGAATCAATACATTCTTCAAGTCTATGGTGGAATATGCATGGGCCTAATTTTTTGGCAACCACACTAGCCATTCACCTATTGTCCTAGGTTTCTAGTTCTTCTATTGCTAGAGGAACTAGTCTACTTGTAATTTAATCTACTCTATTAAAAGAAAATTAAAATATAAAAAATAAAAAGGCAGCCGCCTCTTTACAAAATACAAAGTACTTACCCTCTTATAAAAAATAACGACCCAAGATAAAAATCAAAGACAAAAAAAAAAAAAAAAAAAGCAGCAGTAGAGAATAAACTAAAGGGAGTGCATCTTTTAAAAGTGCCTCTAGCATGATGCTCAGGTTCTTGTAACATATGACTTTTTTAAAAACTGCACCTGAAGTTTAAAAGGTGTGAAATAAAGGCAGGCGCACCTTTTACAAAACATTTGGCACTTAGAAAAGAATGTACGCAGCCTAGAAAAAACTGCACCTCTCCTTATTTCATTATTTGCTTATGATATTCATGAAATAAAAGTCACTCACACAAGCTGAATGTCATATTTAGTGTTTAGTTATTTTTAAATAAAAAGCTTTGCCAAAAAGCAATCAAAGACACTAAGGTTCAACATTATGTTTAAGAATCAAGGGCACAAACAAATATTTTACAGTTTAATCTGAAAGATCCTATGATAAAAAAGGTGATGAAGCTTAAGATTAAGCTATCAATATTTGAATACAAAGCTTAAGAGAAAAAAGGATCAATTACTATGAAGGAAGATCCCACATCAATTAGGACTGACGAAGAGAGTGGATTCAAGACTATTGATCCTACTAAGTCTTTGCAAGAGGAAACTCCACATCAGGATTTAAATCCAAAAACCAAGACAAAATATGACATGGTAAATATCAGCAAAATAATGGATGCTTGTGTGCAGTCTATTGCAAGGCAGCACAAATATGCATATAAAGAAAATGATTATATTGCCACAGGCCAAGCTACAGCACAAATACACACATAAAGAAATGATTATCTTGCCACAGGCCAAGCTACACTAGTTGGTGTTGACATGTCGGAGAAAGAGTGTTAAGATAGAGAGCACATAAAGTTATGATTATGAGTCAAAGGGTTTGTATAAAAAAATCAAAAAGAAATCGATAAGAGTTGTTTATGGAAAAATTTACAAAGCAAAGCGTTTCAGATTTAAGTCATCAAGATTCATAAATTTTCAAAAGTTTCTAAATTTCATCAAAGGGTTTCCAAGACTTCGTCCAAATAAAAAAAAAGCATCATTTGAATCAAATCATCCAAAATTGTGTTTCCCAAAAGTATATCTCTAACCATCACCATGTTCAGGAACAAGAGCATATTTTGAGTTTGCAATTTTTTACTAGAACCAGAACTATTTATAGTTTGCACTTGTTTTAGTGCAAGGAGCTTTTGAAGAGTTGGCTATTGTTAGATCACTTGGCTCATCATGCAAGGGATGTGAGATTAAGAGATAAATTGTAATGATTTTAGTCGTCAATTCAACTTGTGGTCACATTGTTGATGTGATTTTTGTGACCGCACCAATCAGTAGAACAAAGTATCTGAAGGCTACTCCATTCTCTCTTGATCAAAGAATCCCATACGCTAAGATTGCCAGAAAGTTCGTATGTTCAACTCCAAGGTTCCAAAATGCTATGGAATACCCTCAGTTGGTTCGTTGTGATTTGCTGTTTACACGAGGGGACTTACACAATTGTTCAAAGGTTTGCAGCTAACAGCAGGTTAACGATTGGGAGGGGATTTTCGTGAGACGAATGATTTGGCTATGAGGTACGTGCTTCCTAGAACTAACCAAAAATGTACTGAATTGAATGGCTGCAGGGATTAGAAAATTTATGTCCTAGTCTAAGTGCAAGAGGTGTTGAGCTTGACTTCAGTGGACTTCAACCGAACATTGTCTTGCCTCGCATTGGACAGCTTCAACAAGGTTGGTGCAATCTTCAAAGGAGCAACGAAAGGTGTTTAGATCACGACTCAACAATGCAAATACCATCAAGACGATGCATACAAACACGTGAATCACAACCGAAGTTAAGTCTGAAAAGTATTCCAATTGACCACGCAGGGCAAACTTACCATCAGTAAGCTTGCTAGTGGTATGGAATAAACGAAGCTCACTTAAATCAAACGAAACCACCCACAACTAACTACTTGCATGAAAATGAAAAACCACTTTAGTTTTAATCCTACTTAAAGTCGAAGGGCGAAGAAATCTCGCTAACTGCTCATAACAAAAGACAAATTCACCATCAATGAAACTCTTTTTATTATGATAGTCTTCGCAACAATTCCTTACAAAATTCTCAAAGGGAGAACTTTCCTTCTCCTTGAAGCTATACTATGAAATGAAACTATTCTAACTCTAAACTGTCTCTCTATGCTCTATCAGAATGTCTATTCTCTAGTCTAATAATGTACAAATGAGGGGGAGTCCCCTTTATATAGCTGGCCAATCTCAATGGATGGTCCAAATCAAATTACAATGGACGGCTCAGATCGAGCCACATCAGCCCTAGACTAGATTTTGCCCTAAAAACCACCAGAAGGTGGAGGAGTGGTGCAATTAATGAGCACAAAAATGGCAGATTCCTCCTTTGACCACTATGGGCAATTAATGTCTACTATCCTTCCAGAAGATTCTCGTCCAGGACCCTGTTCCCATTGTTCTTCTCTCTGACCGCGTAAGCAACAAACCGGGCTAGCACTGCATCAACTTCTTGTTCAGAAATAGCCGGAGTAAGGTTGAGCTGATACTTGAGGATAGCAATCGTTTGTTCCTGCCGGATACAAGACTTTCTCCAACTCTCGATGGATTCCTGCGTGCTCTGAATAATGGCGGAGAACATGGAGATATTTTCAAAGTCCACCTGAGCACATACCCTCGTCTCGGAGAAGAATGGTTGCAATCTTCCCTTCAATCCATCTACTGTCACCTCCTCGGGAGTTAGTCTTTTGGTGAATAACGCCTCCAGTGTGTTGAAGATGCCTTCTTGAATATTTCCCATGGCCTTCCTGGTCTTGGCCGACTCCGTCTTTGCCGTGTCGAAGAAACCTCTGCCAATGAATGCAGTAGAATACCAGCCTGAAAAATCATATCTATCTCCTGCTTGAATCACCCCTTCTTCAACCAAAGTCTGCATTGGTATGCGCATCAGAGCAGCTAGGTGTGGAATAGTCTTATCCTGAAATATGTGGGTATCGTTCCAAGCCTGCTCGATGTTCTCCAAACGAGAGAGGATACTAGAAGCATGTTGGAAAGAGGAGACAAGATCTATAATGAATCTTTCAGCCTCAGCACGAACACCACCAATCCACTTATCTCCCTCCTAAATGGCCCACCTCATCTCTTCGAGCCCGCTGATTGACTCCCATGGAGGCTCAGGTGGAAGCTCCACCGTTAGGTTCTCTTGAGCACATGGACGTGCTAGATGCCGCACATACCCAACTAACGCCCTATGCTCCTTTTCAGCCTCTTGTATTTTTCTTCCTTTCGCAGCAGCCTATCTTTTAGAGCCTGGAAGGAGTTTTCAGCCTCCTCAATAACTTGTGTTCCAGTGGGACGCCCTAATTCAATTGTAGTGACTGTGTAATTTTCAGGCATTACAACACCTAGATCATATTCCTCCCTCGGAACTGCAACATGGAGAGTGCGAGAACTGGCCTCATCTGTTTCCATCCTAGAGTACTTCCTAGCTCTCTTCCTCTTAGGTGACCCGCTTATTCTATTCAGGAGCTCTTCAATTTCTACTGCTGGGTCGGTGTCGTCCTCTTGATCTCTCCTTATTGCGCTTGTGAGCCAATTTGGGACATCTTGCTGAGCGCCATAGACGATAAGCGGTTGCTCCTCTATTGCTTCTATTTCATGAATTTCTTCTTTAGCAACATTTGGTTGAGTGTCATCTGTTTCCATATGCTGACTATCCTCCTCAAGACCCCGGACTTCAAGCTCCGTAATGTCTTCATCCTCAAAGGCCGCCTCGAGTGCACGATCCAAGCGAATGTCTGTTTCCATTTCTTCATCTTCATCCAGCTGGTCGACACCCCCAGGAGCATTGGCACTTTGACTATCAGGTTCTCTAGGCAATGGCTGGTCAACTTCTTCCATCTCATGTTCTTCAATCATTCTAACCCTCTGACCTGCAAATATTGACACTCCTTGGACACTGGAAGAGTAAGCCAACAACTGTGTGGGCGATGCTTCCTCCGTCCTCTGAGGCTCAGGCTGAACTGGCTCCTCCTCTCGTGGTTCTGTAGGTTGGGCAATTTGTTTCCTCTTCTTTATCAACATCGGTGGCCTTCGATTGCCCATGAGATTGTATGTGAGGGCAATTGATTTTCTCTTTAGCCTATGAACATGCCCATCCACCCAGCTCCTCGTGAAAGTTAAGACAGGCATAGACAAAGTATCCAAGTCTGTAATTTCTGGCTCCACCCAATCAAGTGGTGGGATTGGTGTGTCCCTTATCGACTCATAATCTGAGTGAGTAATGCTGGCATCTTCATCCACTTGATCCGAAACTTGGACAACTTCACACTCTCTGATCAACTTTAGAGGCAATCTGGAGAACATTCTTTTTCTGATTTCAACTTCATCCTCCGCATTTTCCCAAAAATCTTCCACATGAGCCCTATGCCGATATTCTTCCCCCTGTACCACTCCAATCTTCCCTCGAGGATCGAAGTCTTGCCGGTTGGTGTGGAGAGTGAGGTGATAAAACTGCAATTCATCCTCCGCTTCCTTGGCTGCCTGCAAAGAAGGGCACTCCTCAAGCGAATTTCCCATAACAATAGGGAAGTGCAATCCTCCTTTCTTCTTCTTCCTTATAATTTTGTCGTAGGCCATGAGTTGCCTAGACACTTCGAGCATCACCATCCTATTTGTGGGGTATCTTGGCAGTCGATAGACATAGGAATGGAACCCTGACAACTTTATATACGTGAACTTTGGAAATTGGATAAACCAAAACTTGTACTCTTCAATCAGCTTTTGTGCTTCTTTAGATATTCTTTGTTGCGTTCTTCGTTGAAGAGTCCTTGTGATGTACATAGTGAAGGCATCGTTCACTCTTTTGAAGTGGGAGGTACTTGTCAGATGTAACTGCCTGCAAGCTTCATGGATTTTGAATTGACCAGAACCACATCCAATCGGCTCTTGGTATGTCAGCCCCTTATACCTCGTCATTCGAGCTAGCATATAAATGACATACAAGCTCATGTAGAACATCTTCGTTCTCCTTAGGCTTCTGAATTGTTCATCAATATTGTCGCTGATCATCTTCGCCCAATCCACATATTCTTTTCCTTCCAACACCACGTTGATGTAGAAGAACATCCAAGGCTCAAAAGCATATGCTTGTGGGTTGTGTTGTGACCTTTTCACACATCGCCCCATCCAAGATGGGGACCCTTAATTTTTGCTCCATTCTGGTCTTTTTTGCTTTGGTTTTTGCCTCCCTCTCTCTCCGTCTGTCTCTTTTCTATGGTCTGCTTTCTGGGGACGTTCCCGTCTGCAAGCTTCAGCGTGAATTTGGCCAAGTCTGAAATTGGGGTTTCATCGTTTCTGGTCAGTCTGAGGTCAAGTAAAGGTGAATAAATTGAAAACTGAGCTTAACGTTGTTGTCAGTATGCTTCCAGCAGGTTCTCAGCAGATTTTCATCAAATTCTGAGTACTTACTATTTTTAGTAAGTGTGAAATTATAGGCAGTTCATCAGCATTTTTGAGATTCCGACAGTCACACGGCATTCAGAGCACATCAGACTGCTCGTGCGCAAAATTTGAGCAAAAACAGAGGACTTACTATTTTTAGCAGTCCAGCGTCCGGCACAAATTTCAGGGTTCGGATGCAGAGTTTTTCTTTGCATGTCTGGATATTCCTTCTGGGTTTTTCGAGACCTTCGCAATGATATAACATGCAAAATGAGACGACAACTTTCAGAGTTCAGCCTTCCGAGGTTATTTTTAGGGTTTGCATGTCAGGGTTTCTTTTGCATGTCGGATGATTCCTGATGGGTTTTTCGAGAGCTTCGCGATGGTGTGACATGCAAACGGAGATACTCACTCAGTAAGGAACTTGCTATTTTTAGCAGGTGTGTCCCGGCAGCCGCTTCCCAGCAGTTCAGATTCACAAGCTGATTGCAGTGCCACAGAAACGAAGATAAATAGAGTTCATTTGATATGCATGCAAAGCAAATTAGGGTTTCCAACTTCGGAGCCTAAAAATAGGCGTAAAAAGTCAGAATTTTCGAAAACCGGTGTAAACCACCGCGATCAGCGTCCTTCAGGCTATCTGCTGGTAAAATTTCGAGTCAAACAGAGCACTTACTATTTATAGTAAGTCAATTTAGAAACTGGCTAAAAATAGTAAATCAAGTGCATGCGTCAGTGTCAGCCAACAAGTCACGTGGTGAGGAGCGCCTCATTAAAATTTCAAATCAATCGGAGCAATGGAGCTATCAGAAGCAAGAGCTTACTATTTATAGTAAACCACCTTCAGAAATGGGCTAAAAATAGCAGGCCGGTTAAAAATGGCAGTGTCGACAGGGCAACAGGGTTATGAGGATGCAGTGCACAAAATTTCAAGTCGTTCCGAGCTTCAGAGATGCAAAATTCAGAGGACTTACTATAAATAGCAGGGCATGAGGGCTGGCAAAAAACGAAGAAAAAGTCTAAGTCTGGAACTTCATCCAGTATACATGGTGAAATGCGCCCAGTTGATGAGGAGGCGTGAAAATTTCTAAGAGTGTTGAGTTCATCCAGTACACAGGCCAAAATGCGCCCAAGGAGAAAAAGTCAAAAGAAGTCAACACTTTCATCCTCCTGCCTAGCCTAAATGCGCCTCCAAGCATTTGCCAAGCACAAAAAATTCTAAGTGTAAAAGCTCGTCCTGCTCTCATGTCAAAATGCGCCCACATGCAAGGTAGTGGCATACAAAATTTTCTAAGTATGAGAAAATATCCTCCTCCACTAGTAAAATGCGCCCAAGGGAGATTGATAGCATGAAAAAGTTCTAAGTATAAACTTCATCCTCCACCCCCTGTGAAATGCGCCCATCTAGCCAGAAAGTCAAGGAAGGTCAAAGTTTTCTATCCTACTCATGCCTTGAAATGCGCCCAAAGGAGAATGGAGAGAGTTTAAAAAAAATTCTAAGGCACAAGCTTCATCTTGCAGCAGGGGCAAAATGCGCCCAAGGATGAATGAAAGTCAATTGGTCAACATCTTTTATCCTCCTAAAGGCAAGAAATGCGCCCAAATTGCAATGAGTCAAAGTAGTCAACAAAACTTATCCTCCTCTCACCCCAAAATGTGCCCATTTGAGGCCATATGGAGACAAAAACGGAGAAGCTGAAAAGTCACAGGATGGCGTTTAAAAGGTTTATCCTCCTCTACATGTAAAATGCGCCCATGTTTGAAAAGGAGTCAACAAGTCAAAGGCTGGGCGTGGGAAATGTCATCTTTCATGCATGCCAATATGCGCCAAGTAAAGGATAAGTCTTGAGGGTGTGAAAGGTAAAGTCTTGAGGTGGGGCGTGGTAAATAAGATAAAGTGTTGAGGGTAAAATGATTAATGCTAGGCGTTGGAAAAATACTCTCCATGGCAAGTGATATGCGCTTAGGATAAGTGAGGTGATATCCTCTTTAGGTGAGAAGTGCGCTTAGATTTGAAATTGATATTGCTGGGTGGTGAAGTGATAAGTGAAGGCGTTAAGGGCAAGGTGATGGAAATTTGAATGAAATAAAATATCTCTAAGGCGTTGGAATTTTAAATAAAATTGCCTTTCGAGTGTGGAGTAAAATGCAAAATGATGAGTGACAAATCAAGTGTGCCAGGCGTGAGTGAAATCTTTTTTCTAAGTAAAGTTGATAAAATTTCTTCCACTGGCAAGTGAACTAAAAATTTTCTAAGGCAAATTTTCAAAGTGCAAGAGGATTTGAAAATTTTCTAAGGCACAAATATTCTCTTCCTTAGAAAATACGCCTAGAGCTCTGGGGTGGTGGAATTTTTCTTGAAGCACAGCAGAGTTGCCAGAGATCAGTCAGTGATTGCCAGCTCCACAGAATTGATAAAAATTTTCCAAGTCAGAGCAAAATTCTCAGAGGGGATCGAAGAACGAGAATAAATTTGATGAAATAATATTTTCTAAGGTTCAAAATTCAAGAAAATTAAATAAACCCGTTCGTTGTGCACCAATGAGTTTGGCACGTTCTGAAGAAAATTTTCTTCTGGGTATTGAAGATTATCAATGAGGAAGGGATTTTAAGGTCTTCCACCGCTTGTCGAGGATTCTGGGATGAAGATTTTAAATGGGCACTAGGTTGATGAATTTTCCTAAGGGGAATTTGAAAATTTTCTAAGGCAAATGTGAAGAAAATGTGTTTTCAAAGTGAAATTCTCCAGACGATGAATTTGAAAGGAACTGCCTAAGTGAATTTGCCCAAGCTCTTCGTGAAGATAGTTTTCTTGAGTCAGAGATGAATAAAATCAAGGTTGTCAGAGCTCTAGCAGGTGAAATGAGTTTCTCGAAGATGCAGTTGAAGATGATGCGCCCTCGAGGAAGATGCATTGAAAATTTGGCCAAGGCTTGAAGAATTTAAACGCGTGGAGGCGATGAATGCTTGGAAGTTAGAGCGTGAGAATCAGGTAAGTAAGTTAAGATTATATTATGAGGTGTTCTAATACTCTTCTCGCTTGTTTTGCAGGAGGAATGTCGAGCCAGAGCACAATAACTTGAACTGATGAAGCACGATGATATTACAACCTTCGGAAGAAGATAAAGTTAAGAGTTTCAATCTCGAAGGGAGAAAGTTGCAAGAAATTGGCTAAGTGTTAGCTCAAATGACCCTCAAGTAGAAGAAGTCAAAGGATAACGCCAAGAGAGAAGATCAAGAATAGTGTGAACGCATCTACAAACGGAATCTTCTAGAAGGAATAATGGACATTATGGCGCATTTATTACCCCTCTCCTCTATGGCGGTTTTTAGGGCAAATCTTGTTTAGGGCTGAGGTGGCACAGTCTGGGCCATCCAGCCAATTGTAACCCTAGCCGTCTTTTGAGACTTGGCTAGCTATATAAAGGGGGAGTCCCCCTCATTTGTAATTCATTAGAAGTAGAATTTAGATGTCAGACTAGAGAGTAGAGCGGAGGTACTTTAGTTGTAATATCTTAGCATAGTAGTTTAGATTGAAAAGGAAGGAAAGTCTTCCCCTTTGGATACTTTGTAAGAAGTTGTCATGTATGCTTTCATAATAAAAGAATTTTCATTGATGGTGAATTCTTCTTTGTTGTGAGTAGTTGTTGAGGCTTCTTCGTCCTTCCAATTCACGTAGCATCTTGAAGTAGCTTAAAGTAAAGTAGTTTTCATTATCATGCAAGTAGATGTTAGTTGTGGACTTGTGGTGTTAATTGAGGCAACTTCATTTTTATCCATACCACTAGCGACTTGCTGACGGCAGGTTTGCCTTGTGTGGTCAACTGGAAAACTTTACAAACTTAACTTCGATTGTGATTCATGTGTTTGTATGCGTCGTTCTGATGGTGCTTACATGTTGAGTTATAATTTGAAAACCTTTTGTCACCCCCTTGAAGATTGCACCGACTTTGTGTAAGTTGTCCGACGTGAGGCGGAGCAGAGTCTGGTCGAAGTCTGTCAAGATTGATCCCACGTCCCGTCCTTAGATAGAAGATAAACTTCTTAGGCCCTACACCCTTTTAAATTCAGTTCATTTCCGGTTAGCTTTAGGAAACTTGCGCTCATTTGCCAAATCCTTCGAATCACATGAAAGCCCTTAGTCTACTGTCTGTTGTTAGTTGTCGAACAATTGTGTAAGTCCCCTTGACATACCAGCAAAATCACATCGAGCCAAACTGAGCCTATTCGCACTTAAGGAACCTTGGAGTTGAAAGCATGATCTTACTCGCAATCTTAGCATGCTGAATACTTTGTTCAAGAGAGGATAGAGCGTCCGCTAGGAGACTTTATTCTGTGTTGGTGCGGTCTCAAAAACCACGTCAACAGGTTGCCATTCACCTGGCTGAGCATCATGATCAAATCACAGTATTCTTGTTTTAGCTCCTCTGAGATGATCTGCTTTGGCAACTTGGCACCAAGAGGCTTTGGCTTCCTCATCCATGTTGTGTTGATCCTCTTTGCACACCTATCAAAAGATGAGGCATACATTTTATCAGCCCTCTCCTTGGACTTGTACAACATTTTGTCCATAACTGGAATCCCAAACGCCTCGCCAATCGCCTCAGGTGTGAAATTTGCCAACAGCTTGCCTTCTGGAGAAACAATTGTTCGGTGGTCTGGCTTGTAGTAGTTCGCACACTCCATAATCAGCTCAGGACATTGAATTGCTGGTGGAAAACCAGCAGCTGCATATAATCCACTCCTCAAGATATTGTGCGAAGTCACCAATGGAGGCTAACCACCCTGCCCGTATATTCTTCTTTTAAATGCTTCGAGGTTGAATGAGCCAAGGTTGGTATCAGTCAAACCTCCCAGCTTCGACACGAACTTCGATTCAGGAATAAATGACTTCTTCAGCTGTTTGATTATTGCTTGCCTGGAGGCATTTTCTTTGCCAGCTTCAGCATTTCCAGCTTTGGTTGTAGCCTTGCTTGTTCCGGCAGCATCTCCTCTTCGAATTTCAGCCATCTGCAAAATTAAAATTCAAGAATTACAATTCCAACTTAGAAAATAAAATTACTGTGAGATGGCTGTCAAGTGGAGTTAGCTTCAAAAATAAAAATCTTCAGCATTAAAACTTCAACTCCAAACCTCGAGAATTATAACACCGAAATTAAAACTTCGAGCTTTAGCAACTCTCAGCAATACCACTTTCAGCACTTCGAAAAATTAAGCCCAACTCTCTTACTCCAGAATTTTCTTCTTCTCAGCACTTACTCACTTCAACTTCAGCACTCTCAACTTCAGCACTTAGAAAAATAATTCTCTCAACTCAAAAATTTCTCACTTACTCAACAATTACTTTCAGCTCTATCACAATCTCAACTCTGCAACTTTGTGAAGAAAAATGAATAGCTTCAGAGTTTATATAACTAAAAGCAAACGCCCAATTTAGCAGTTGCCATTAATTCACTCCCCCACTACTTAGAAAATTTCCAATTCGGGAGAGAATATTCTCAGTTGTCATAGAGTCGTCATAGAAATTTGTTATTATTGGAGATTCTTTCCTCGTTCGAATTTAAAATTTCCCTCCTCGACTGCAAATCACTTTCAGTTGACTGAAGCATTTTTGAGAAATTTATTGAAATTACTCTAGCATAAAAAATTATCTCATCTTTAAATAATGGCGTATTTATTATTAAAATTTAATCTCAACGCCTTTTATTCCACTTGAGAAAATTTTATTTATTTCCTTCGCCAGTGCCTTAGAAAAATCCATATTTCACCTAGAAAAAATTTCATCACTCGTGAGCTCCAGCATTTTAAAATCACCAGGCAAAATTATTTTCTTTCCAAAACATTTTTTTTTTAAATATTTCCCCCTTGATAAATATTTCCCAACTTCAAAATTTCATGTGTCTAACCAAAGGGGGAGCATTTAATTTTTTAAACTTTGGAAAATAATTTTAACCAAATTTTATTTAATTTCTCCAGCCTGGGGCGTTTTTTTTTACTAGAGCAAACTTTATTTCATCTCCAATGCCTTAGAAAAATTTCATCATTTAGTCACAAGCTTGGGCGTATTTAATCCCTTGAGGTTTGATTTTCCATACTTAAAATAATTTCAAGTTGCTTCTTGTTTGGGGGCGCATCTGGAGCCTTAAGCTTTCATTTTGCTTGCTATAGAAATTTTCAAACTCTCTCAGCTTCTCTTCTTAGGCTCACATGGAGTGTCCAACTTTAAGTTTATCATACTTAGCAAAAATTTTAAATTCCATCTTCAAGGGCGCATTTGATATGGCCAGCCTTCAATTTCAACGCCTTAGAAAATTTCAAGGCTTTCTCTCCTAGCTGGGCACATATGGTGTATCAAGCTTTAAGTTTAGAACACTTAGAATATTTCCAGCCTCCAACTTCTTGAGCGCACACAAGGTATCTTACTTCCAGCTTTCAATACTCACTAAATCAAGGGCGCACTTAGGATAGTAAGCTTTTAATTTGCAACACTTAGAGAATTTCCTCATCTTCCCCTTTAGCCAAGGCGCATTTGAGCCCTCAAGCTTTCAACTTCCAATACTTAATCATTTTCTAGCAAAGGCGCATTTGATATGGCCAGCCTTCAATTTCAACACCTTAGAAAATTTCAAGGCTTTCTCTCCTAGCTGGGCGCATATGATGTATCAAGCTTTAAGTTTAGAACACTTAGAATATTTCCTGCCTTCCAACTTCTTGGGCGCACACAAGGTATCTTACTTCCAGCTTTCAATACTCACTAAATCAAGGGCGCACTTAGGATAGTAAGCTTTTAATTTGCAACACTTAGAGAATTTCCTCATCTTCCCCTTTAGCCAAGGCACATTTGAGCCCTCAAGCTTTCAATTTCCAATACTTAATCATTTTCTAGCAAGGGCGCATTTGATATGACCAACCTTCAATTTCAACGCCTTAGAAAATTTCAAGGCTTTCTCTCCTAGCTGGGCGCATATGATGTATCAAGCTTTAAGTTTAGAACACTTAGAATATTTCCAGCCTTCCAACTTCTTGGGCGCACACAAGGTATCTTACTTCCAGCTTTCAATACTCACTAAATCAAGGACGCACTTAGGATAGTAAGCTTTTAATTTGCAACACTTAGAGAATTTCCTCATCTTCCCCTTTAGCCAAGGCACATTTGAGCCCTCAAGCTTTCAATTTCCAATACTTAATCATTTTCTAGCAAGGGCGCATTTGCTGGGTGCAACTTCAAGTTTCAATGCCTTAGAAACTTTTAATCACTTTCTCCTCAAGGGCGCATTTGGAGTCTTGTACTTTCAATTTTATCTAGCCTTAGAATATTTCTCCCATCTCCTCCTTCAAGCTGAGGCACATTTATAAGGGTAAACTTCCACTTTACATGCCTTAGAAAATTTTCAACTCAACTCCACAGGCTGGGCGCATTCAAGGGGGTCTCCTTCCAATTTCTATCACTTAGAAAATTTTCCAACTTCTTCCTTGCCAAGGGCGCATATGAGGTAGGGAGCTTTTAATGTGCAACACTTAGAAACTTTCTAGCCTCTTCACAAGTTCTTGGGCGCATACAAGGTCTTCAACTTTCAATTTTCATGCCTTAGAGTATTTTAAGGCCTTGTCTCTTAGTTGGGCGCATATGAGGCCTTGAGCTTCAAATTCACAACACTTAGAATATTTTGAGCTTCTTCTTTCAATCAAGGCGCATATGGAGGGGTTAGCTTCAACTTTTAGACGCCTTAGAATATTTTCAAGTATCCTCTTATAAGTTCAAGGTGCATATGAGGGGTCATCCTTCAAGTTTTCCACACCTTAGAGGATTTCCAAGTCAAGGGCGCAAATAAGGTGTCTTACTTCAAGTTTTTCATACTTAGAAACTTTTCAGCCATCTTCTCTCCTTGGGCGCAAATGACTCTATCTACTTCAAATTTTTCACACTTAGAAAATTTTCCAAGCTTCTCTTCTCTTTGGGTGCAAATAGAGGGTCAAGCTTTGAGTTTGAATGCCTTAGAATATTTTTCAAGACCTCCTCTTCTTCCATGGGCGCATATGAGGGTATGTGCTTCCAATTTTACATAACTTAGAAATTTTTCAAGTGTCTTTCTCTCCAAGGGCGCATATGAGGGGTTGATCTTCAAGTTTGAAGCACTTAGAAAAAATTTCAACTCTTCTCCATGCAAGGCAAGGCGCATATAGGGGGCCCTGCTTCAAATTTCCAATACTTAAACTTTTTAGTCACCCTCTTCAAAAGTCAAGGCGCTAATAGAGGGGTGTGCTTCAAATTTAAATGCCTTAGAAAATTTTCATCACCCTCTCTTCTCTTCAAGGTGCATTTGAGGCATCAAGCTTCAAATTTTGATGACTTAGAAAAAATTTCATCAACCTTCAACTTCAAGGGCACATTTCACCATGCCCACTTCCAATTTCGAGTACTTAGAAGAATTTTCATCATCCTCAAGTAGCTAAGGCACATTTCACGTGTTGGACTTCAAATTCCGAGTACTTAGTGAATTTTCATGGCTCTCGTCTGATTTGAAGTGGTTTGTTCACGTTGCCCCTGGCTTGCCCTAGCTTTCTGTTTTTAGAAAGTTTCTCAAATTTTGCATTTTAAGCTGATTTCTAGCTCCAAAAAGCTTGATTTTCACTTTATCTCGAACCTCGTGATGTGATTGAGCTGCTGGCGTCTGATGCCTGCCTATACTTGCTATTTTTAGCAACTTACTAAAAATGGTAATTGCTCAAAATGTGTTCAAACTTTGCGTGTTGATTGCCTCAAGGATGTCGATTGTGGTTGGATACTGCTTTTGTGTGAATGTCATGTTTCGCCCTAGATTTTAGGAAACCCTAATTCTTCTGCACCGGCTTGCTAAAAATAGTAAGTGCTTGATTCTCAAACCTCTGCAACTCCGTTTGACCTGAAATTCGCACCATGGGGTCCTCATCAATTGTTTGACCTGTTCATACCGATGCCTCACGCTAACCTGCTATTTATAGCATGTTTCTGGAGGTGGTTTACTATTTATAGCAATTGCCTGATTTTGAGACTTTCACAACTCCGTTTGACTTGAAATTTGAATGTCGTGACCCTCATCGGTAGACTTGCCCATTCATACTGGCGCCTGATGCTGATTTACTATTTATAGCCTGTTTCAAAAGTGGCTTACTATAAATAGTAAGTGCTTTGATTGCCTTTAAATTTTACCAGTGGACTCCTTGGAAGATGTTGATCGCGATGGGATACCTTGGTTTTTGGAAATTTTGGCGTTTGACCCCTCATTTTGGGTCCTGAAGCTCGAAACCCTAATTCGTCTTGCATGTGCCTCAAATGAGCTCTATTTGACCTCGTTTTTGCTACATGTCATCGGGTTTGTGATTTTGAAGTGTTGGGCGGCTACCGAAGTAACCTGCTAAAAATAGTAAGTGGTTGAAAAAGTGACCAACTAGCTGCCAAATGAATTTGCATGTCACACTGCCCGAGAGATCTTGAAAAACCCAGAAAAACCATCAACATGCGAGCACTGGCTAAAAATAGCAAGTTCTGAAAAAGTGACCAACTCCACTTGCATGTTACCTTGTTGTGAAGCTCTTGGAAAACCCAGAAAGATAATGCTGACATGCACTGAGAAATCTTGCATGCAAACCCTAAAAATAGCCTCTGAAACCCAAATCATTAAAAGCCATCATCTCGTTTTGCATGCTATATCATTGCGAAGGTCTCGAAAAAACCCACAAAGAATCTTCAAATATGCATCTGAAAGTCCAACATGCAAACCCTAAAAGTGAACCTCGAAGGCAGGACTGCTAAAAATAGCAAGTTGTTCGTTTCAGCTCAAATTTTGCAAGCAGGTAGCTCACAATGTTCTAAGTGCAGTGCAGTTGTCAGAATTTGAAAATCTCATGAAAACAAACCCCAAATTGGCACTTACTAAAAATAGAAAATTGTCGGAATTTAGTGAAAATTCAGAGGGAGCCTGCTCGAAGAATCTTAACAGCAGTGCTAAGCTCAGAATTTGATTAGCCAACTCAATTTGACCTCAAAGTTGTCTGAAGAATGTAAACCCTAATTCATCAAAAAGCCCTCCAGACTTAGCCAAAATTCAAACCTAGGTCAAATGATAAGTACATCACCAAACAGAAAGAACTGACCGAGAGAGACAGACCGAAAAAACCCAAGCCAAAAGACTCAAATGGGGCAAAAATTAGGGGGTCCCCATTTTTAATAGGGTGATGTGTGAAAAGGTCACAACACACATGTTATCTTATTAGAAGTAGTGAATGAGATAATTTGTAATAAAGCTAGCACGTCATATAGGTAGTCATAGCTAGAGATGAACTTGAACTTGAGTTAGTTTAATTCATTTGTTTTTCATGCAATTCTTTGTAAACTGTAAAACATCCTTACTGATTTCTTTGTACCTAGATAGAGTTTGAACTATATTTCAACAATATTGCATATTTGTTTGACAAAACACATCAAGCAATTTTGTAATATGGAATGTACTAAGATTTGCAGCACACTTATGATGAACAATTTTCTCAAGAGAAATACCTGATTGTTTAAATACAATTATTTTGCATATTAGGATTGCTCCACAACACAAATATTGATTTACAAGATGCAAATGACTAACCAATCTACTAGCAGCTGGGTCCTGTTAACAGCTCCTCATACATATAAGATGTCTCCATATAGTGCTGCAGCACTTTAGATAGCTGTTCTACTTGATTTTGAGCTGATTATGCTTGATGGTAACCTCCTGTAGCAGACTGGGCATGAAAACTGTATGATATTATGATCAACAGATGAACATGAACAGCCCAGAATGAGATTTTATTCACTTTTTGTCTTGATGTGCTGATGCAGACTCTCCCAGTGACTAATACAGTCCTTGCGAGGTCTGAAATCTTTATGTATTCACCCAAATGTCCAATCTGCAATCTTCTCTCTTCATACTAGCACTTTCCCCATTGCATTAACTGTCCCAGAATTTACTGAAGGTATAAACTATAAACTAGGTATAAACTAGATTATGAAACCAAGCTTAACCCTCAAACCCAAGCAATTCTTCCTTGTGGATATGGGCCTAACATTACAACTTTGCTGTTACAAACCCTGATAATGGACTGATATGGTAGGTGTGATGTCTGCTGAGTGATTGTACAGGGGCTGCAAACTGTCCTCATGTCTTCTAAACTTGTCTCTGAAGTTGGGCAGCCATTAAACCCTTGCTTTAGTGTATAGACTGAGTTTATAACACTAAGTTCTTGATAGGAAACATACAACAGTTGTTCAGAACATTACAGACACCCGGATAATCACAAAGATTCATTCCTTATACACAAAACAAATAATGTTTATTGTAGATCTGTCAAAGCTTGAAGATGCTGTACTGAGAGTGGAGAAAGCGGTGAGGAGTTCCTTTCAGCAGTGACTCCCTTTAAAACCTTACACACCTTCCTTGATATTCTTCATCTGTGTATATAAGGAGGTACAACCTTGAAATAAGGGCATAAACCCTCAAAATCTGGGCAGTTGGACTATATAACCTTGGAAAAGGTAAGACAAAATATGCACAGAGTAACTAGCAGCAGGAATATTAAACCTTGAATACTAAATCCTTCACAAAAACCTACAAACCCGACTGAAATTAACATGGAACTATAGCACGGCACTGTAGCAATGCATAACACTGTAGAGTCCGTACGGAATACTGTAGCGACAGTACAGTTACTACAGCAGACTCCAAAACTTAGAAAATCTTCACAAAGCTGCTAGCGTTCAACACTTGAGTGAATTCTGGATGAACCCAATCAAATGGCTAAGAGGGTTTTCATCCTCGAAACCATTCTTTGCTAAAAAGTAAAAGGTTTTCATCCTAAGGCAGAAAAAAAATGAACAGATGCTCAATCACAATGTTGAGGTATGAAAAAAATGTCAAGAATGCCCTCTCTTTTCAAAAACTCCTTTTATAGGCACTTTTAGAGCAACTAAAATAATCTCTCTTTTATTTCACTTTTTCCCTCAATAATAAAAATAAAGTGACTTTTGGTGTTGACCCCACAGTGCAACGGTTAAGTTGCAAGGGCAGCAGTTGGGCTGTCTAAGGTTCGAATCCCATGGTGGATAGTGGGATTGCCGCAGGGAGAAAGTGGCATCATTCAGCACTTGAGGAGAGGGGGTGGAATGATGGTCGAGTTTGGCGAGCGCTGCGGCTGGGTCAACAAAGGAAGTGGCGGCAGTGGATATGGTGGTGGTGGCAGTGGTGGATATTGTGGTGGCAGTTCGGAATGGCGGGGATGAGGTCCCCCAAATGTGGCCTCACTGGTTCATAGCTCCAGTCAAAAGCGTTCAAGGTGCTGCCCCTTAGCAGTGATTTACTGAACACAAAAAGTAAATAAAGTGATTTTTCAAACTCTTTCAATTTGATAATACTTTTAATCTTTATTTTATAAGTCATTTTTAATATTTCATTTAAAACAATTTTTTAAATCATCACTTTGTACCCCATTCCTAGTATTATCACTTTGGCCCTCTTTTAAAAACACTTATGACGTTGGCCACCCTTCTTTAGAATACATAAATAAACATAAATTGCTTTTAGGAAAATAATATAAAGTTACTTTAAGACAATTAAGTTATTTATTTAATTACTTTTCCCCACATCCCAAAGTGTTCAGAAAGTTAGCATTCTCCAAGAATGTTGAGATTCCCATAAATACTTGAAAGGCCATAGAAAAGGGGACAATACATAAATAGTATAAATAAGTGTCATTTGCACTTAGATGGCTAATAGTAATTCTCACACCTACATATTGTTGAAGTTGTTATTTACTAAATATTTAGTGTAATTGTTAAATCCAAAACCCATCATCCAATAGAATTTAGCATGCCTATTTCATTTCTAAATCATTGTTGAAGTGCTTTCGCTTTGTATCATTGTGCTTTTATAAGTTATAACTTAATATTCATTGAAAGCTTTGTATTGCAATAACTGTTAGGTTGATAGTTGTTGCTTTGAATGCAACAATCATATTTAACTTGTATCATCTTGTGTATATGTTTCATCCTATTTATTACTTATGTTTACTTGCATTGTTTAGTCTCTATTTGTCATTGAGTAGTATAACTGTCTAGTCCTAAGATTTATTTTAGTCAAAAAAACAAAACCCTTTGCCTTGCGTTGAAAGAGCATCTCAACCTTTTGCATTAGGCAAACACAAAAAGATACGCATTTAAAATTTATTTAGTCTAAACATGAAATCCCCAAATAAACATTGTAAAGATTGTAAATTTCAAGTATATATTGTTCATAGTATGTTCATTTTTATTTTACAAACAACTTCTCATTTTAATTCTAAAGGCAATTCTACTAGACATCTATTTTGTTTGGTGTTGCATTGAAAGGTGCAAATTAAAACACTAACAAATTTACCCCATAGATGGCATGGAGGCAAAGAGAGACTTCATGAAGGCCATTAAGATGTGCAAAAAGAAGTTGCCTTAATCTGAGACGAATGGAACAAGTTTCCAAACTCAAGAGTTACATGAATTTGGCAAAAATATATGCAGAGATTTTAGCATAGGAGAACCTAGTGGGTTAGTGGAAATTATGAGCCTACATCATTGATTTTTACATTGGCCAATAAGCTCTTATCAAAGTTTTATTATTCCTTTCTAACTAAGGGGAACTGGTCTACATACAACTTCCTCCACTCTATCAAGAGGACCAGGATTACCTCTAGGAGCATAAAGAAGCTTGGGGTTGTACACAATTCCTAATGTCTTATAGATCACAATATGATTGTGTACAAGAAGCATCCAACAACATGGTGATATGTAGAGCTTGAAGAGCCAATACAAATTGATGAGACTCAAGTTGCACATACAAGGTTGGTTGGAGCCTAGTTGCAAGAGCTAAAAGAGTCTAGCAATTCTAGCAATGAGGAGTATGCCACCATATTTGCATTAGACAATGAGTTAGGTTAGTAAGTGTAGTTTGTATCTTATATTTGATGGCTAATATCAATATTTGGATCAACTGATTGTCAAATTGTCAAACTTCATAAAAATTTCAGTTTCTTTTACTTGTATTGTTTGCATCATAGGTGGCAAACTTGGCGAGTACTCACCAAATTTTTGGCCTAGAAAGTAACTTACCCAATAACTTGCAAAGTTTTTGGCAAATTTTTGAAAAAACTCGGCAAGTCTATACATTGATTCGCGAGACCCAACATGGACAAAAGACACACCTAAGACGTGCAAAAAAGCTCAAAATCTGCATTTTTTTTACTTATAAAAGCCAACAAACCCCCCTCACTTCCTCACATAGCATTCTTGCATACATTTGAGCTAATTGCAAGAATTTGGGGGCAAGTTTGAAGGGCAGATTTGAAAAATTTCAATGTTTTTTTACGAAGCATTTAAATTTATTTTAGCAGCAAAAATCTAGCATGTAGATTGTAAACAATTCATAATTTCATAATATTTATGGTATTTACAATTTTACCTCCAAAAAAATTGGATTTATGAGCATTTTTTTGTTCGTTTATACTGATTTTTTTTAATGAAATCACTATTTTTTTCTATAAACAAGTTATTTTGTTGATTTACACATTTTTTTGGAAATAAAATCACTAGGTTATACTTCATTTATGTTGATTTATAGTAATTTATGTTTTTTTTTTTGTATTTAAAAATTAAATAAGTTGTACTTTGCACTTGTAGGTTAGATACAATGTTGCAAAGACGGTTGTCGTTGCAAAAGATCGACCTGTTAATGCTCGATACAACCGCCAGAGTTAGTGAATCCATGGGAGGCGGTTAAGCCATGTCACGAACCTGAGTGTTGCGCTGCACAACACAAGGAGACCAAGGGCGTACACCTTACAACAATCCCCCCCCAGCGCAAGTGAGGGGTTCGAACACGTGACCCAGGCTCTAATACCAATTGTTGCAAAGACGGTTGTCATTGCACCAAAAGATCGATCAATTAATGCCCAATACAACTGCCAGAGTTAATGAATCCACGGGAGGCAATTAAGCCATGTCACAAACCCGAGCGTTGTGCTACACAGCACAAGGAGACCAAGGGCGCACACCTTGCAACACCATTGGCCTCTACATCAAGCTTCCACTCCGCATCAGACTCAGGCTCATGCTCAAGCTCAGCCCAATCGATACCAATTACTAGAACTCATCAAGCCATAGACTCCACTTGAAATTATGTCGTACACAGACCAACACCTAGGATAGTCATTTGCATAAGATGGGAAAACCTATAATGGAGGCATCAATTGCCTCGAATACCATCTTCTAGGCATTACTCGTCGTGATGCCAAGCCCTGTGACAAGACCACATACAAGATAAAACAAGAGATGGATGCAAACCTTGCATTGATGGAAGGGAAAAAAACTACAAAAGGAAAAGACAAGAGCAACCATAGCAACATCCATAGCTAGTGCTCATGGTCCTCAATTGCAAGTAGAGATGAATGACAATACGACATTCAAAGGCATAATGGGCTCCATTCATGGTCCACACATACAAAGCACATCAGCATCCACCTCATCTACTTTGAGTGGAGTGCCTACACAAACGCCACATAGCTTTTTTTTAGCCAAAAACATACCTAGAGCACAATTGTCATTGGAAGGTATAAGGTGGAGCAAGGAGGTGCACTAAGAAGCAAATAAGATGTGTCAATTTTTGGTATTTCTACAACCTTCCATTCAATGTGGTGAACAGCTCATACTAAGAGAATCTGGTATCTGCATTGATAGTTGCAAGAAAAAGCTACAAGGCACCCTCTTGAAAAGACTTAAGTGGGAAGTTGCTCGTAGATGTAGTTGAAGATGCAAAGTTAGTTGTGGAAGAACAAAAGAAGCAATGGAAAAAGTATGATTGCACTATTCTTTTAGATGGGTGGACAGATGGAAAGAACCGCACCCTTATCAACTTTTTTGTAGCTTCAAATGGTGAGGTAATTTTTTTTAAATCAGTTAATGCCTCCAACAAAGTAAAAAATGCAGAAAATTTGAATCTAATGTTGGAGGAAGTTTTCTTAGAGGTGGGCATAGAGAATGTGGTGCAAATTATAACTAATAATGTAGCAATGTATGAGCAACTGAGAGATTGCTCCACGAGAGGCATTGGTCACCCCTTTAGACCCCTTATGTAGCACATTGCCCTGACCTTCTTTTGAAGGACATAGGCAAATTGATTGGGTGAGAATAGTTGTATAAGATGCAAGAATTATAACAAAGTTTATTTATAATCACTCATGGCTTCTTAGTTTGATGAGATCACACCAAGGGAAAAGAGCTAGTGCGATCGAGTGTCACAAAGTTTGCAACAATCTTCCTAACATTGCAAATAATTATTGGTTTGTTGACTTTTTTGAAACAAAAGTTTGTAAGTCAAGCATGGCTAGACTTGTCATATTCAAAGGAACCTAAAGAAAAGAGAATCACAAAAAGTCTTTGATAATATCTTTGCACAAAGAGCTATAGAGATCATCAAAGTAACCTCAAAACTTTTATTTAAATTTCAAATTGAATCTTTTTATTTTTCATTATAAATTTGTAACTTTAATTTGTTTGTATTTGTAGGTGTCCAAGCCTTTGGTTAGAGTTTTGAAATTAGTAGATGTGGATCAAAACCCAATGGGGCACATTTATGAGACCATAGATAGGGCCAAAGAGTCCATCTAAAACTATTACAAAGAGGGCAAACTTAAATTTGATCCCATTTGGGAGATCATTGATCAGAGGTGGAACAATCAACTCCACCAACCCATTCATATTGTAGGGTACTTCCTCAACCTTAGTTTTTTTCTATTCGAATAGCTTTGTTGATCATAATGGAGAGGTTTTGAAGGTCCTCACAACATGCATGGAGAAGATGACACCTGAGGTTGAGGTGAGAGACCTCATTGTTCAAAAATTGCATAATTACAGGACCGGTTGAGGGAAGCTCTTTTCTTCACACTAGCTATTCGAGAAAGAACCACTTAGTCACTAGGTAACAAAATTTGGAGTCTTTAAATGCATCTTACAAGTTATAATTTCAAATTAACAACTATTGATAAAAATTCGTTTTCTTACTAACTCTTGAATATCTTATTTTCTAGGTTTTGGGTAGGAAGATTGGGGTGCAAATACTCGAAATCTTCAAAGATTAGCCCTCTGCATTTTGTGTCACCTTGTAGCGCTTCTTGTTGTAAGCACAATCGGAGTTTGTTTGAGGCCATTCACACAAAGAAGTAGAACAAATTAACTAAAAAACGGCTTATTGACCTTGTCTTTGTATAATACAACCTTTGCCTTCACATAAGAAAGGTAGAGGACAAATCAAAGGTCATTGATTTGGATGACATTGATCCTTAGAGTGATTGGCTAAGGCAAGATGAGGAGACCCCATTGTTTACTGCAAATGAAGAATGTGGCTATAGTAGGAGCTACTAAATTATCATTGGGTGACATTGATGAGGTAGAGGAGTCATTGCCATCTAGTAGCATGATGGAGGTCGAGCCAAAGCCACAAACGTAGCCTTCTATGCTAAGTGAGGAACCACAATGAAGTGCAAGAATTAGAACCTCTCCCAAGTTTTCACTAGATTAAGGAAGATGTAAAATGTTGTAATATGCAATTTATGAATTATGATGATGATTTTCAAAGGTAATCATCATAAATTCATAATAGTTGCTAGCTAACTATTGTATCAAGATTCCACAACATGATGTGATTTTGTACTCAATCTGTATTCAAATAAATCAAATTTAACAGAAAAACACTTTTGTACTCATTTATGGACTCATTGAATGCATTTTTCCATTGAATTTTGCAACAAAAAAAAAGTGTTTTTAAAGATATTTAAGCAATTACCAATAGTGGCATGGTGTGATGGTTAAGTTGTTATATTGTTATTCTTGCCATCAAGGTTCAAACCCCATTGGATTGTAATTGTTGAGAATTTATATTGGGGATGAGGTCCCCCATTTGTGACCTCACCGGTTCATAGCTCCGAGTCAAAAGTGTTTACCCCTCTTAAAATAAAATTATAAATCGCCTAATAAATATATATATATATATAAGCAATTTTTTAAGCTGTCAAGTTTTTTACCAAGTTTTAGCTGAGTTGCAAAATTTGGGTCTGCCAAGTCAAAGCCTACCAACTATGGTTTACATAAATAATAGACAACAACTTCTTTTACTATTTTTGTAATCAATTTTTCAAATTTTAATTTTTGTGTATATTTTAATAGTTGTCGCCCCACCATCCCCAAAATTCAAGAAAAAATTTCCAGCCCTTGATACTCACCTCTCAATCCCTAAAACTCAGAAAACTTCAGTTACAGACTCGCCTTTTGGAAGAGGAGAAAATGAAGGTGATCACTCTAGAGGTAGCAGCACTAGATAAAGACAGGGCAATAAAAGCACTCGAGGAAGAGAAGGCTAGGCAGTTGGACCACCATACGGTTTAGCACACATTCGTACACTCTTGTCAGATATTGGTGTAATTTTTTAGCAATATCTGATACCTCCTTTATTACAAGCGCAATGGGCTCCAAGCTATGAATGTATCTCTCAATAGTCCCCACTGGATCCTCTCGATCTGGCTTGGGGATTACAACAACAATTCCCTCCGACAAGGCTGCATTAGTGTCATTGGACTCCTCCCCTATTCCTGCGGATGTCGGTACGACTAGTTGTGGCATAGTGTGGGGCTCCTAATCCAACAGAACATGCACTGCCTGTTGTGCAGGTTCTCCCATAGCAACTGTTGGCTGTTCGGCGGTTGGCATGGTTACTGTCGGCTGAGTGCTCTCTACTGCTCCAATCGGCCAAGTGCTCTCAATTGCTCCAGCTTCCTACTGCTCTCTCCGTGTCTCTATCTCCATCTGGCTAGGCAAATGTATTGGAGAAATGTTTTCCACCTTAATAGGGGACCCCAATAACTGCAACCACCCATCCACATGCAGTGTCCCTCTTGGCAATGCTACGGATACAGTGTATGTCTCTTCCAACATGTCGACCAATGTTGTACCCTCAGTCACTCCTGCCTCGGCCACTCCCTCTCCTTCGACCAACTCATACTGTTCTCCTGGGGCAATTTCGACCAACTCATGTTGATCTGCTAGTGCACCCTTGACTGCTCCACCCTTGGCAACTTCCTCTCCTTTGACCACTCTCCCCTCGGCCAACTCCTACTAGTCGACTGGTGCCATCACTCGAGGATTAACTTCTACTGAGTAGACACCTACAAGTGTGGTGCTTGCTGCTAATGAAGATAAAGCTATTTGCTCATAGTCATTGCTACTTTCTTGCTTCCACTTCCTCTTTACTGTTCTGGGTTCCTCTCCTGTTCCTCCAGCATCCAAATTTGTCCACCTGAAAACCATTGGCAAAGAACTGTTGTAGTCACTTGTCGGTTGTAATTTCCCTAGCTTGCCCTCCGACACCTAGTTGTACACTGCATCCAAAAATAAGGCTATCAGGTGCTAGGTCATGTAGAATGCCTTATGCTTGCATTCCAGAAACTCCCTGATCCTCTCCAACAAGTAGAGCGCCCAATTGTATACCTGTCTTATGCTCAATCCGAACATATAATCCACCATCCAGGTCGCTATGTCTAAGGCTTGATTGGCTACTGTCAACTTGCATTTTATGAGATCCATTATACACTTCCAGTCGTAATTCACCAGCATGTGTTTCCTCAACCCTCGAGCTCCTGCATTCCAGATTGTTTCCTTTTCTTTTGTGGTTATGTCGAGTCTGCAAATACGTTTGATGATCATCTCCTTCTGCCGCGTCGTCATCTTTGCGGTTGGTTTGGAAACCACCTGCCCAAATGCAAGTATGCCAAAAACTCTCCTAAAATCAGTGGGGTAAAAAGCGACGGTAATTGGAAAACCCTCATACTCGATTGTGCTTCAGTGAGCATGTTGTTTGTAATTTGCTATGATGGCCTTCAAATAATTTTCAAAATCTCTTGCATTAGGACACTAGGCTACCTTGTCAACCTGTACCAAAGCAAGTGATCGCTTAATGGGGTAGTGTTGACGTGCGTTTTATGACACAACAAACATTTTAGAACAAAGTGTCACAGACGCTCTATTCTCTCTTGAAAAACTACTTCCTATGCTAAGATTGCAAGTGAGTTCATAGGGTAATTCCAATGTTTAAGATGAACGCGGATAGGCTCTGTGGTATGGATGTGTTTTGCTGTGGGCACAAGTAAGATTTTGCAAGTCATTCGGAGAAGTGGAGACATAAATGCAGCATCATTTTGGGTTTTTTGATTTATATAAAAAAAAGTGGAAAAAGATTTAGGGTTTAGAGACTTTTATGCTACTCCTAAGAAATCAAGAGAAGACGAAGACTAAGTGAAACCAAATAAACCATACTCTGTTTCGCCACGTTCAACGACAACTACGCAGAGCAAGTGCAATCTTCTAGGAATGTGCTTGTGATTTTCACGTGATAAATAATTGCCATCAGATCGAACAACAATTATTAAAACAGAAGTTAAGCATCCACAGTAAAGCTCAGTCTAACTTTACACATTGAGTGAAATCATCCACCCAAAGAAAGTATGAGCTCGGTTTCACTAATCTCCGTTATCAATCAATCATTCTTCTAACATACATTTTAATTCAAATCTACTAAGAGAGAGAGAAGATATGCGACCATGCAACTATTCAACAATCAAGTATTCAAGGCACCTCATGCATTTGAACTTCATTATCAAAGTAGTGTTTTCACAACAATCTCATAAAAAACTCTCTTTATTTCTAACTATCTCAAATCTGCTCTAATTCTTAATCTCTACCTTCTAATCTTCTAATTCTTATCTAATTTCTAATTTTCTAATGAGAAATGAGAGAGTGAGGGGGGGGTTTATATAGTTTCTCAAGATTACAAAGAACGGCCGAGATTGATTCAAGATCAATGGCCCAAATTAATCAGAACTAAACCCTAATTAGGGTTTCCAAAACCACAATCAGTTAACTGAAGAGAACACTAGACAACTGGAGTGTCATCCTTATCCACTTGTGCAGCCTCACGTTCGGCGAACCTGGACACCATCATGTCGACCTCCTCCATAGCAATGTTGGGCAGCACGCTGATGTTGTACTCCAGCAAATCCAAGTTCTCGGCACACTCTGCAAAGATAGTCGCCCATGCTGGTTCTTGCAGCAAGAAAGAACTTCTGATGGCCATGAAGTCGAATACTTTGGTGAAGCCTTCCTTCATGATTGGCCCAGTGGTGGAGAAAACTTTCTGTACTTGCTCCTTCAAACTCCTTGGCCGCAAGTGTTTCCTTCGGACAATCTCCTTGTCTAGCATATCTGCAGCCATCTCATAGATTTTACTTTGAATTTCTTTTACTTGTTCTTCAACTCTACCACCATCCTGTTTCACCTTTTCGAGGACTCCTTTCCTTGAGATTAACGCATAGTACCATCCGTTGAAGTCATAAGCCGCTCCAGCTTCAATAACCTTGTCTTCGATCAATCTTTGCTTTGAAATGCCCTTCAGTTCCCGAATGCATGGGATGATCCTACTCTGAATATCCTCGAGACTGCTCCATGACTCTGCAAGATCTGCAACTCGTGAAAGCATGAAGGAAGCCTGTTCATTCACTTGCGCCAACTTTTCTGTAAATATCAACGCCTCTTCTCTCTTTCCAACCATCCAGTCTTTAGCCTCCCTCGCTGTTGTCAACTCCTCTTCAAAGTTTGCACTTGGTTCTTGCGAAGCATTTGGAGGTAAAGGCGCCATTTGTTCACCTTCGTTTAGTGGCTTGGTCAGGTGCTGGATATAATCTTTTAGGCGTTGAATTTCTTTCTTATACTCTTTCTTCTTGGCAACTTCTTTTTCTAATCTGGCCTTGATGGTGGCCACGGAATTATCCAAGTCTTCGACTTCCTGCCCTTTTGATGTTGGACCCATGTCGACAGTCGTAATAGCATATTCCTCAGGAGCAATCTCGTCTTGAAACTTGTCGGCTGTAGGCACTGCAATTTGCACCATTCGATTTCCAGCTTCATCTCTATGGATGGTTGAGAATTTCTTGGCCTTTTTCCTTGGGGTAGTTTTCTCTAACCTCGCCAGAAAATCTGTCATTGTCCTCCTCAGGAACCTCAACTGGCGCTTTTCTTTTCAATCTTTGCCTCAACCATTCTGGAACTGTTGGCTGCTCAATTACGTCTTGTTGTTCTTGGTCGTCCTGTATGTCCTGTACTTCCTGAATTTCCGGCATACTTTGAATTTCTTGGACTAACTGCATATCCTGGATTTCCTGGACGGATGGGCCCTCTTGAATGCCTTTGAGGGCGGAAATCATTCCTTCCTCGAATTCTCCGTCCATAAGGTCTGTATCATTATCCGATTCTAAAATTTATGTGCTTGCTGGAGAGGGTTGATCATCATCCTCTATTTAGATTGGTTCTACATTTTCAACTGGAGAAGGGATTCTGGCATTTTCCAAGGATTCTCTATCCAAGGCAAGCATTTCTTCTATGTTCCTAGAAGTGGCCGACTGGAGGGGTTTGGACTTGTGTTTCTTCCGCGAAGGCCCTTCATCTATCTCTTTACCCTTGTCTTGTCTTGCAGATTTATCGGCTTCTTTCCTCTTCTTGGAGTTGGCAGCATCTGCTGGTCCATCTCCACGAGATGCACCGGCGTTCGAAGAACATGACTCGGTATCGCCCATCAACTCGTAGGTAAATTGCACATTTCTCTATTTTAACACTTCTACTTGCCGATCTATCCACCACTGAGAGTATTTGAAAATAGGGCGCATCAAAGTGGCTAGATCACCCATCTCAGGCTCGAACCATTTTATAGGTGGAAGCGGCTCATCCTCCTTGAAGCCTGGCTGCACATATATCACATCATCTTGCAGTTGATCAGGTACTTTGAAGAGCTCTGTCGCCCTTATCATGCTCAATGGTAACCTTGACCATAATCTTCTCCTTACATCGTATTCATCTGCTGCGTTGGCCCAAAAGTCCTCTAGGTCAACCCGATGCTTGTACCTTTCTCCGTCCACAATCTTGATGTGATGGAGCGGATCGAAGTTGCTCCTGGCTTTATATGAGATGAATGGATATTGCTGAATCTCCAGTCGAGCAACCTCTGCTGCTTGTGCTGTTGGGCATGACTCCTCCATGTTGCCGATGAAAAACGGAAAGGTAACGGCAGCTTTCTGCTTAGGTCTTTGAATGTTTTGATACGTTTCTAGTTGCCTTAGCACTTCTAGCAACACCATCTTATTAGTCGGATAGACAGGCAGCGTATAAGGATTTCCGGAAAATCCTTGGATTCTGATGTAGGTGAACTTAGGATACTGAATGAACCAGAATCCATACCGACTGATTAGGCTCTTGGCTTCGTGTGAAAGTCTTTGGTGCGTTCCGCCTTGAAGAAGCCGGGTGATATACATCAAAAAGGCGTCGTGAGCTCGCCGGAAATGAGACTTCTCTTTCAGCTGCAGTTGTGGATAGCAGTCGTAGACTTTGAATTTCCCCTCGCCGTTGCCAACCACGCCTTTGCATGTCAAGCCAGGATACTTATAGTATCTTGCAAGTGAATATACAATATATGAGCTCATGTGGAAAATTTTGGTCTGCTCAAAGTTGACCAACTGCTCATGCAAGTTGTCACTAATCATCCTGGACCAATTGAACATCTTGACTCCAGTGATTATCTCATCAATAAAATAGTACATCCAATCTTCGAAAGGAGCACCGTGGGCACTGCCTACCATTTTGTTAAGTAGCAGAACAATATCACCATATTCTTCTTTGAAGTGGGTTCTGATCAATTTTTTCGGCATCTTGCTTGCAGTAGGCTTTGGTTTTAATAACCAATTCTTGTTTATGTTGGATGCACAGAGATCCTTCTGACTTTGATAAAGTTTGAGTGCATATTGCTTGGTGCGATAGGATGTTCGGTTGTATACTGGAATGCCAAAAGTCTCCTGGATTGCTGGCTCGAACAAGTAGGCAAGGACCCTTCCGTCAGGAGCTTCTATCTGTCTGTCTTGTGCGTTGTAATGTAGTGCGCATTCTGCCATCAGATCAGGACATTCTTTAGCTGGTGGAAATCCAGCTGCATGGACGATTCCATTGCGCATCATTCTCATGGCGATTGGTGTAGGCAGACATCCGTCAGTCCCATACATTCTCTTTCGGAAGTCTTCAAGATCAACGTGGCCAAGATCAGTGTCTAGAACGTGCTCCCACTTGGACTTGATCTTTGATTGTGTTTGCACACCTTTGCTTGCGAACTTCATCTTGAATGCTTCAAAAAGTAGATCTGCAAGAAAAGGAAGAAAGAGATAATAAGAATTCGACATTAAAATCAGTTTGAAAGAACATTCCAGCTGGTAATCAAATTAGATTTCGCGAAAAATAACAAGCTGGAAAAATAAATAAATGGTGAAGCTTCATGTTAACATGAAATGGACAAGAAAAATCTGCCTTGTGACTTCTTGGAGACGTGATCGTAACCACGATGCAAGCTGATAACAGAATATTTCCTTCACTTTGCTGCAAATTTCCTCAACCTTTTGCCTTAAACAATTCTCCTCTCACCACTTTTCTTCTCAAAATCGAGTGATTGCACAAATGAAAAACGAAATCACTTATAGAAGTGAGAGGGTCGATCATTTTAGCAAATTTGCGAAGTTTCCTTTGAATCAAGTTCGAACTCATCTTTCACTTTGCTTCAGGATGGCAAGTTCTATCCTTAATCATCTCGTCCGGGAAAGTTTCTAATTTCATTTCCAGTCCAACAAAACTCTTTTTCTCTCTTTCCAATTTCGAATTTCTCAAGACTTATCTCTTTTTTGGTTGTTGGAAAATAAATGATTAAAATAATTAAAATAATTATTTTATGTGTCCATTCCAACCCATTCATTTTATTGGCAAATTATTTTTGATTTTCGAAAATTTCCTTGCCAATGCCTTAGGCAAATTTTCATTTTTTCCAAATTTTCTCGCCATAATCTTGATCATCCAATTTATTTGTCCATGATTTTTTGATCGTTTCCCAAAAATATTTGGCCATGTCCAATTTTATTTGGCCATAAATATTTCTCGTCTGACTTTTCTCTAGCCATGTCCAACATTTTTCTAGCCACGTCCAGAATTATTTTGCCATATTCTTTTGATTTTTCATGATTTAGCTAGCCATGTCCAATTTTATTTAGCCATTTGTTTGATTTTTTCACAATTTTTCTAGCCATGGCGAAAATTTTCTAAACACTTGGGCGAATTTTCTAAGTGCCATGCATATTTTCATTTTTCAAAGGTTTGGACTTAGGCAAATTTTAATTTTTTACACCCTCTAACACATGGCGGACTTCATTACTTGGCTTGCCATTCTAGCTTTCCTTGGCTATGCCTTAGCCAAATTTCTTTCTTTTTCATAGGCGGACTTTAACATTTTCTTTGCCATTCACCTTATGCCTAGGGCGGACTTTGTTGATTCCTTGGCCATTGTCTAATATTTAAGGCGGACTTCATCTTGTGTTGGGCCATTACAAGGGCGGACTTCAGCTTTGATCTGACCATTCACTCTTTGCCTTAGACATTTTCCTCTTCCATAGGGCGGACTTTGGCATTTCTTTGGCCACTTTAATTTTGTCTTTGTCCATGCCTTAGCCAAGTTTCTCTTTTGCCTTGGGTGGACTTTCCACATTTTGTTGCCATTTTGAAACTATCCAAGGGCGGACTTCATGCATTTTGATGCCACTTGACCTCTTTCTTGCCATACATAGGCGGACTTTGCTTCTTTGTTTGCCATTTGCCTTGGTTGGAGGGCGGACTTCCTTCAATGTTTGGCCATTTGCACAAGGCGGACTTCCTTCAATGTTTGGCCATTTGCACAAGGCGGACTTGCTTGAATGTTTAGCCATTGGATGCTTTGGAGGGCGGACTTCCTCATACTCCTTGCCATTGGATGGCGGACTTGGCTGTTGGTCTGACCATTGCCTTATTGACTAAGGCGGACTTCCTCATACTCCTTGCCATTGGATGGCGGACTTGGCTGTTGGTCTGACCATTGCCTTATTGACTAAGGCGGACTTCCCTTCTTTCATTGCCATTTTCTCTTTCTTCCAAGGCGGACTTTGATCTTTTCTTTGCCATTGGACATTTAACCTTGGGCGGACTTCATGCATTCCCTTGCCAATCACCTCATGGACAAGGCGGAGTTCCTTGTTTTGCTTGCCACTTGACATTTATCTCAAGGGCGGACTTCAGCTTATGCCTGGTCATGGCCTCATTTTCTTAGACATTTTCTTCTTTCTCCATGGGCAGACTTCAGCTGTAACCTGGCCATTTCCATTCTAGACAAGGGCGGACTTCATCACATTGTTGGCCACTGCTCAGATTTTTATGCCATTGGCATCTTAGCTGAAGCTTCATTGACTCATTTTCTCCATTTTTAACTGCTGGTAAACTGAAATATGCTAACCAATTTTTTCGATGAATTAACACACATAACCAACACTTAATCAACTCGGTTAGAGTTAGCTCCAAATAGAAAACTGAACTTGAAATGAACTCACACCAAGAATGCACACTCAATCCCAATGAGAGATAGGTGTTGTCATATGGCGGAGGAGCTAAATGAAAATACTTGAAGGAAAACTACTCGACGTCAAGAATGTGCACTCAAGATCCCACTGAGGGCGAGGTGCTAACATATGACGGAGTGTTGAATTGAAAACTAGAAACTGATAGGCGGATAACCAGCCATGAAAAGCATTTCCACACTACCACCAAACAGTGGGGGGAAAAGATTACAATTAAAACCATTCATCCGCTGCGGCGGGCATCCACAGAGCTGTGGGGATTCTCCACTATGAAAGTGGGTACAAGAGTGTTACAAATCAGATTATCCACACTGGCGGTAAACCATCCAGGGGTAATTTAATGACAAAACAATAAGTAATTGCAGAACTGGAAATGGTTGGATTAGTAATGCTTAATCTCAACCTTTACAAATTAAACTCTGCAGATTACAAATTACAATGATAGCAAGTGAACCTTAGAAAAAGAAGTATGAATTCTTACAATCATACAACACTCCAAAACTAAAGTATAAGACCAAAAACTGAGAATTATAACAGTCTGATATAAAAATCAGAATTCTGGTAATTCAAACCAGCTATAGAGAAAATCAATGAAATGTTCATAACTCACTTAATTCATCTCCGAATTGAATGCCGTCTTTTGCTGTGTCTTCTTAGAAGGTAGGCTAACATTTTTTGATCATCAAACAGCAACCAAACAGCAGCTTTATTTCTGGCACAAATCCCAATGCTTCCTTGAATGGTACGGCCTTGAGCAAGGGCGATTCTGACAAGTAAAAATCATAAACTCAAAACTAAAATCTGAAACTCTCCAAAGATGGTCGCCTTGGGTGTAGGAATGGATTGGAAAAGTACCCACAAGCAAATTAAATTCACTACAAAAGCTGTATGCAAATACCACTTTCAGCTGTGACTGTATCAGCAACTTCAAAACTGGAAATTTCATCAAAATCTTCAACTATTGAGCTCAATCTGCTAGTCTGATTTGAGAAGCAGCAAATGACCAACTAGGTGTTGTATTTCAAACACGAAATTGGATTGGAACTAGGAGGTAAGCATCCCTCGAAGTATTAAACAAGTTGTCATTTCGACAGCGTAATATTAGCATAAAAATATTCGATGCTAAGCTCTTCAAACAGCAGCAATATATAAGCTTTTGTTGGAAAATGAAGCAACAAGAACTCTTCAAATTCCAAGAAGTTGAATCACTTCAACTTCCAAAAGGGACGCCACCTTTTTGCCTTTTTACTTTTTTTGAAATAATAAAATATCATTCAACTTCCCTTTTAGGCATCCATTTCATATTGCAACAATAAAGCATTTATTAAATAACTAAATGCTCACTTGACCCCTTTATGTCCCCTTCTTTAAAACAACTTGCAGTCATCAAGCCTAGGCGTGGGGTACAACTTCAAGACATGAAGATTGACTAAGTCTGAAACTCAGTCCAAGGAGATAACCAAATACAATGCCCAAGCTGCAACTAATGAATTGCTAAAAATAGCAAACTGACAAATGCCAAACTGAACCAAGTTGATGATGATGCTTCTGCCAAAAAAGAACTTACTAAAAATAGTAAATGCCAAAAATAGTAAGTTAACTTCAAAACCATCAGAAAGCCAAACTAAACACTGAACTGCAAAGGATTGAATTGTTGCTAGATAGATACTGCCAAAAGATAGACTTGCTAAAAATAGCAAACTGCTATAAATAGTAAGTCTGCACAACAACCTCAGAACGCCAATTGAGCAGTATCTGAAAGAGGAAACCCTAGTTTTCTACTTCAACTTAGCCTACGAATTTCCGGAAATAGGCTAAATCCAAAAGAAGAGTGTATGGCCAAAATGGGGACATTACATAAACTTCATACTTAAGCAAACTTTTTCAGTCTCCTCCATGATTGTTCAGATTTTCCCATGTATCGCCCAGATTTTTACATGAATGTTCAGATTTCTTGACGGATTTCATGAATTTTCACCAATTTATTGATGAATTCATCATCTCATTCACCATTTTCTGTGCTCATTACCAGATTTCTCTGTGATTTTCCAGAATTTCTCATCATTTTTGAACGAATTTTCCAGGTTTTTTTTTTTTTTGAACTTTTATGTGATTTTCCAGATTTTTGCCAAAATTTCAAAAAAATCCTCGAATCAATTTTCTGAGAGTTTCATTGATCTTTTCGAACTTCTGAGTGGATTTTCAAAACTCGTGACCCTTCTAAAAATAGAAACTTTCTAAAAATAGAAATTTTCCAAAAATAGCAACTTTCCAAAAATAGACCCTAAAAAATAGGGATCCCAGAATTGCCCAAAAGTGCCAAAAAAGTAGGTCCTAAAAAATAGGGGGCCCGAGGTGAGAAACCCTAAAAACTTGGAGGTGTCAGAATCGACCGAAACGACAGTCGATCTTCGTCTCCCAGGCCTTCTAAGCACGATGGTGACGTTTATTCAGTGATCCAGGCTAAAATTCATTGACTCGACTCGGGTGACCGTTCAAAATTTTAGACTTAAAACCCCCAAACGGAGAGCAGACAAAACGAGACACGCGAAAGCAAAACCCTAAAAGGCAAACAACAAGGGTCCCCATTTGCAATGGGGCGAGGTGTGAGTTAGGTCACAACAGGTAGTTTGGCACTGTCTCTTGCCACCATGTTTTGCACTCTGTGCCTGTAAGGCTCTCCCAGGTTAGAGAGTCTACTGTCATGTTGTCCATTTTTCCTTTGTCCGCCTTGCCTCCAACAACCTTAGCTCTGACTATTATCCTCTTCCCTTTTCCACTAGTGTTGGCGTCCATTTTCTTCCACTTGTGAAAACGACAGGGCTTTGATTTGAAAATGATTTTTATTCAACCTCCAACTCCTCCAGTCAATATATGGTACTGTAGTTGTCTTCTTCTGAGTTTGGCGTGATTTGAATGTAACTGTTTTTTATTCCTTGGAGCTCTAGTCAATACCTGGTACGAAACTCTTTCCAAGTCCCGTCCTGCAAGCATCTTCAATTTGTTGTACAAGAGTGTACGGATGTGTGCTAAACTGTACGGTGGTCTTGTGCCCCTTAGTGCATACGGCTTCCTTTTGTCTCACAATGCGTACGGAATCCTTCTGCTTCTCACTGCGTAGGGCTGTCTTCTAGTTCCCAACTCATATGTTGGATTGCGAATGCTCTGAGTGCCTTCGTACAATCCTTCTTAAGTGCTCGATAGGATGTTGTACGATGCCTTGAATCTTTTGACGAGTGCTAACTGCCCCTTTCTGTACGGGTTCCTTCTTTCATACGGTGCCAATGTTTTGAAGTAAGCCATGCATCATGCTTTCTCTACTTTGTCTGTCCCTTTGATGTTGCCGTACGATTAAGGTTCTTCTTGATCCTTACGGTGGCTTTAGAATTGGTTTTATTTTTAACTTCAACTTTAATTTAAAACTTCGCCTTCCACATGTTTTTTCTTCATTTCCTGATTGTTTGAAAAAATTTAATTTTTCTCGTGCATTTTTTCTATTTTTCCTCATTTCACTTTTGCCATCTTTAAAAATTTTCTTTGTATCCTTTCTCTTCTTTAATTTTTTTAATTTTTTCTAATTCCCCCAACTTTACAGCTTTTGCAATATTTAATTTTTTCCTTTTCTTTGTATCTTTTATCTCTCCTTTATTATTTTTTCACTCTCTCTCCTTTCTCTTCATTTTTTGTTTTTTCTCACTTTTCTCATCTTCTCTCTCTTCTCTCTCCACTTTTTGTTTTTTCTGACTTTTATCAACTCCTCTCTTCTCTCTCATCTTTTCTCTTCATCCCTCTGACTTCTTTGCATTTTCTCACCCTCAATCCTGAGGCGTAGTGCCACTTGCATGTGTACGGGGGCCTCTTGTAACATTCTTCCTTACAGCACGTACCCATATACTTTACATCAAACCATTTATCAAGTAGGGGGGCAGGATTGATGCCTTTAAAGCTGTTGTCGACATATCTTCCTCCGTATTGTTGGTACCACGTTACATCCTCCCCTTCCACTATAGGTGGCCCGGCTGGGTTCGATATCACTCTCCTTCAACAGCAAACTCGCCTTTTGGAAGAGGAGAAAATGAAGGTGATCGCTCTAGAGGCAACAATACTGTATAAAGACAGGACAATAAAAGCACTCGAGGAAGAGATGGCCAGGTAGTTGGAAGCGAAGGATAAGGAATTAGAAAAGGCCAACAAGCACCTGAAGGAGGCGATACATTTGGTGAAGACTACACGAGAGGAGCTGAAGGCCACTCGCCACCTGCAACAGCGAACCGAGGAGGTATACCAGCTGAGGCAACTAACCACTCGAGCAACCACTTCATCGACCCCCCAACCGCCAAGGACGTCCTCTCAACCCTCCCACTGAATTTCTTTGTAGTGTCTCCCAGTTTTTGTATCTCGTCTGGAAAGACAACTTTATTCTGAGGGGAGGATGATGTAATCAACATAATTAGTTAAAAAGCAAATAGAATAAATAAACTAAAATAATACATGTTTTGTCGGGAATTAGTCCTCATTAATAGTTTGTACTCGAGCAGTTGCCGAGGGTTGGTATTCTCAACCGACGTCGGCTAACTATTTATAGTGCCAAATGTGTTGTAATCAGGGACTAGCATAGATGTAATGCATTGTAATATTGCAGCCATATGAATAAGAATCTGAAACATATTTTTGTGCAATTGTTATGAGACTGGTTTTATGCTTTCAATGATTATTCTGTACTTAGTTTACTCAATATTGTAATTAACCCTTAGCGAGTAAACAACATTTTCTCCATGGTTATGAACTTTCCTTTACTCCAAACACTATAAATTTAATGTGGATGAGAGCACTTTCTAAATGTTTCTTCTCTAAAGACTATAAGACAAGAAATGTTTCTCTTTGCTACAATTGAACAATCATGTTTATTTCACACCATCATAGTTTTCCAATTTGCAAATGTTTTCTATTTTGAGGGTGGCAATGTGTGTATGCATGTGGATGATTATGACTTTTATTTTAGAGCAGATTGATTAATGGGACCTATCAATACATGTAAATCCCAGCGGCAAAAGTTGGTCTTAAAGCAGTAATTCAAATACTTTGGATAATTAGGCTTGATTAATTATTTGTTAATGAAGTACATAGAGCACACAATAACAACCAAGGTTATTTTTTAGAATCATTAAGCTATCTGCAAGACAATTTTAATAATCACTATGCTAGTGTATAGCTCCTTAATAAATAAAATCGCTACTTACTTAGTCTAAAGATCTAAACCTAAACTGTTAAGGTGAACAACTTTGTTGGGGAATACGTTTTTATCAAAGATAAGCACAGTGAAGATTCTGTAGTATGTGTATGCATCAAACATGATGGAATTGGACACTTGATTTTTATATGATATCTTTGAGGAAATAAGCCTTCAGCTGTCTGGCTTAAATGCAGAGCTACTCAAGTTTTTCCCAATATTTTGGGAGTTGAATGAACTGAAAGAGAGGACATGGTATTCAAACAAGATTTATTAGTTATCTTCAGTTCTTCAACTCTACATCAGTGATTGCACAGTAATGAATTCCATGTATTCCCGCATCATCAAATATTGATGCTCCACACCAAGTCTTGTATACTTTAAGACTTATCACATATAGAAAAAATAGCATGACCTTGTAACATGTTTTATGTCCTTATCTGATATTGGGGAATAAAGCAAGCATCAAATAAATGTAACTAATATGAACCAGAAGGACTACTCACTAAAACTTCAGAAACTTGTTCATCCTTCCTTTTAGATTTCAGGAAAATATCCTAAGTGCCAAATTGTCCAAATAAGTAGATAATATGCATCCTAAGATACTTACTTGATCCAGTGGTCCTGAATTTGCTTTCTTGTTTGGAGTCACTATGTGCATTCCTTTTCGCAACCATTGGTAGTAATTCTTAGCGACCTCTGAATCTGCCGTACAATCTACAATGACAATATTTGGTATAAAGTTGTTGCCATGTAGATGCTGAATAAATTTTTCTAGATTAGCAAAATCGCCTTTTTCTTTCCGAAGCTCCCTCCATGTTTGCAAATCCATGCCCCTATTAAAAACAGATAGTATCTGGATCAAACAACACATGCTGGAAAACTATTCTAGGAGCTCTTCCATATGCACACAGTGAGACATGAAAGCTTGGACAAGGATAATCACTGTAATTACAGAAATTTAATGTTATTGGGAAACCAAAAAATACACCACGAAGGGAATTATGTCTAGAGGCATCTATGATGATAAGAGAATAGTGACCTGAATTGTGTGAAACAAACATATTAATCATCACTTACCGGTCACTGAGAACCATTTTTGTAGAACCAATAATCCCCATTACTTGCAAATCAATGTTAAACTCCTCCTTAAGGACAGCTGCCTGTGAATAACATAGATCATAATGCATTAAATTCCACTGAGAGGTTTCACCGCAGTCAAAATATGTACTTTAGATGCATGTATATTATGAGTATGGAGCAACTGAAAATTGCAGTAGTATACAAATATAAACACAAAATAGAAAATAGAAATAGTCTAATAGATTAACACAAATATCTGACTGTACTAGCCTCTACACATACCCCATCAGTTCTCTTTCTCTCTCTCCAGTTTAAAAATCAAGCTGCATTTAAAAAGACATTTGGGAGAACAAGATTTACATCTTGGCTGAAAGTAAAGTTACCAGATTTAAAAAGTTTCGTAGCTTTGAAAAGGGAATGTTTATCAAACTTGGGATCACAGGGGATTGTTACGAACTTATGAACAGAGTTGTATGAACATGGATACAGTATCCAAACAGGAATGGCTTTTTTAAAGACCCCTTAATATAAATACAATACAGCAATCATATATATATGCATGGTATCCAATGGTATTTTTAAGACCCCTTAATTATGGATACAGTTGGATACAGCAATCATATATATAAAATATATCATCATATGCATAGTTACAAGACTTGGATTCACCACGTACTCAGCAAGCTGACTTTTCACTTGAACTCGAACTTGATACCCAAACTCGCAAAGACTCGGAAAATTGAAAAAATCATGAGATGTAGAGATTTTTAAGGATTTAAAACTTGTTTCATGCACCCTTTAATAAATAAACTTTAAAGACAAAACAAACTAATCAAATAGAAGCTACTTTGACCATATACACAATATAAATCAATATTATGAGTATAAAAACAAATTTTAAGTTTTAGCTTGAGAAAACAACATTGTTAGATATATAAATTTAAAATTATAAATATTGCCATGGATTATGAAATCCATGGCATCAAAACAAATATCAAAACTAAAAATATAAGTCTATGGCTCAAAGGACCCTACATCACTCATCCCAACATCAAGGCAAGTCATGCACTAGCATCTAAGATAGGTCCTGGTGATGATGCAGCTATGATATTTGTCATGATCGATACATTATTGCATTGAAAATGGCATTTCCTGCCAACTATGACTTAACTCATATTCAACAATATAATGACTATAGCATGCCAACTTTGTCTATGGCAGTCCTTGTATACTAAACAAGTTTTCCAATGTATGAAACAAGATGATCCTTGATTGGGGCTTTGACTACGAAGATGCAAAGATTTGCAACAAGGGATATGTATTTTGTAGACTTTGTGATCATGGTTCATCATTGGTCTATTACTTGGTTAGACTTATAGTTTGACAAGGGTTTGGGGTAAACTCCCCCAATGAGGTCAAGAGGCAACACCCCTTGCAAGGGTTTAGGGACAACACCCCCAACAAGGTCAAGGGGCAGTGCCCCTTGCAGGGTTCCCTATCATGATACAAGGTGGGGTTGAGGGGCAGAGCTCCCCCCACCAAGCCTAAATGAAGACCTTCAAAATCATACAAACCTTCATGGTGCACACTATTTTCATATTTTTTTGTAAATCCTAGATGGGCATGTCATAAACCAAACAAGCATTGAAAGGTTGTAAGTTTTTTTTTAACATAGCTAAAATGTCGAATTAACACTTTATATTTATTTTTTTATTTAACTTTTTCTTCCCCAACTACGACCAAGTCTAGCCTACAAGACTCATTGAGTACCCAAGTCTCGAGTACTCAGGACTCGATCAAGGTCACTAACCAAGTCTTGGCAAGTCCAAGCAAGTCTTGTAAAACTAATTATATGTATCAATACAAGAATGACTTTTTAAAGACCCTTAATATAAATACAATAAAGCAATCATATATATATATATACAGACACACACACGTACAGTATCCAATGGCTTTTCTAAGACCCCTTAATATGGATACAGTTGGATACAATCATATTTATATTACATGCTTTGTTATACAAAGACATTTTACAGTGGCACAAATGAGGCCTTTTGAAATTATAAAGTTTTATTTTTTATAATTATTTACACATGAAAATATTAATATAAATAGTTATCAATAAACATAATATTAGTCATATTATTTAATAATAAAATAGATCTTATGTAAAATATTAAATAGGTAAGTTAGTAAAAACAAAAAAATAATAATAAATTATATATATATATATATATATATATATATAAAGTAATATTAGTTGTACAATCATTATTTTATATATTAATTAAAGTAATATTACTTGAAATATTATTATTTTCATAGATAAATAGTATTATGTTTTCATATGAAAGAGTATCTTTAAAATAATGTAAATAAAATAAAATGACTTTTAAGTAAATATATATTAGATATATAATGTATAGATATGTAAGTAATATTATTTTTATATATATTATATATGTAAATAAAATTACAACATTACTCTTTTATATATAAGAGTAATATTACTTATAGGTATGAAATATATCTATATATATATATATTTCATAACTACAAGTAATAAAACTTATATTATTCCCCCATTAATGGGGCTACAAGAGTTGAGTCCCATAAAAGCGATTGGAGGCAAGGTGGGAGCCCCCTCCTACTAGGTGGCTCAAACTGAATTTTGATGGGGCATCTAAAGGAAATCCAAGTGTGTCGGGTGCAGGTTGTGTTATCCCCAATTGGTCTGGGAAGATTATGTTCTTTGCTTCTAGGAAACTTAAGTCGGGAACTAATAATGAGGTCGTGTTTCAAGCTCTCTCCTTAGTTTTACAGTTATGTTCCAAGATGAATATCAAAAAGATAGCTATTGATGGGGCTTCGACAATTGTTATCAATGCTACAAGATCCAAATATTTCCCCAACTGGAAGCTCAACTCCCTTTTGTGCAATTTGCTTCCCTTCTTGGAGAATTTGGAAGGCTATACTCTAAACCACGTTTACAAGGAGGCCAACATGGATGTTGATCATTTGGCCAATCAAGCAATGGATCTTGATGAGGAGCTAGTAATTGATATGATATACATGTCTCATTCTCCTATGTCATCTCATAATGGCATAGCAGGGACGAGTGAGTACATTTGATCAAAACAATCATGAAGTGGTACTGCAATGGGGATCAATTGAGGTAAGTATACTAGTTCAAGTGAAATCAAATAATGACAATGTAGTGAAATCAAATAATGACAATGTATATTCCCTCTACTTCTGCCTACTTCAAGCATACATGTTAATTTGGTCAACGATTATTTCTTGGTAATGGATCCTAGCACTAAATCATATGCTTCCAAAGGAAATGGGGACGCCCATACCCTTGCTCTACTCCCAACGACAAATGGGTTTGCTTGGGCTGGTGTCCGAAAAACGCTTGCAAAGTGTTTTCAAGACCTATAGTGGTGTGATTTTGATGGTGATTCAGTGGTTCCTTAGCAACAAATTCTTGGTCGCCAAGCATAAATATAAGGTCAATTCTAACATTGCATCCATGTTTGTGGTTATGTTGTTGGATCTAGGTGAGTTGAAGGAAACAATAAAGATATTAGCTAAGAAGATCATAGAGAAACACCTTTTTGTGGCTTGGCGGTGGTGTTTGAAGTTGCTTGTTATGCTAATGGTGTCCCTCCTCAGGTCGATTTTGACAAACTTCATGCAAGGGGGGATTTGGTGGATTGGCACCCTTTTGTCATCTGCTCTCGCCCTAGCTCAAGTTTTATGCACAAAAGGGAAGCCTTGAAACATTGATTTCTAAAGAAGGTGTTGGGGATGATTCCCACGAAAGGGTTGGAACGGTTGACAACTCTAATCAACAGTTTGATGGACTCTCCTTTGGTGGCCTAAGTTTGGTGTGTTGTTTTGTCTATGGTTAATATGTATAGGCAGTGGTTTATATCTTCAAGCTTTTGTTTTCTACTTGGAGACTTTAGCTCTAATAATGTATAGAAATTGTTGTTTAGGGAATTATTGTCTGTTAGTGTAAGCTAGAATTAGCTAGGTCTATGATATATATCTAGTATTTTATGGCCCTGTTAGTCCATAGGGCTTTAACTTGAACTCTAAGATGATTTTTTTTTTTATAGTATATAGGGAGCAACCCTCATGGTTGCAATTCATCAATCAAACAAAATAAATAAATAATACTTATATTATTATATAAATAAATATATATAAATAATATTACTTATATATATATATATGAAAGTAATATTACTCTCATATCTATAAGAGTAAAATTATTTATATATAAAAATAATAAAACTCTTATATATAATATATATAAATAAAAGTAATATTATGATATACATTATTTATATAAGTTACACATATTACTTATATAAATATATTAGAACCACTAAATTTTCAAAAAGACTTCATTTGGTATATTCAAAATAAATTCATATTATATAATAATATAATTAAAAAGTAGGATGACATTAAGAAACTTCCATATTAATAGAAAATATAGAAGAATACTTTTATATAAATTATAAGAATAAGAATTTATTTTATTTAATTCAAAGTTATTTGATCTCTTAAAAAAGCATCCATTAATCTCATCCACCATTTTTTTATATAGCTTATCTGCCCCTTGTGCTATTAATTATAATACATAGTATTATAATATGTAATATTATATGAATTTATTGTGACTATATATAATTTGGAAATATGTAATAATGTAATTATGTCATGTCCCCCGAATTTGTAACACTAAGCTATAAAACGGCTAAAGACAAATAAATGTCAAAATCCTAACATGAGTACTTACGATTTAAAATATAATTATAATTATCATTGATAATATTATAATTATTATAAATATAATATACAAATTAAAAATGAAATAAATTACAAATATAAAATCGATAATACAAAATGAATATTGAATATCATTATAATCATAATCATTATAATATGTAATTACTAAAAAGATAAAAGAAGAAAACCAATACAAAAATCATAAACATAATTATCAATATAAAAGAAATCTATTGTAATATTGTTACTATCAAAAAATAATAAAACATAAATAAATATTAAAGACTTTAGTAATTCTGACCAAGACTATCGAAAGAGGCACAATTCCTAAAACCAGCGATAACTAAAGATTAAGGATGTGATCACCAAAAAGTGAAAGATGCATCCAAAAGGCATCGGTGTAGGTCTGTCCAAGACAGCGCTTAGGTGGAGGAGCACGTCTCCTCACAACATATCAGATATTTAAGGGGAAGACATCGAATAGAAACAGGGGAAATCATCACCCATGTCTGGAGGAAGAAGTCAACGCTGGGAGGATAAAGGGACAGATTGGTCTACATTAGCAGGCCGACTCAGAAAGTGTCTTTTAGTCTCAGCACTTGGTATTGAGAATATGCCTTAAAGTCAGTTAAAGACAATCCAATAAAAATAAACGAAAGTGAAGGATTTAACAATTAGTAGGACTGACATGTAGACTTAACAGATATGTATGGTAATTATATATATATATATATATTTCTGAGTGGAGAATTGCACTTAAAATATATGGAGAAGAGGGAATA
>VDFB02105785.1:352569951-352618033 GCA_007258455.2 Sequoia sempervirens
TCTCAAAATCATCCAAAGCACTCAACAATGCTTCCTTAGCCTTGATATTATACTCAACATCTCTAATCTCAGTAGTAGTAGTAGTAGTAGTAGTAGGACCATTTTGAAGAATAACATACCTATTACATGTAATGTTCCAAAAGGGTTCACCAATGCATCTCAAATGACACTCCATTCGATTCTTCCATAGAGAATAATTTGTTCCATCAAATCTTGGACTATCCTTCTTATATGTTTCCATCTCGAATCACCTCAAGCTATTAGACTTCTTCCAAGGAACTAGGCTCTAGTACCAATTGTTGGAAACACAAGGGAAGACAACTGAGAGGGGGGTTGAATCAGTTGTCACAGAAATTTAAAACTTATTAACTTTATTAACCTTATTCTCAAATATGAGTATTAACCATGAAATTATAAATCATCAACACATCATAAACAAACATAACACCAAGATTTTTTACGTGGAAACCATGTTAGGGGAAAAACCATGGTGGAGGTCAATCCACAAGATTATACCCTGTTAAAAGTATAAAGAATGAAATGGGGAATGCACATGCATTTGGGAACACTGCCTAGAGCTCACTACTCAATTACAACAAGGCTAACCACCCAAAGGAAGACAAACTATCTTACAAAAATCTTCAGATTACATCCATAGGGATTTGAACTAACAAAATAGCATTTGCTAATGCCTGATCACAGTTTCAGTAAGCACATGAACACTTCTTCACTCTTCTTCACACTTTTCTCTTCCTTCAAATGATTAGGACTTTATTCTCACATAAATGCACACACGAGAATTACTTCAATTCTTATAAGCAATCACTTATATATATCCACAACAAGAAATTACATCGCTACATGTCAGCCTCAACAAAATAATAAAATGAATATAAATTGTCGGCCCAAATCAACAAAAAATAACAATGTGAATCAACCAAGTTCAGCCACAACTCAGTGAAGACCCAAATCAACATCTCCAACATGAAAACATTTCAATTAATTTATCCTCGAAGATCCACAACATGCTGCATACACCATGTCGACCACGAACATGAAAAAAATGAACACGCAAGAGAAAATTTCCAACCACGAGTATGACGATCAATGTGGACATGCAACACAAATAGAGAATGATCTAGAAACATCCAAAAACATCATGAATCACCAGAGAAGCATCCACAACAACTAAAATTTCATCATCTTCAATCAGGAACATCAATTGAAGCAATAGAAAAATTGTCAGAATATAAATCTTCATAACTCGATCAAAACTTCATATGGATCTCTAAAACTTGATGTGGATAAACTATATACACTCAACAAAAAACCCTTTAGTCTACAACCTTTGATAATCAATGTACATAATTCACCAATAGATTGAACTTCACTTCACCACTGACAACCTGCAACTTATTCCATTACAATTTTCTCAATATCCTCAACATATACAACTTCTAATGAATCAATGCTAATAGTGTTGACATCAATGACAACCACATATTAGAAACACAACCACAAAATCCAACAGGTTCTTATGATTCAAGCAAGCATTCAAGTCAAGATTCATAGCATACAATCAAGATTCAAGATCTACATTCATGTTGGACATTATATACAAGTTTGCATCCATTTGTTCAAGGGTTTGGTGAGTTTCAACATTATATATTGTTCATTCATCATTCTTTATTTGTAGTTCATTTCATTTCAAGGTTTGATTACAAAAATGAGGTTCGACCAAGGAAAACCCCTATCCACTAACTAAACAACATTTTTCCCTCTCTTTGATGTGTGATTTATAGATTCAGGTTGAAGATCCATTGGAGAGTAGGTTTGGAGAAATTCTTCAAGTTGTCAAAGTTGTCATCTACATTGCAAGATCACAAAAAGTCATCTATAGGTTGCAATTCAGTGTTTTAGTCTCAGAGATTTGATAGGAAAGAAGCTACAGGGAATCACTAAATGACATCATATTTTCAAATGAACCCTAATATTGGGACTAAATCGCTACTTGTGGGGTATGAGTCCTAATATACTTATTTTTAGGAACTTTCTATAGATCTTGGTTTAGTAGTTCTAGATTCCAATTTCAACCTAAAACCGTAAACTGCAACTAAATCTCCCCTACTAGTGTATGAGTCCCAATGTGCATTAAAATTCAATTTTTTTGAGATTTAAAACCTCAAGCCTCTTCAGTTTCTAGGTGCACCTCTATCCTTTCTCAATTCATTCTTCTAATTTTCAACTTCATATATTGGGTTGCATTATTAGGTTTACATATCATTAGATTTATTTCTTTCCAAGTGCTTTCTTTGTGGTGAATTCATTTTATTACATCTAATCACACCCTAGGATACCTTATTGCAGATATCATTCCCTCATTTTGTGTTTAGATTATGATCTCTAAGGTTTCCTTGAATGAAATTTGAAGGAAATATGTGGAAAGGTCCTAAAACCCCACCCTTGTGTTCCATCTCTCAAAAGGTGGAGCAACCTACTTTCCCAACATTTCATTTTGGTGAACCTATCTTTTAGAACACCTTATTTTCTTATCTAGAGTTCATAATAGTCCTAGATCTAGGTTATATTAACTTTGCATTAGGCCTTGCATTAGTTAATTTGTATCTAGGGTTTCAAAATCTTGCATTAGTGAAAGTAAATATAGGTTGCATTTTTCCCTCTTGAATCATTAAAATTCACTTGAAATCTCTAATTACACTTAGAATTTTTTAAAATTCATGTCAAAACCCTAATTTGGGACTCATACACCTCTTTGTTTGATTTAGTTCCAATGTAGGTTATTTTACCTAATTCCAAGGGATTCAGTGTGGACTATTTTGCAATATTTGAATTCTTGAAAAACCCTAATTGGGACTAATGTGCCCCTCTTGGTGATTTAGTCCCATGTTAGATCTAAATCTACATTTTACAGTATTAAAAACTATGTTTCTAGGTTTTAGTTTGATGTTATTACATTTCTGTTTCATTTTGCAGAGTTTCTATTTCATTCATTTCATTGCATATAGCTTGATTGGGGTCAGTTTTTCAATTGCATAATTTCAAAATTGCATTTACACATTTCATTCTAGGTTATTGCATTGCATTTCATCATGGATATGTGCTTTGGTAAGCTTTAGATTTCCTTGAAATCATTAGTGGATGTTTTAATTTGTGCTTTTGGAAATGAACCTAATGAAATTGAACTCACTCATGCTCTATCAACTCCTAATGCATGTCCTCTTCATGATGTTGACATCATTGGATAAATGAAGGAAACATGAAAAACTTCATAAGAAATTTCCTTAACAACCTTGAGACTAATTCATCCTTTTATCCCTCCATGAAACAACCAACACCCCATACCATCCCACCAATTGAGATGTTTGGAAATTTACATTCTAAAATTTAATCACATGATAAACCTAAACTTCCTATAATAAGTGATCCTAGTTCCTCTAATCAAGTGCACAAATCATATGTTAACAAAGTGACCAACACTCCTATCAAACTAGAAGAGACTTATGGAGAAGGATTCATGATCATAAGTAAATAAGGATGTGATACAAGTGAAGATGAAATTCATCAACTCTTAGAGAAAATACCAACTAAAGATACCAAAAGGTTAGGATATCAAGACCCCCCTTCTAACATAAGTATCCTTCTTCCTAAAGAACAACCAATGCTTCCTAATGATGATAAGGATGATAGGATAATCTTAGGTCCTCCTCCTCAACATATAACTCAAGAAATTGGTGAATCTAGCAAGTAACAAAGGCCTTACAAACTCAAGAAACTACAACTCCCTTGTTCACCATTTGCAACTGAAAGAACTTTACATATACTTCTAAGCCAAGGAATTATTACATTACCACCCATGTGAGAAAATTGATTTCCAAATCCTAAGAACACAAACACATGAAATTGTAAATATCATAGAATTTTTGGACATGGTATTGATGAGTTTCATGCTAAACAAATATTTAAAAAGTTTTATATCATATAAATAATCCCTTAAAGCATTTCCTTTTACTCCTTGCCATGTAATAGTTGTAGGATCCTAGTATGCTCACTATTTCATGCCTTACATTCATTGTGAATCATTTCAAAATGAAAGGATCTCTTTACCATCACCTATCTCAGCTCATTCTCATCTTTCACATAGTGGGGGAAAGAATTAGATAGCCTTGTACTAGTTCAAAACTTTCCATTGTGTTGGCAGCTAGTCAACACTCCCCTCAGGATTTGTGACATGGAATAACTACCTCCAATGGATCCATTAACTTTGGAAGTTGTATTGAGCATTAATAGGTCAATCTTTTGGTGCAACAACAACTGTGGGGCAAACAATTAGTATTAAAGCCAAAGGTGTCAAGTTCGAATCCCCTCAGGTAACATTGAGGGGGAGATTGTTGGTATCCAGTCAATGCTCCCCTTGGGATTCATGACATGGACTAACCACCTCCCATGGATCTATTAACTCTGGTAGTTTTATCGAGCATTAATAGATCAATCTTTTGGTGCAACAATAACTATGGGGCCAACACATTGTCCCTTTGGCTAGTTATCTACCTTTTGTATACGATGAACAAGATTGGGATGCAGATGACCTGCTAATAGGTTGACTCCCATGTGCCTTACTATTCTTTTTACTTGTTTCTTTTTCATGTTATGTGTGTGATTGCATGTGCATAATGTGATCCCCCCATACTATTTTGTTTTATGTACCTCTCTCTTTGTGCATTTCTCTATTTGTACCTACATTCTTCTCTATGTCATAAACCTTTATCTTTTCATTTGTCTTGTGTTTTCCTTTAGGGGATGATGTAAGGAATCAAGACATTTAGGTCTCTTCCATGTTGACCTGAAGGATTTTTTGTTTTTTTAGCTCTCTTTATGTCATTCTTCCTATTCCATGAGTATTTGGGGAATGATGACAGTTCCAAGCTCTCTACAAAAACATTATAGCAAAGACGTACTAACCCCGAATCTATGGATCCCTTATGAGATTTTGGGATTTCATTTTGGTAGCAACCCCTTTTTCATGATGTAGCTTTATTTGGAAGCATATGAGTTGGCATAGGGCTTTCCAAATAAGCTCTCATGTCCTCTTTATTGTTAGAATTTATCATTTGCTACTTTAAAGTAATTGCTCACAACATAGTGTTTAGCAATTTATTTAAAGTGGGGGCATACATTGGCATTTTTATTTTGCATTTTACAACTCATGTTTCATTATTTAGTCTTCTTACTTCATGCAATGTGTCTTTCTCTTTTTGGTGACATTGATTGTGATTTCCCTCAAGAGCATGATCTCTCTTCACATATTATATTCCTCTTAGTGGCTTGATGTGACACGTTGCATCCCCTAAGTTGTGAATCTTCTATTCTTCAATTGGTCCTCTCTTGGAGAAATTAGGCACAATTTCCCTTAAGTTAAGACCTTACATGAACTAAGAAAAATTCCTTTGAACATTCCTTACACTACTTTTGCATTTACAATATTTGTTATATGGCCACCTTGCATAACACACTTTTCTCTCTTGTGGTGCCATCTTGTTGATTCATGGGTGTCAAGCATACAAATATTTTCTTGTCTCATGAATCCTATTGTCATGTTCTATGGTGCCTTATCAAAATTATCAGGAGGTATAGATTTGGTATGGTTGTACATATGGGAGTTGAACTTAGGTGTGACTTTCCCATACCCACTTGATTGTATATGTGAGTGCATACAGACCGCTTGCATATATGTCTCACTAAGGGCTCACCTAGTGGATGACCTGAGGTTCCACCAGCCCTTCTGAGCATACCTTGGTTTTCATAGTGGACATCGTGTTCCACTTGTAAAATTTTTTGTACAAACAACTTAGATATGATCCATAGTGTGCAGGACAAATGGTCGAGGCTTGATCCACCCCTTTTGTTTTTGTTTTTTTTCTTTGTCTTTGGCAATGTATGCTTGTATCTTTTTGTCACTTTTTAAATTATTTTCATGTGTATTATTTTGTTCCTATGTTGGTTTATCATAGGATCTTTATCCTAGGGGCTTGCGCAACCCTCTCAATCATTTTCATCCTATCCTATTAGCATTGGTACATTAGGACCCTTGTTGATGCAAGTTTGTCTACTTTAGTGTGATTTTGAAGCAAGTTCCTCCTCTCACTAAAGTGGGGGCTAAATCTAGTGTAGGAAAATGTATCCCTTTACATTTTCACACTTCTTTTTGGCCCTCCCTACTAAAATTAGGTTTCTTTATGCCTCATTTGGTCCTATTTTGTATCTACAAGCCTTAATTAATGCATCTTTCTGAGGATAATCCTGATACATATGTAATGACCAATCATAATTCAATGATTTTGGATTTTATGGCCTTGATTTGGTGATATAGGATTCATACACCACCTTGGGCATATGGGTCCCACCTAAGTTTTGGGGCTTGGTCCTAAATTTAGCATAAAATATAACATTTCTTGAAAAATATGTCCCAAGCTTAGCCTACAAGGACTCATATGCCTCAACTATCATACGAGTCCTTCTTAGCTTAAACCTAATTTTTAATTCAATTCTTTATGGGATTTAATTCTCCTAGATCTGATGTCAACTTGTAGTGTTGTAATTTCAGGAACTTTGGCATAAACAAGTATAAATACAAGGTTTTTCACATATTTTCTCTTAGCAAACTTACAAGTGACCTAGAAATTTGATGAGAGCATTCCTATAACAATTTTATGTTTACAAGAGTATTCAAGAACATTCAAGAGTGATTATCAAGCATTTTGGAGCATCAATTCAAGATTCAAGGATCATGTCAAAGTCATCATGCATAATGTTTTTTTTTGAGCTAACATTTGTGAGGTAGGTTCTTATGATTCAAGCAAGCATTCAAGTCAATATCTATAGAATAAAATCATGAGTCAAGATCTAAATTCATGCTATCCATTACATATAAGTTTGTAGCCTTTTGTTCAAGGGTTTAGTGAGTTGCAACATATAATTTTGGTCATTCATCATTCCTCCTTTCCATTTTACATCATTTCAAGGTTTGATTACCAAAATGGTGTTTGACCAAGGAAAACCCCTATCCAACAAAAAAACAACACTTTTCCCTCTCTTTTATGTGTGATTTGTAGATTTAGTTTGAAGATCCATTAGAGAGGAGGTTTGGAGAAAGTTTTCAAGTTGTTGAAGTTGTCATCTACATTGCAAGATCATGTAAACTCATCTATAGGTTGAAATTCAGTGTTTTAGACTCAGAGATTTTATAGGAGAGAAGCTACAGGGAATCACTAAAGGACATAAGAGTTTTAGATCAACCTTGATACTAGGACTAAATCGCCACTTGTGGCATATGAGTCCTAGTGCACTTATTTTTAGTCATTTTCTTTAGATTCTGGTTTCAGCCCGAAACGCTAAGCTAAGACTAAATCATATATAACCATGATATTCATACTTATTCTTCTTCTAATATCTCTCCTATTTGTGAAGACAATATTTTTTTTGTTAGAAGATCAAGCCAATGAAGGTTATGAGAGTCATATTTGTCTCTCTTCCCCTATGAAAAACATTATTGACATCATTGATAAGCAAGAGAATCCAACCATTGATAACTATTGGTAAAATGTGTCTCAACCTTGCAATTATATACAATTTATTGTTGATAGGATGTACATATATTTATATATATTTCCTAGCATCAGGTGGAATTAAGGAGAAAAATGTGAGCATGTTAACTTTTTTAGGAAAACTCATAAAATGGTTGACATACATTAAATAATGATATATTGTAAATCTATAACATTAATTATAAGGTTTTAAATGTAATGGAGGATATTTTTTTGTCATGTATTTCCCTAGAATGTAAACCTGTTTTATGAGGGAATTGTATTATGGTTGTGAAAGAGAGAGGTGATGATGTATTCTAAGAGTCTGATAGTGGTCGCATTGTCTCTTGATCTCTAAGTGGCGATACTCCTATGAAAAATGTTTCTTTGCAAGTATATTGTAATCTTTGTGGTTTACTGAATAATATATTGGGTGAATTTTGGAGTGAGGTTTTTCTCCTGAAAGAGTTTTCCCCACGTAAATCACTGTGTCATGGCATGCATGATATTTAAGTTTCTGTAAATTTTAAAGGTATAATTTTTTTGCATTATTCTCCTCTCAAGATTAGTGTAGGAAGTTTTTCTACTACCTTAACTTCCTTATAAGTGGTATTAGAGCTTGATCACCTTTGGTTTTAGTTGTGGGTTGTTGGGTTTTTTGAACTAATTCAGATTTGAGTGGGAGCTTTTGTAGAAGGAACTTTGTATCTTTTTGTAGGAATTTCAAATGGAAAGTTCATCAAGGAGAATAGAGGTGGATAGATTTTCTAGAAATAATTTTGAGATGTGGAAGCTAAAGATGTAGGATTTGTTGATAGATCAAGATTTTTGGGATGCTAGTGATGAGAATGTTTCAAGGACTATAGATCCTACTCAAGCTAATCAATATGATGTTATGGACCATAAAGCCAAGGGTCTAATAAGATTGTGCTTGGCAGACTCTTTTTTAATTAATTTCGATGAAGAGACCTCTACACATAAACTATGGAAGAAGCTTGGTGAGATGTATTAGGCTAAATCTATAGTGAACAAGATTTTCTTGAGGAAGAAATTATATTCCTTGAGAATGGAAGAGGGTGGATGAATTATAGGCCACCTAGAAGCATTTAAAATGTGGGTGGCTCAGGTTTTTATTAGTTGGTGTTAAAATGGATGAGGAGGAGAAATGCCATATCTTGCTTTGTTCTTTGCCTAATTCATGGGATTCTCTTGTTATGTATATTGGGAGCACTTCTATTATTTTGAAGACTGGAGATGTGGTGGGTTCTTTTCTTTCTGGAGAGATGAGGAGAAAGGTATCCATCACTGGCAAGGAGGCCATAAATGTTCATGGAAGACCTAAGGAAAAAGGAAAGAAAAATGAGAAGCGTGGCATGTCCAAGTACAAGGGAAGATCTAAATCTCCTGGAAAGTCCAAAGTTATTTTTTATGACTGTGGTAAGCCTAGACATGTTCATAAGAAATGCAAAGAAGAAAAGAAGAAGAAGAAAAAGATATTTGATTATAATTCTAAGTCTAAGAAGGAAGATGGTGACACATTCATTGTAGCTTTGGAAACTCGTGCAAGTAATGATGCATGGTTAATTGACTCAGGTGCATCTTTCCATATGACCTTTAATAGAGATTGGTTTTGTGAATATGAAGAATTTGATGGAGGTAAGGTGTACTTGGGTGATGATTCCCATTTAGAAATTGTTGGCCTCAATAAATTTAAAATCAGGTTTCTTGATGGTAGAATAAAAAGGATTAATGGTGTGTTACATAACCCAGGATTGGCATGAAATTTGTTATCTGTGAGCAAACTAATAGATTTAGGTTTGCAGCTAGTATTTTCTATGGTGATTGCTAGAGGTGTTAGATATGGCACATTATATAAGCTACATGCATGCATTATTGAGTGCAATAGTTCTTCTATGAAAAGAAAGTCTATGGAAGCAGTGAGGGTTTCACCTTTAGTAGATGGTCATGGTTTTTGGGTACCCAAGGGTGCTCTTTCTTCTGAGTCAAAGTTACCTACAAAGAAAACTATTTTATGGCACTAGAGACTTGGCCACATTGGAGAAAAGGGTTTAAGGACCTTGAAAAATAAAAACCTTGTTGAAGGTCTTGTTGGAAATATGGAGCCTTGCAACATGAGCATGAAGTATGGATGGTTTGTGTTGGTTGTTTCTATTTTTTCATCAATGTTAACATGGTGACAACTATATGGGAAGATTACTTGGTTTACTAGAAGCTTTTCTCTATCGGTAATGTTCTTTTGTGATGAGTCAGTGCGTTGGTATTTGAGTCCGTAATTCACCACATGAATAGATATGACTCTAATCTCTTAACCATGTTAACATGTCTCATTCAGACAACTATATCCTAGATCTTGAGAAGTTTTAGGTTGTGAGAAGAAAGTTTTTTTTGATAGAGAACTATGTATTCTACTGTTGTTCCTTGTTTAGCATATCTCTATGGGAGACTTCGCATTTTCTTAAGGAGAACATCTTAATATTGCAGTTTTAATGGTAGTCTCTTTGATGATAGTATGTTGAGAATTTGATGTGGTATTAGATCTAGAAGGTGTTTGCTTTGAGTATTGTGTGTTGGTTTGGAGATTCTATGACTTATGTTCTATTCTTGGTTGACCTAATGTATGCAATTCACTATGAAGACTAGTTATGTTTTATGGATGTTAGTCAACTTGGTATAATGCACTACATGGATAAAATGTTTTAAATCATATATGGTGCCAACAAGGGTGTTTTGGTTTTTTTTTTTGCATCTAATTAGGCCAACCTAATTGATGATTAAGATATACTTGTATATATATAAGATTCCTTGAAGAGATAAAGTGGGTGAAGTGAGTGAGAGTGCGAGTGTGGAAGAAAGGTGAAAGAGGATCCAAGCTTAAATGTTTTATCAGTTGGGGATTAGAGAAGATTTGTTGAGTGACTATTGTGTGAGGCAATACTTCATATTTTAAGCTTCATTGGAATTGAACCCTGCACATTGAAGGTGTATTCTATCATTTCATACTTTTGGTTGTGAGCCACAATCTTTGTATCTTAGTGGATAGCCATCTTTTGTATTCAAACAGTGAGCCTTTTTTCAAGGATAGTGAGTCTTGGTAGTGAGCCCTATAATATCTTGTAACTAGATATAATATATTGTGAGTTAACCCTCACCATTTTTTTTCCCTTCTTGGGTTTTCCATGTAAAAATCTTGGTGTTCATGTGTGTGGCTGCATTGATTTGTTTGTATGTTCTCTCATGCTGATTTAGTTAGAATTGTGATAATGGTTAGATGGATTTTATGTGAATGGGTTTATGGAATATTGATTCACCCCCACTCAGTATTCTAGATGGTCAACAATTGGTATTAGAGCTTGGTTCCTTGGACGAAGTCTAACAACTTGAGAAAGGTCCCAGAATTTGAGTATAAGAAATATTTTCCTCTGAAAGTGATATTTACTGGATATTTAGAAGAAATAGAAGATCTGAAGGAAAATTTGATGAAAGAAAATGAGTTTATTGGAAAACTGCAAAGAAAATATGTTGAAGCATGTGATCTATTGGTTAAAGTAGATGAAATTGTATCTGGTCTACTACAACAATTGGATGAAAATAAAAGAACTGAAGAATTTTAGGAAATTGAAATTCAAAGGAAGAAGGTTGAATGCACTAAGCTTGAGAAAGAGGTAGAAATATTGAGATATTATTTGGAAAAGGAAAGACATTTTGAAGACAAATTCATGGTAAGCTCTATAATGCTTAATGAGTTGATTATCTCTTAGAGACTGACAATGGATAAAAGTGGCTTAGGATTTGAGGAAGGTCAAAATTATAGAGTGAAGCAATCTACTGACAAGAAGACTTAGTGCAAAGATGAACGAATCAAGAATATAGGAAGAAATTCCAGAAAAAATCCCATCAAAAAACCTATTGCTAAAAAGGTATTTATCTTTCAATGGTGTTTGTCATTCCTACAAGAAATTTGTTCATAAGGAAAAGGACTACAAAAGTAAAATGAATGATACTTTATTATTCTCTGAAAAATGTTTTAATTGCATGAAGGTTGGACATAAATCTAGTTTGTGTGAGAATAAAATAAAGAATGAAAGGATGAATGCTAATTTCTATAAGTTCAGCAATCCAAAAGAAGCTATACATAATTGTAGAAGAAGAAAAAATAATTATCCAACAAAGAAGCAAGAAAAGAGATGAAAATGATCTAGAGAAAGGAAGGAGAATTTAAGCAAGTTGAATTTGAATCATCGGTCTTATTTGTGCCGACCTCCAGTGTAGATACACCTATCATTTTCTAAGTCTAGCAATGACTTAGGTGGAGCAATTATCAAAAAAATAAATAAAACCCCCTCATCGGTACTTATGTCACATCATGGGAGACGTAAATTTAATATGGTAATGTATTTAAGGAATTTCTCAGTCACATGTGTGAAGAATGGAGTTTGTAGAATTTGAAAGAATGGAGGCACACACAAGTTTTGAGGAAATCTACCTACAATTTGAAGCATTTATTGCAAAAGCATTCATAATGAAATAAATAAATTCAGTCATTTCAAGAGGCATATGTATTTTTTAGAGTAGTGTGCAAAGGAAGTTTAGAGAACAATTCAGAGTTTTAGGGTTTGAAGGAAAAATCAAGTGGATTCAAAGTGTACTCTGGAAGCTAGATACCTATCCATTTCTTGTTGGAATTTATAGAGTAAGATAGAGGAATTTCCACCAGTTTTGTTGAGCATGCTATGGAAGAATGAATTGGAAGATAACTATGATTCTTACAAATTGTTAGTTGAGAAGAAGTTGGATGTCTAGTGGAAATCCCCTTTGTTCGAATTCAATAGGAATAATATTTAAATAGTTTTGAGAATAATTCGTAATAAATCTTTATGGATTGATGATGCACATTTGATTACCAAAGATGCAATCAAAGATGTAACTAGTTTGTGTTCCTCCAAACTAGTTCCCAAGTGAAAGACTGTAAATGAGAAAGATATAATTGAGGTAACCGGTGCAACTCTTGAAGGGAAAGAGATTGATTTGAGATCGATTGTGGATTCGAATATTAAGTATTCATCAATGGTCATTGGTCATAAAGTTTGTATCCCTAATAATGAACTCACTGTGTCTATTACTGTTGCACATATTGTTGTTGATATGGTTAAAAGAGGTATGGATTATGATTTATGTGAATGCTTTAGATACATCTTTTGAAGAATTTAAAGGAAAACAAGAAGAGTAAGAAGAATACTTCTCGGTATGGTAATTTGGTTGTTTGCCTACTATTTTACTTTTTGAAAGAGTTACTAGTAATAGGAAGAAAAGAATGGTCAAATATAGAGCCTATTGCCCATCAAATTAGGAACTTCATGGTAAATGTTGGCAATTTAGATGCACAAGAGATGACTCTTGTATTTTTTGGAACTTTTCAGATCAGAATGAATAGAAGGCCAAGGATTCTAATAAGTGTTACTGAAAGGTACTCTAGAAGTATCAATTTTCTAGTGTCTATAGATTTTTGTCACATGGAAGTAGTTGAATCAAGGTTGGTTTGGATATCTGAATTAGATTATGAAGTGTCAGAGGCTGAAATTGATTATTATGCAAAAATTCTTTTGGAAAGCCCTAAGAATCCTAGTGTGGAAGGTACCTCCAGTAGTGCAACCAGAATGAAAAAGAAAAGGAAGAGTGTCATCAAACAAGAATTTGAAGAAGGAAGTGAGTTTGAGAGAGCTCAACATGAGCATGAAAGAGTAAATATTCAAGGAGCTCTAAAATAATTACAAAAGTTTATTCCTGGTGCTAATTTTGATTCATCTATTTTTGTTGTGGAGAATTTGAGAAATCTGATTAATTCTTTGAAGGTCTACATCTTTGGATTAGAAGTGAATACCAGAATCAGGTCTAGTGAAGAAAATATAGAAGATATCAAGGAAAATTGTGCAAATTCACACCATCGAGTGTACAAGTTTTTGAGGAAGAGGCACATGAACTAATTTATTTTTGCCTAAATTGGTTTGGTAGTACACTGAACATAAGAGATGAGGTAAGGAGTAGTGAAACCCATATGGCTAGTCAAATAGATAAATATAGATTGGAAAAATATAGAGACAATCATAGGTGGTGGACTACATTGTGCAACTTCAGGATAAATTCTTTTCCATGTAGGATGAAAGAAAAAAAGTTATTACGAAGTTTGTGACACTAATATACATGATTAAACTCAAACATGTTCCTATTTCTAGTGCTCTTGGCTATAGTGGTGAATTATTAGAGATAAATCTTAATTCCAATACTTTAGCAAATAGTATAGAGTCCTTAACTAAGATTGAACTAATTCAAAAGACTCTTGTAAGCACAAAAGAATTATGGGAAGAAGGAAAAGAGTCATGGAAGGTCATCCTAGAGAGTCTCAAAGGTTCTTCTTCTTCAAGATGATTCAATTTTTATGTTCATATCTTTTGGTTATATTTTGGTTATATTTTGATGTATATATACATATATACCAGTCTCCATCCTTTTCCATTGATGTAAAAGGGGAAGATATAGAGGTTGGCAGAGGAAATTATTTTTTGAGAAGAATAGTTTTGTTAGGGGAAGTATTCAATTTCCATATATTGAAATTTTTTTCGACATGCATGTTGCCATCAATGCCAAAGGGGGAGATTGATGGATATATAGAGCCTTACAACATGAGAATGGAGTATGGATGGTTTGTGTTGGTTGTTTTTGTGTTGTCATTGATTTCAACATGGTGAAAAATATATGGGAAGATTACTTGATTTATTGGAACCTATTCTTTGTTGGTAATATTCTTTTGTGATGAGCCAGTGCGTTGGCATTTGAGTCTGAAACTCACCACATGAATAGATATGACTCTAGTATCTTAATAATTTTATTATGTCTCATTTAGATAGCTATACCCTAGATCTTGAGAATTTTTGGGTTGTGAGAAGAAATTTATCTATGATAGAATTCAACTCTATATTCTACTATTGTTCCTTGTTTAGCATATCTATGTGGGAGACTCTGTATTTTTTTAAGAACATCTTAATGTTGTGGTTTTAATGGTAGTATCTTTAATGATAGTATGTTGAGAATTTGATGTGGTCTTAGATCCAAAAGGTGTTTTCTTTGAGTATTGTTTGAGATGAGGATTTTCAGTTTGGATTGATTGCGCTTGATTCATGATGAATTGAAGCACAATTTTCCCAATTCAACCTACATCTACCACAAAAGATCATTCAAATTGAAAAGATTAAACTAAGCATTTTACTGAAATTGAAAGTTACAAATTACAAGAATAGTTAAATTCCTACTCTAACCCATTTGAAACTTATCCTATTTTGGAATTGGTGTAGTGTTGATGTGAAACGATGACCCTTTCTCAATCTCATGATTAGTGAGCCTGTTTTAGTCAATTCTATGGAAGAGAATCGATGAAACTATTGTGATTGATGTATGAAAACCTAGTTTATGCTAAAAATGAACATGATGCAAGCTAAGTTACCATGATTTTATGCTAATAATGAACTAATTATGCTATTTCTAAGCTAATCTAAGCTAATTCTAAGCTAAAAGATGAAAACCCTAATTTATATACAAATTAAGATGGATGGATGGAAGCCATTAATGGATGCTCTAAGCTATTATGCAATTAGAATTAACTAAAAAAAGATAAAGTGCGTGAAATATGAGTGTGGATGCAAGTGAATCCAACAACATGACTTTGCAATTGAAAGATGGATCCATTTGTCTCCAAATAGTGTTCTATTTATAGGAAAGCAAATGAGAAATGGAGGGTTGAGATTGAAAATATTAATCAATGGTCCAAGATGAAGGAGATGAGAGGCATGGATCATGGATTCTCATCAATGGATGAGAATTCATGATGATATTTAATCAAAGGCTCACACTTTCCTCAAAAAAACACAGTTTTGACCTTCTCACATAGGTCAAAGGTGACTTGTTCAAAAGGTTAAAGGTTAAAACTTGCTTAAGAATCCAAGTGAAAATATCCCTTTTTCAAATGATGGAGGAATAAGAGCATTCCTTAGAATATTCCTTTGGGTGAGGAAAAAGGAATTTTGCAAATTAAAAGAAAACTTTAATTGTGAAAAAAGGGAGATAAGGAATATTCCAAGGGAATATTCCCTTTTTTAGAGGAAAATTAGTTTAAATGCTAATTAAACAAGGTTTGATCATGCAATTAGGGGATTTGAAGGAATAAGGTGATATTTATTAAATTAAATGATTTAATAAATGGGGAGAAGAGAGATGATATTTAATTAAATAACTTAAGGTTATTTAATTAAATAAGATGACTCAAGGAATTAAATTGAATGTTTTCATTTATTTAATTTAATGAGATGAAACATTAGCGTGAAAAGGGATGAATTAATCCGATTAAATTAATTAGGTTAATGGATGAAAATAATGCAATTAATCAATTAGATAGGATAATATAATTTAATTAAGTGAAAAAAAGATGAATTTGAAGAGGAAATGATGTTAGTAAATCTATTTTGAGTGTATGATATCGTTCAAGACATTTTTCAGTGTCTACATTTTTCCCCTCTTTGAAGTGAGGTACATGTTGCTTCGGTTCAAATAATAACACTTCTTGGATTAAAACTACTACTTAAATAAATAAATAATTTTTATTTTATTTTTGGATGCCCTAGTGGAAGGATAAAACTAACTCCCCTACCCCCTCAAGAAATTAGGCAAATATTTTGAATTTTGGGTTGACTTCTCAATAAAGGTTAAAAGTTGCCCCAAGGGTCAAAAAAGGCTTCAGAATGCAAGAATTATGCCAAAAATGCAAAAAATGATGTAAAATAAGGTCCAATTTGGAAATATTGGTGCAAATGATGATAAACCCTATCTCAAGGTTAAATTAGGGCAAAAAACCATTATTTTCTAGCTTAAATAAACCAAGAAGGGTCACTTTCAATTCATTTGTGCATTCACACTTAAGAGATTCTTACTATTTTGAGCTTTGACCCTTCAACAAAATGGCACGTCGAGATCTTCCCAAGCACTTCTTCGACCAAGTTTGAGAGTTCCAGTGGCTTCTAGGTGCAGGACCACCAGTATGTAACTCTGATCTTGATTTGAAATTTGACTTTTTGATGCATTTATTTTGCTTTCAAATTTAATATTTGGTGGCGTCACTATATAGCGATGCCTAAATTGAAATCGATGATGCTCAAATGAGTTATAGCGACACATATTTATATGGAAATGCTAGTCACAATTTAAAATTAGGGTTTATAATTTTAAATTGTAATGCATGCTTGTATAGCGACACACTTATGATTTAGAAATTAGGATTAGGGTTTGTGAAAGGTTAAATCGTGATGCTAATGTATCTAGCAACACATGTGATTTTTGATTAAGAAATATTTTAGGCATCTCAAATTGAAATTTGAATATAGTGACACTATTGAAAATAGTGACGCTTTTGTGATTTATGAGATGTAAATTCCAAATTGTGTCAAATTTCATCAATTTCCTGATGTCGTGTACTTCATGGATGTAGGAGGTTATTCCACTGTCGATGTCATGGGAGCACATACCCACCATGTTGGAGAGACTTGGCGATTTGATAGAGTTGCACCAGGAGCATCTAGGAGAGATCGACCTCTGGTATGTAGCATATGCACCTGTGATCTGGACACACTTAGTGATGATGACTACTCTATGTGAGAGATGGCATAATGAGACCTCATCCTTCCACCTTTCGACAAGCAAGGAAATGGTGACCTTAGAGGATGTTTGGAAGATACTTCAATTGTCAATTCATGGCAATTATGTGATCTATGATGTTGATACCAGATTCGATGCCTGCCTCGAGGTTATGGAGATGGAGCAGATTGTTTTTTCCACATCATAGATCAACCTTGAGTCATACAAAGGTCACATGCCAACCTTCAAATTGATTATTGCAGCCATTATTTTGAGCTTGGTTGCCCTAGATAGACACACACAAAGGATTTAACCTAGGATGGGGCTTGGTGTGGAAACATATGCTATATAGGAGGACACTCTTTGCTTGGGGGCCCATGATGTTGGCCTCCCTATATCACAATTTGCATGATTTTGTGTACTGTGATGGGAGAGCTATTGGTGTAGGGGTGACTTCGCTACACATTTGCATGTGTGAGCACATTGTCATGCTCTGACCTATTGTTCAGATGGTTGGTGTGGAGCTAGATGATCCCATCATTTGGAGGCATAGAGATGCCATTACACTGAGGCACACCAAATAGATTGGGCTCTTGTATTGGCAATAGGTGATTGATGATATGACAGTTTTTCGCTGGCACCCATGGCTTCAAATGCCATCGTGGTTTGATAATATTCAATAGTTGTATTTTTCTAGGAAAACCTAATATATGTAGGGTCATGAGTAAATCATTATTGAGAGATATTTACTAGACAGGGTGGCTCGATAGTTTGAAGAGGTTCAAGATAGCTAGATGATGGTTACAGGGCCATTTTTGCGAGATCAACATGAGAGGTTCCCACATGAGGACTGACTATTCCAGTTCCTAAGGCAGTCAAGAGCTTTAGACAGTTGGTGGTTCAACCCTGGGCCTATGATCAGGGTTAGGTAGTAACATAGACTACGCCTACATATGACACTTGGTTCGTACGTCCTTGGCAGTTGATAGATCTAGCAGGTGCTCCTCTGCGAGGGAGGCCCAAAGGCAGGGGAGTAGGGAGAGGTAGAGGACAAGGTGACCAAGATGACCGGGATGGTTAGGTTCCCAAGGATCCACTAATGGTACAGCAAATGCCTCCTTAGTAGCCTCTAGTTGTACACCAATAGGTAGGAGCGCCACCATCACCAGATGCTAGGGATGCACAGATACAGTAGTTGTAACAGTAGGTGTAGACTTTGACTAGTGAGTGGGATCAGGACCACCAACAAATTTTGAGTATTACTATTGAGCAATACCAAGCATAACAACAGGTGGTAGCCCTCATGGCTGAGAGAGATTAGGTGTTACATCGGGTACAAGTCGTGACTAGAGAGAGAGACTAGGAGGTTGCTTGGTGCCAATAGATTGATGCTATGATGGTGGCTACTCACAGTCAGACTGTTTCAGTGAGGTTATACAAAGAGGCCATTATAGAGGTCATATATTATAGACAACATTATCATCACAATGTACCAATGGCATAGAGACAAACTATTTTTTCACAGTGCAGTGATGCACGATCGCGAGCAGAGGATCAACCTAAGAGGTAGGCTGGAGAGGGTAGTAGCCATTAGGGCTAGCTTTTGATGTACAAACACTTTTTGATTTCTTCACCTCATTCTTTATCATAGATATACATTCATGGGATTATTTTTGATAACTTCATGGATATTGTACTTATGATTGACATACATACACTAATCCAGATTTTGTACCATGACATTAATTTTTTGAGATATATATATATATATGATACAGATACAAATGATTTATGTTGTCATGTGTTCACCTTATTTTATGGATGGATATGATATGCATGCCTATAATTTATCATGTATGGATGCATTTTACTTATATCTATATGACATGTGATGATCATGATATGGATGGATGCAATGTTATGTTCTTTTTCATTATCTTTTCATGATATGTAATGGATGGGTGATTATGATATGCAGATGTTATGGATGCAAATGATGCAAATGCATTTATTTTTGTGTATTTTCTAATTTATGATGACAATGTATGCATGTGGATGTATGGATGCAAATGCTTATGATATGCAATGATTTAAGATGATTAGAATAACAAATCTATATTATTCACCACAACTCAAATGATAATGCAAGATGTATGACATGATATGATTATGCTATGATTATGAGATGTATGTGTGATGATGGCTTGTGGATGTAGGGTGGATGCATTTTATGATGTTTTTGTTGGCTGTCATGATACCAAGTTAGCATGGAAAGAAGATAGAAGAATAAAGAATGAATGAACATTGATTTTGATGATTGCTTCAAAAGATCCAACAAGTCCATGATCCATCGAGACTTTATTAGAGATGGTGATGAGACAATGCAAAATTTATGATGAAAATACAGGATGATGAGATGCTCACACTTCGAGATTGGGATTTTTTGTCATTCATTATTGTTTGATATAACACATAGACACGATGCATTAAGGTATTGATAACTAGGATGGTGTTGTATCTAGTGTAATGTACTTTGACTCAGAAAATAGATAGGATAGTTATTGTTTACACCTTGACATATAGAAACCTCATTGGAATGCAAGATAGAAGCTTAGAAAACATTGTACCAAACCATATGCAATAGTCAACAACATACCCTAAATGGCATTCCTACACACAACTAAGCAAGTATGTGCCAAGATTATTTTACAAGAGTACCCGCAAGCATAGAAAATGAAAGATAATGATTGATGCCCCATTCCTTTCTCTCTAAATTTTTTTGATAGACATCATTGAGAGGTCCTCAGAATGGGTCATTAAGATAAATCATAAGAAAAGATCAAAGATAAACAGTCAGTGTTATCTATATCTCTTACCTAGTTTAATTTTAGCTAAAGTGATATCTAACATTGATGCCCATCACAGGAAGGATACATCCTAGGACATGTTGATTATATATTGTTTTGTTAGGATGATGATGCTAAGATGAGTCATTGATATAAACTTCATTGACGTATTTACCTATGATTTAAATTTTATTTCTAAATTTCTGATAGTCAAACCTAGAGAAATCAAAAGCTTGTATCCAAGATCAGAGGACTACAAAAATTATTTTTGGACACCCTTCCTAGGACCCATTTTCCCTAGGGAAAACCCGTCCTCTTGCAGGCCCTAAAACCCACTTTTCATTACAAGTGCACACTATCAGACCCTTCTCAAATTTGCCTACAAATTTCCATTTTCATTTCTATCATCATATAATTTTTCATTTCATATTTCAAGTCATGTAATTCATTTAGATAATTCACTTTAAATCATTCCAAAACATTGCAATTCAATCATTTCTATCATAAGAAAATAGAGACCCAAATGATCCAAAACAGAGTTGACTCACCTCCAGGTTGAAATTCAATCCTATCCCTTTGTGATCCTCTCTCTTTATAATGAAATCAAGGTAAAGGGGTGTTTGAATCCTAGGCCATTTCATCATTCCACATTGATTGAATTGATTCTCCTCTTTTCCCATCATTTTAGTATGTAAAAAATAAACCAAAAATTCCCTAATTGACCTTCCACAGTTCCTCGGTGTACCAATTGCACACCAAGGTGTGATTGCTAATTTTATTATATGCTACCATTAAATTTAAATTATTTATTTATAATATTTTTTTGATAAAATAATGAAAAATTTAATAGTCATAAAATACTACTAACTATGTTTTTTATTTAAGCCTTGTTATAAATACAAAACAATGTTGACATTATCAACATACTTTAATTTTCCCAACGTTATTTTCTATTATTATATCTGTTTAAGGGGAAATAGAGTTTACCAAAATCAAAATTATAGAACACTAATTCTCACCCTAAAAATTATGATTTTGTGTATTATATGATGCAAATAACAATCAGAAACTAACCCTAACTATTATAGCAACAATGAGGGGAGTTTTGAGAGGCTAGAATGATATGTACCTTGCTGCAAGAACCTTGTTTTTAGGTCACAAATGACTTATTCGAATTTAGTGGTGAATGGGTCCCTATTAGGGTTTCTGAAACTAAGATCTAGGTTATGTTCTTTGATTTCTGTACTCTCAGATCCTCGGTTATATGAGCTCCTGAAAACTTGTAATGAATTTTGTAGCCTTCTTTTCATGTTCTTGCACTGTGAATGACAAATTTACAACTTGAAAATTTTGAAAATTTTGTTTCAAACTTGATCTTCAACCTATAAATCTACAAACACACATTCAAGAGAAGAAAAATTTGTTTATTATTAGTGAATAGGGGTTTGTCTCGATCAAACCTCATTTAGGTAATTAAACCAAATGATGAAATAATGAAATGTTGATACCTCGGAAGTTGTCTTGGAATGTAAATCTGCAAACTAACATGAAGTGGCCATGAAGAATGTAGATCTTGATCTCAATTTGGATGTGAAACTATGCTTGCAATTAGATCCTCAATTCTACATCAACAATATTAGCTCAACAACATGCTTGAATGTGCTATTCCTTTGACGTGATGATATGATCTTGAATTGCTGCAATAAGAATTTGATAATCTTCCCTTGAATTCCTTTTCAAAATGCTCTAGAAGTGCTCTATAGTGCTCTTGTAAAGTATTAGGATACTCTAAAGAGGTGTCCTATGTGGAGAGGACCCATTCACCACTAAAGGTGAATGGGTCCTAGCACCATTTTCTAAGACCTTGAATTTTCTAGATTAAATTTCATGCAATATCATTATTGGGTGTCAGAATAGATCCTTCAGAAGGTGTCAATAATAAGGCTTAAATTTGAATTAAAGGGGCTAATTAAGCTAAATTAACCACAATTAATTAATGAAACTCTAGATAAGTGTGAAAGTGTAATACAACACTTTACAACACCTTAAATAAGGTACAATTTAAGTACATTTTTTTAAAAGGGCCCTAGATTTAATGTGAATGTGTACAACACATTACAAAACTAAATCAAGGAATTACTAGGTTAGTTTTATATCACTTATTCTCAAATTAAGTGTGAAAAAAGATTAATTTTTTCTACACTACATTTTTCCCCAACTTTAGTGAGAGTTTTCCCCCATGACAAACTCACACTAAAGCATACATTCAAGACACTTAAGTATGCTGCAATAACAAAGGTACATAGCCATACCCTATCAAAGGCAAAGACAAACAAAGAAAAACAAAGCATCAAGCACAACCATTCCAACACAATGTGGAATGAGGCTATTTTTCTATAACATGCATTGCTCACTTTGAGGTAGGGGTGATCCCACAATACTAGTTTACAATTTTTGGCCAAACTAGACATTGAATTGATTTTTTTTAACTAAATATTCACTTTTGGGCACCTATATTGGCTAAACCGTGAGGAATTTGAAGATGATGCAAACTAGTGATTTGTGGCATCTTGTCTGTAGATTCTAAATATATTTTTTTCAAATTTTTTGGAATTAGATTACACTTATTTTTCCATCTCCTTTGAAAACTAGTTTTAACAATAAACACCATTTTTAAAAAGTGGCATTACTAGCTAACATATTTTTTTCTTCTATGAAGGATAAAATTCTTTCTTTTTTTTAATTTAGATTTGTAACTACAATATCGAGTTCATGGAATTAGTTTCATAGTATTTCATTGAATATTTTTTTCTTAATAAAGTTTCAAAGTCAAACCAGTTATAATTCATACACGATTTACTGGCTAAAATATAACTTTTTTTGTATGTATCAAAATTCAATTTATTTTTTTTGCTGGATCAGGGACATCAATATCTAGTGCATGGATATTTTTCAAATTTTGTTGATAATTTTCTATCTTTCCGCATGCAAAATAGTGAGCTTGATTTTTGGTGAAAAACCTCCATTCACAAGAAATAAAAAGTAAATATATTAATAAAATTAAATATATTTAAAATTATACTTTTTGGGAAGATTATAATAAGGACTATATACATACAAAAAATAAATTTTAAATGATTTCATTTGATCCCACAAAAGGTAGATCAAAACTGGTTTTTTATCGTCATTTTGATAGGTGTAAAGGAGACTCCATTATAGGTATGGTTTAAAACTAGTGGGGTTCTATCCAAAGGGGGTTTGATCTAAGGTGGTTTGATCAAAACCTCTTCAATTGGAATCCTTTAAATAGAACATTTCAAGGCTTAAATCATTATATTTTCTAAAAATATGTGATTTCAAGAAAAATCATAATGTCCCAAAAGGTGTAAACCACTATTGTAGGATCACCCGTAGTGAAACCTCAGTTTGTCCACTAGGTGAGTTATCCCAATCATGTGTGCTCACTCTAGGGTAGTGGAATCATAGTCTATCCCCTAGGTGAGTTATCCCAATCATGTGTGCTCACTCTGGGGTAGTGGAACCTCAGTTTTTCCACTAGGTGAGTTGTCCCAATGAGGTGGCAAATGAAAGAATCATATTAACCTCCCATACCATACCAAAGTTATCCTCCTGACAACTTCAAGAATGAACAACAATGTAATGCTTTTTAATGATTTTGAATGTGATACCTTATAAGTTTTTGTTAAATGGTATTTTGCTTTGTTCATGTAAGTTCTTTTTAGGGAACATCATGTCTAATGTCTCCTAGAGAGGACAAGTCAAGAATATCAGATCACCACTTATGGGATGCCTCTTGCTTTGCATCATGCTATCAAGGGAGATTTTATTATTTATAAATATCGCACTCTTGGAGTCCACATCAAACCCAATGACACCACAAAGAAAAGGAAACATCACAAGAAAAAGAAAATTATGCCATGAAATATTCCAACAGATTTAATCAATGTATGCCCCCACTTTAAAGAAGTTGCTAACACCATTACTCTGAGTAGTTACTTTAAACTAGACAATGTTTTTTCCTAAGACATGAGAGCTTTCCTCAGAAAACCCTATGCCAAGTCATATGTTTCTAAAATAAAGCTACACCATGAGATAGGAAGGAAGGAGTTGGCCCTAAAAATACATAAGGGATCTATGAATTCAGGGTCAGTATGTCTTTTCTAGAATGTTGATTTAGAGCTCAAAACTATCATCATTCCTCAAATACTCATAGAAATGGAAAGATTGAAACAAAGAGAGTGAAAAAAAGATAAATTGTTTCAGGTCAACATGGAAGAGACCTAAATATCTCGATGGCTTGCATCATCCCCAAAAGGAAAAAACAAGACAAAAGAAAAGATAAAGGAAAATATTTTGGGTCAACATGGAAGAGACATGGATGTCTTGACACCTTGCGCCATCCCCAAAAGGAAAACACAAGAAAAATTGATGTAGGAGCATCCATGGCTTAGTGCAATCCTGTGTCAACTTGAAGGTGCTATTTTTCCAATTTTGCAATTTAAATGATGTGTTGAATTTCATTCTTGGTGATTGAAATTATTATTTTTTTGTGTGAATTTGAATATATTATAATGTGGGGAAATTAAATTTGAATTTGGGTCAAATTAGTGAAGAGAAATTATGGAGAATATGCTTTAAAACTGAAAAAAGAGAAAAAAGCAAAGATAGGCACACATTGTTTTTTTAGCATTAAATCCTTTTGTATCTCTAATTTTGAATTCTCCTAGCTCCTAAAAAAGTAGGAAACTTGGAGGTGGGTGCCCAAGGTGTGGATTCTACTTTTTTCTTTATTTGGGAAAGCATTAAAGTCATTCAAAAGCCATATTTCATTTTGGCTAATTCTGGAAGATTTAAAACAAATATTTTATGCCTATTTGAATTTTTAATTGCTTTTAGTTACTTCTTGTAGGTGGAGGTGTTGATTTCCTAGAGATTCTTTCGAATGAAAGCAAAATGAAATTGAAATTCATTAAAAATTGCATTTTAGGAGAGCAAGATGGAATAAAATTGAATTTCATTCATTCTTTTGAAAGTTTTCAAAGAGGAAGAAAACCACAAGAAGAAGAGAAGGGAATTGCATACCTTTAGAGGGTGATTTATTTGATGGAATATCATATTAGAGAGTGTTGACAGAGGAAAAATCAACACAAGTTGAGAAGAAAGAAGATATTGTTGTGAAATGATTTGAAATTGCAGGTGTTAGAGAGAAGATTGTTGACTCCAAACTTTCATTTGCTATTACAAATCAGATTGTATGTGGTTTCTAGAGGGTTCTTATGGATTTTTACAACCTAAATGCATGATTGGATTATAATAGATTAATTTCCCAACTTTAACTCAAAGTTTTCTAGTTGCACATTACAATATAGGCTTAGCATTTGAGATTCAATTTCTCTGTGTTGTTGAATGATATTGTGAGCTTCTAAATTTTATTTGCAGCAAGTTAATTTAATTTAGATATCTCATACATTAGTGGTATTAGAGCAGTTGATCCTATGTGTGTAAACAAATGGTCAAAGAGAGGTAGTTTACACCAGGACTATGAGTTGAAGTGTTGTATAGATGTATGCTAGAGGTGCCCCACATGGTAGGGGTAGAGGAAGAGGAATAGGAGCAGATAATTTTTTTAGAAATGATGAATTTAGAGCCTTACGAAGCAAGGTTGAGACTTTGCAAAATGAGATAAGGAGAGGATTTGCAAGAAATAGAGACCCAAGAAATGAAGATGAATATGAATATGAAAGCACAAAGAATGCAAGTTTAGATACTGAGCAAAGAGAAGAAATTGTAGTAGTTTCAAATGACTCACTACTAAATGCTTTAACAAAAAGGGAAAGAGATCGAAAATGGAGGTGCCTACATTTAATGGTAGTTTGAACCCATAAGAACTGATAGATTGGCTTAACAAAATGGAAGAGTATTTTGAATTTGAGGAGGTAGAAGACCTTGATAAAGTGAAATTTGCTAAGACAAGGTTGAAAGGACATGCTTCCATATGGTGGAGAGAAATCCCATTGGTAAGGCGAAGAAAAGGAAAAGAGAAGATTACCAAATGGGATAAAATGGTAGAAAAAATAAAAAGATAGTTTACTCTAGTTGATTATGAGTTAGATTTGCTCAAGAGGATGCAAGGTTTGAAGCAAGGAAACAAAAGTGTTAAAGAGTATCAAAATAATTTCATAAAATCCTCATAAGAACTAGACATTCAGAAGTAACCAAGGAGAAGATTGTAAGGTACATGAATAGGCTGTGGTCAAGCATTCAAGAAGAAATGGCATTGGTTAGAGTTGTCACAATGGAAGATGCCTATCAAATGGCATTGAAGATAGAGGAAAGGTTGAATAAGAGATTTGAAAGAAAATAAAGGGGAGCAGCTCATGGAGGAAAAACAAGAGGAAAACCATACAGGAATGATGAAAATCAGAAGAAAGAGTTTCAAAAATGAAGAGGGAAGCAATAGAATAGAAAAATATGAGGATGGACAAAGCTCAAGAGACCAAAATTCCAGAGGTAGAGGTAGAGGATGTGGCTATGGAGGAGGCCCATTTAGAGTCACTTGTTACAAATGTGGAGAAGAAGAGCACAAAGCCTATGATTTCCCACAAGAAGAGAAGCTAAAAAGGAGACAAGAATACAAAAGAAGAGCATAAAATTTGAATGAAGAAGAGGTGCATTCTTCACAATATGAAGATGTTGAAGATGGAGAGGTTTTGATGACAAGGAAAGCACTCTTGAATGAAGACAATGAGCCTATGCAAATAAAGAAGTTGTTCAAAACAAGGTGCAAGTGTGAAAGAAAGGTGTGCAACATCATAGTTGATAGTGGCAGCATGAATAATCTTGTGTCTAATGAGATGGTGAAAAAGTTGAAACTTGAAAGGAGAAAACACCCAAATCCATACTAGATTTATTGGGTGCAAGATAATCAAAAAATGTTGGTAAGTGAACAATGCAATGCGAAGTTTAAAATTGGGAATTGCCATGATGAAATTCTTTGTGATATCATCCCTATGGATGATTGTCACATTTTCCTTGGAAGTTCATGGAAATATGACCAAAAATCCATACATGATGGGTGTGCTAACACCTACACAATTGTTTAAGATGGAGTGAAACATAAGTTGAAACCTTTGAAGGAGGAAAATGTTCAAATTTGTGGTAATGATGGAGTTTTTTTGGTTGATGCAAGAATATTTCTTGAAGGTATGAATCATGAGAAATTTTATTTTTCTATTATTCCTAAAGTTACCAATGAAGTTGTAGATGAAGTTCCTATAGAAGTTGTTGATTTTCTGCAACATTTCAAGATGATTGTTTTAGATAATGTGCTTGAAGGACTCCCGCCATTGAGAAAAATCAGTCATCAAATTGATTTGATTCCCAGGGAAACTTTTCTAAACAAGGCAGCCAACAAAATGTCACCTACAGAGAATGAAGAGGTAAATAGACAAGTTGCTGATTTGTTAAAGAAAGGTTTGACAAGAGAGAGTCTAAGCCCATGTGCAGTGCCTACTATTTTGTCACCAAAGAAAGGAGGAGAATGGATAATGTGCATGAACTCTAGGGCTATCAACAAGATTACAATAAAATACAGATTTCCATTACCAAGGATGGATGATATCATGGACTACTTGAGTGGAGCAACATATTTTAGCAAGATTGATTTGAAGAGTGGGTATCACCAGATAAGGATACGTGAAGGAGATGAATAGAAGAAAACATTCAAGACAAAGGAAGGTTTGTATGAGTGGTTAGTCATTCCATTTGGGCTAACCAAATCACCTAGTACATTTATGAGGTTAATGAATGAAGTGTTGAAAGAGTTCTTGGGCAGATTTGTGATTGTGTATTGAGATGATATTTTAATTTTTAGCAAGACTCTTGAGGAGAATTTTATGCATATTAGACTTGTTTTTCAAAAACTTAGAGATGAAAAGTTGTTGATTAACCTCAAAAAGTGCAGCTTTGTGAAGAGGGAATTGGTGTATTTAGGATTTGTTGTTTCAGGGGAAGGAATCAAGATGGACCTAGAAAAGGTAAGAGCTATTCTAGAATGGCCAACACTAAGGAGTGTAACTGATGGGAGGTCATTTCATGGGTTAGCAAGTTTTTATAGAAATTTCATCAAAGGTTTTAATAGCATATGTGCACCACTAACTGAAAAAATGAGAGGTGATAAGAATGAATTTAAGTGGACTATAGGAGCAGCGAAGAGCTTTGATTTGTTGAAGAGTAAAGTTACCATGCAACCTATTCTAGCACTTCCAAATTTCAACAAGGTGTTACAAGTGGATTGTGATGCAAGTGAGAATGCTATTGGGGCTGTTTTAATCCAAGAAGGTAAGCCTATTGCATATTTTAGTGAGAAACTTAATGATGCTAAGAAAAACTATTCAATTTATGATCAAGAGTTTTATGCAATCATTCAAGCACTTAAGAAATGGAGACATTATCTTATGCCAAAAGAATTTGTTTTGTATACCGATCATCAAGCACTCCAATACTTGAGTTGTCAAGGGAAGTTGAGTCAAAGACACATGAAATGTGTTGAGTTTTTAAAAACTTACACATTTATTTTGAAACATATGAGTGGGAAGTCTAACAAAGTTGTTGATGCTTTGAGTAGAAGACAAGGTTTGTTGATTGAGATGCAGGTTGAAGTTGTAGGTTTTGATGAACTCAAGAATATGTATGAAGGAGACTTGGATTTTGGAGAGGCATGGAAAGCTTGAAAAGAGAATATTGCAGCAAATAGAACCAAATGATTGGATTATTTAATCCAAGATAACATGTTGTTTAAAGGTAACAAGTTATGCATTCCTAGAAGTTTTATGAGGCTGAATTTAATTAAGGAGAAACATAGTGGTGGACTTGCATGGCATTTTGGTTTTGACAAGACTATTGAATTTGTTGGAGAGAAGTATTATTGGCCTCAATTTTAGTAAGATGTAAGGAAGTATGTGAAAGGTTGTAGAGTGTTTCAAGTGGCAAAAGGAGTAATTCAAAACACTAGTTTATAGCAGCCACTACCAGTACCAGAGAAGCCATGGGAGGACATAAGCATGGATTTTGTTCTTGGCTTGCCAAGTACAAAAATGGGACATGATTCTATCTTTTTTGTGGTAGATAGGTTCTCTAAAATGGAAAATTTTATACCTTGTCATAAGACTAATGTGTAACGCCAAATAAAAGCTTTGCACAATAGACAACAAAGAAGATCATTAGAAGCACACATGCATACAATACTAAAATATAAAATGCAAATTCATCCGTTAAGCAACAAAGAACATGGGAAAGTAAAAACATAATTAAAATTAGAAAAATATCACCAATTTTCAAACATATTTCCATGATTCATCTCGATTGCCCTTCTCCATTTTGCTTGTGTAGTATAATGGCCCTCAGATTTTCAAGTTCGTGCAAGTATAGCCTAAGATAGTGATTAGCAAAATATCGAAGATTCAAGACAAAGTGCTCTCAAAAGTTATAAAATTCATGAGAGATATTTCGAGAGAGATTGGAATGAAGAATGACAAATCAATTTATATAAAATTGATTATTCGAATGACAGGCCAAGATTGAAAGATTAATAGATGGTTGAGATCGACTGATTAGACATGCATTCTGATAACTGTCAGTAGTGACATGAGTGATACAAACTAGAAATAGATTTAAAGATTAAATGAATGATTTAATCTTCAGTTCGGTATTCGAAAACATAAGAAATATCTTTGCATGAAAAAGATAAAGATTGATTATAACGACTCTCTGTTCGAATGCATGCACGAGGTTTAATTAATTAAATAAGAATATTTAATTAATCTGCATGTACACGCAAATAAGTTAGAACTGGACGATTGAATGATTTGACGAAGAGATTACTCGAGACAGCCACTCAGACATCAAATCAAGAGTTAACTGGCGATTAAAATAGATGTTGAGTCGAGTAAAAGTGAATACTTAGATAACTCACATAATTATTCAAAATATAGAGAATGTGTTTAAAATAGAATTAATGAATTAAATAATTCATTTAATTCAAGACTTGATCATATTCGAAGAATAATTAAATAAATAAGATTTATTTAATTAAATGATGAAGGGATTTAAATGAATAATTAAATAAATAATTTATTTAATTATAGTTGAAATATGATAAAGAGTAAATTAAATAAGAATTTATTTAATTTGACAAGATGGATAAGGTTAATTAGTAACATAATTAAATAAAAAGCATTTATTTAATTAATCAGATAGAATAAAGAAAAGTGTAAATTAATTAAATAATTAAGATTATTTAATTAATAGAAGAAAATAAAAGAAGATGAATTAATTAAATAATTAAGAATATTTAATCAATAGAAGAAATGAAGACTATAGAGAATAATTAAATAATTGACATTATTTAATCATGACCATGAAGAATACGAATTATGAAGAATATGGAAGTCGTAGGCCTAAACCAAATTTCGGTGTCTACATTTGCCCCTCTTTAATACAATGTCATTTCAGCGTTGTGTCAAAGAAAGTCAATAAAAATATGCCCCAGTCATGCCCTAGTGTAAAACAGGTGAAGATATGCCCCCTCGGGAGGACATGCAGGTTCAAAGAACATGAGTGTGCTCTCGAAATCGATGAGAGAACTAGAAGATGAAAGAAAAAATGATAGAGGAAAATAGATAAGGGTGGTGAAGATGTAGAAAATAAAAAAATGTTAGTGCGAAAAGAAAGATTGAGAAAGAACGAAAGACAGGAGATAGATGTTAGTATTAGCAATCTTCGATATTTTGCCGTATCACAAAAGGTATTGCACTTTATCATCATTGGGTGGGACTAATAAAAATGGAGAAAAACACCATGATATGACATAGATCAAGGTGTGCAAGGTCATCCACTTGCTAATAACAGACAGTCGCAGACAAGGATTGTCATTAACTCATACTAAGGGCACAAGATGCCCCAGTCTTTTTGTTAGGACAAACCACAGACAGCAAACAAAGTAAAAGATGGGTCATGATACGTCATTGCTCCTCTAAATACTTCATGGGACATCCTTGAGGAAACTAGTAACATGACAACAAATCAAATTTAAAAGACAGTCGACAAACAACAGTAAAAAAAAATAGAATTCTGATACATCGTTGCTTCTCTAAATCCTTCATGGGACATCCTTGAGAAAGCTAGTAACGTGAATCCCAGTCATCAATACAAGATAAATGATAAGATAAACAAGCCATAAAGTCAATAAGCCAATAAAAATAGTTGCCAAAACATGATTTGTTTATTTAATTTGTTGATTGATAGAGCCTGATTGCAGGAGATACACATACTGGATAAGACTATGAGTCTGGTTTCGATGTTATGACTATCTGTATAAGGCATGACAAAGCCTGGTTTTAGAAAGACATGTATCGTATAAGACATTGAGATAGATGTTATTGATGTGATAACCTATATAAGGCTATGTTTGACCTTATTGATTATGCAAGAAGGACTCATCCTGTATAAGACATAGGTTGATTGTTTTGATAACGTCTATTTCCAAGGACACATCCTGTAGTAGACTGTTGGTTGATCTATTTAAATTGTTTTGTTTGGCAAGTTGTTTGATTTGATTTAGAGACATTGCTGACTTGTTCACCAGATTGAGGCATGACTTGAGATGATGCGTGGACAATTGACTGTGTGTGATGAAAAACCCTAAAGGACTAACCTAGTGCGGCCTCGGGGGCTCATCGATTGATGGTCTTGCCTACGTTATACACGCAGAGACATCGTAGTTCAACTTGACTTGACTGACAAGACTGACTGCAAATAAAAGACGTGTGTGAAAGTGAATGCGACAAACCCTAATGGACTGACCTAGTGCAGCCTCGAGGGCTCATCGATTGATGGCCTTGCCTACGTTATACACGCAGAGACCTTGTAGTTCGACACAACCAATGACCTCGTCATATAGACATATGGATTGACTCATGACTTTATACAGACAAACCTAAATGGACTGACCTAATGCCTCAGGGGCACATCGGCAGATGGCCTTGCCTACATCCAATCACGGAGGCAACGTAGTTCGACAAACGACAAAGACTGACAAGTGTGACTGACTCTGACTCTATTTTTGGATTTTTGAAATGTTTTGATTTTTTTTGTCTTTTTGAAGTTTTCGGATGTTTTTGTGTTTTCTCAAGTCATTTTGCAATGTTTTTTGGATTTTTCCATGGTTTTACGTCTTCAACACAACCAATGTAAGAACCAATATGACACATGTCAAGTGTTTTCCCTCAGTCGAGTATAAGACCAATTGACTATGAATAGGATAAAACGAGGGATATGAAATGCGCTCGATGTCAATTGTTCCAGGTCATGGGAAAGACTACCACTTATTACAGATGGTATATACAAGTGATGGACATGAAAGATACGAGATACGTATAAGGATAGGTAGTATGTACAAGGATAAGGACTATGTACAGGGTAGTGGACTATGTACAGGGTAGTGGACTATGTATAGGGAAATGATTCCTACAAGCAACCAAGCAAGCATGCACAAGAATCCAAGGACAACCATGATCTTGCCCCTAGTCAAGCTGAAAACCAATTGATAGGTGATGAGGATGGTGACAATGTTGTTTGACGTGGGAAGGACACATCCCGAAGCAATGTGAGGATGTCGATAATATGACTAAAGGATCAAGGTTTGCAGCAAGGCTAGAAACAAAGCCAAGGAATTTTTTTTTTTGAATGATGGGCTAGGATGCATGGCAAGATTGTATGGATTGGGCTTGTTGCATTTGGAATGACTTTTCAAGATTGGATGGGATGATGGAGGATCCTTAGACCATTGACAAGGGAAAAACCAAGGCATGCAATAGGTATTTCGTATAAGGATAACTCGTTTGGAAAAATGCTATGAAGGCTATGACATGATATTTCGTGGATAGTGTATGACCAAAGGATAGACATGTCAAGGGTTTTTCCAAAGCATGATTTATGTTTGCGCCCCAATCCTTATCAAGATCAAAGTAGGTGGGAAAATGGGCATGAGTGGTAGGGTTAAGATAGATAGATGGAAATTTCATACGAAGGGTATGGGAGATGAGACAACTTGCCCCCAAGTGTAATAATCCACATAGATAATTTCTTACACATGACACTTGTTTGCCAGGTTTTCATCATGGTACTTATCCAAAGTGCCATAAGAATGGTTTTCACTATTGGATGAAATTTTTCTCTTGACTTTTTTTTTTCTTTGGTGTCACCAAGATGCTTGTTTGCCAGGTTTTTATCAAAGTGACTTTTTTTATTTCTTCTGGATGGCCTTGATGCTTTAGATGATCACTGATTGTGCCAAATCCATTGATGGTGTTGATGTAGAGACTGGTGCCATGATATGCCAATAATAACCTTGATGAAGTAGTTGCCTTGTTAGGATCATAACACTTGCATACAATTGATTGATGTCATTGTGATCCTTGTTGACACTAGAGTTGGCCTTATCAAAATACACACATCGTGATAGAGTGCCATGGGAGTCCTTACAATAAAGAGTTGTTTCCAAGATGCGACGGATTTGTGACGTAGGATTGTTAGACTTTAGGTGAGATGTAGGATTATGATGGATGATGGTAGATGCATTTGGCAATTTAGATGTAGGAATTTTCATTTACCAAACTTGGGGTGATGGATGATGGAGACTGGGTTTCAAATTGGGATAATATTTGGAACCATGACTTTTATATGCCTTGTATGATGACCATTTTGAAGGAGGTGGACATTTATTATATGTGGGAGTCCTCTTTCTTGTGGCTCCACATTTTGATTGACTTTTACTTTTGAACTATTTTCTTTGCTTGATCCATTTTTCTTTGGGATCCATTTTAACTTTATTTGTCCACTTGGATTTTTAATTGATTCAATGGCCTTTGATATTTGATTTTGAACTTTGAATTTGTAAGACTTTTGTTTTTGTTGGTTCCAAATGGAAGGTTTATGCATGTTGGAATGATAATTTATGGTATGGATGGAAGGAGTGTTGGCAACAACCTTATGGTAAGAACTACTCATGGCCTCCATTTTGATGTTTGTATCAAATAAAGTTTCCCCCAATATCGAGAAGATACCATTAACATCATTAGATTTATTGGCTGAAGAATAACCAAGACCTTGATGTCTAGGATTTGCTTGAAACTATACTAGTTCTAGAATTCCTTGCTCGTATATGCCTAGTCCTTTTCCTTGATATTGCATGCTCTGACAGCTTCTGTTTGTGATGGGGTATTTTTTGTTTTGAAAGCAAGATGTGAACCCATCACTATTCATGTGGAAACTGTTACTTGGAATCTTCTCCTCTTCAAGAAAGCCTGATTTGATAAAAGTGGATGATCCTAGTTGATAGGATGTCATACCTTCATTGACATGTTGGATATCTTTGGTGTGATTTTGTGACATATCAGATTCAGAGGATGCTACTGGTGCTTCCAAGTTGATATTGAAACTATCTTTATGGTCATTATCATACAGTCCAATGAACTCAGCTATAGTTTGATCATTTGTAAATATGTCTATAGTAGGAGACTCTTGTTCTAGAGGAATATCATCTATGTGTTCAAAGGAGGCAAGTGTCTCATTTTGGGAAATGGAGGTGTTTGATATTTGGATAGGGTCATCTTCAAGTGTTTGATCATGAATGGCATAAAGTTCAAGGAGTGGATCATTTTGGACTTCTTGCTCAATAATATTGTCTTGATCAAAGATGGGTTTGTCTTGTATGATATGATTGGGAATGAAATCTTGATCAAGGATAGGTGTACTTTGGTGCCATGATTATCTAGAAGGACTTCTTGGATGGACTTAAAGATAGGGTCGTGGGGTAGACTAATTTGATCTTGACATGAAGGTGAAGCCATGAAGTCATGCTTTGGACTTTCCATTTGACATGTATCCTTAAGTTTAGTAGATGGGATGTGAGTTTGGAGACCATGAATAGATGTATTTTCATGACTGAATGTTGATTGAGATGGAGTGGCTTGGAAGGGATTAGTTGATGAAAGACTAGGATAGGACATGGAGGATTGGAAGGGATTAGTGGATGAAAGACTAGGGTAGGACATGGAGGCTTGGAAGGGATTAGTGGAAGGTTGGTTTCCCTTGTCAAGGTTAGGATAAGGGTGATAAGTGGATGTTTGTTGTGGATTCATGGCATGGATTATGCTAAGGGACTCTTGATAATGAGGGTAGATGGATGGAGGACTAGGACTTATGGATTGTTGGTAGGAAGGGTATGTAGGTAGGTGACCATGGGTTGATGTTGGTTGGCATTTGGATTGGATAAAATGTCTTTTGAAGTCTATGGCTTGTTGGTATTGACCATTATGGAGTAACTGGTATTCAACTTGACTAGCATGTATATCAAGGTAAATTGCAGACATGGTGGTGAGGTTATGATGAAATATGGAGTATGACTAAGGTATGTGATATGAGGGCTAAGGTATGACAATGCAAAGAGTGACTTAAGTCTAAGGTATACAACCTAAGCTATGTTTTTGGGATTTTCAAATGAAAAATAAAAGATGTCCTAGGATGAGACTAGTCTAAAATGGCAATATCTAAAGATGCAAAGTCTAAGCAAAAATTTTAAGGTAATCAAATCTGTAAACCCAAGACTGGGGGACCAACTACCTAAAGTCTAACCAAGGCGTCAATTTAGTTAAGTCAAGGAACCAATGTAGGACGAGGATCAAAGACAAGTTGAGTTTCCTAACTAGACTGATGAGCTAGGAGGACTCTCTGTAGGACAAAGTATAAGATGATAGGACTAGGTTCAATGACAAATTTTGTTGACACTATGACCTTTTTAGAGTGTAGATGGTAAATCAATCCTAAAGTCTATAAAGGTGACCTTTCTAGAAGTGTAATGCAAAGGTGATATGTACCCTAAGATGAAGCTAAAATCTAACTGAAGACAACTATAGTAATGACTAAATGAACCTAAAGGATGCAAAATTGAGCAAATCATTTCAGGTTTCTGTTTCAAAGACTATTTGTGTGAAGACAACTAAAACTGGTATAACCGTGTTGACTAGATAGTGACTGTGAATTTTGGTTTTCTGATAATCAGATAGATGTGTCACAGGATTTAACAGATGTGGTTCAAGTTTAACAGTTGCGGTCTAAACTAATAGATGCGACTCAAAATCTACCAGATGTGACTCTAACTGACAGATGTGACTCAGAATGTAACGCATGCGGTTTTTCCAAAGAAAATGCGAGTCAAACTAACAGATGTGACTCAATATTAATAGATGCGACTGACAATGACAGATGCGACTCTAAATTTAACAGATGTGACTCTAAAAATCAGATGCAAGTTTCTAGTGAACAGTTGCGACTCTCTGTGAATTTTTAGTGACATGAAATTTAAACTGACTATTTTCTGTGATCAAATTCTGACAATCAAAGACAATCATAAGACAAAGTGTTTTTAGTTTTGATTTTGGACTCAAAGAATGTTTAAAGTGATAACAGACAAGCACATCCTAATAGGCCAAAGGCCTAGGGTTTGTATACTTGGTATAGCCCACCTAAATACCCCGGATTGGTGATGAACACCTTTCCTTCTCGAGAGTGGATAGCTTAGGAATTTGGTGGCATTGGCTCCCCTCCATGGCTCATTAACGTCTTTCGAGCACACCAATTCTGAATTCTTTGGGCAATGACCTCCCAAGAACTGCTATCTCTACTCAAGGGGATCAGTAGTGAGTATCTTCGGGCATGATACTGTACCCTGCACTAATACCAAGCAACGGCCACAAATAGGTTGGTCTCTAAAAAAAAGGTATTTAATTCAGGCATTCCGTTCATGGGGTGTGATCCATATGGCGCGAGTCCCCTTTCGGATCCATCTCATCGGAACCATAGTCGTGATTCTTGGGGTTTCCCCAAGAACCCACTTTTATATACCGGTTGGAAGTCCCTTGGGTTCAGGGTGCTACCGGTCTGAGTCGTCCTGGGGTGAGTACTTTTTCCCACCAGAACAGGCCCAAGTTCTAGAGTTGGTAACCGTTTCTCTTACACCCAGGATCACACGGATGCACAAGGGGAGAGGATACTTCGATATACCAAGTCGTAAGGGTAACCAAACTTGTGCTTTCGCACCAAACACAGTAGACACTTGTTAATTTTAACCAAACGAAAAAATTTGCTACGCTACCAAACAATATGTTTCAAAATTTAACTAGGGTCTTCGACAAGCATCCTGCAGAAGATCTCATTAGTAATTTTCAATATTGTCTTCGTCAATCATCCTGCAAAATCTTGTTAACTCCAAATGGCCACATGCTGAAAATCAAATATCAATAACACGAAAATCAATTGAAAATTCCATATTGCTGAAAGCAAAAATAAAATTTTACCAGTCAATTGCGTCGCTTCGTTACCAGTCAAATGCGTCGTTTCTATTTCAGTTGCGGCTCAGGAAATCAATTGCGGTTCAGGAATTGTTAGATGAGTCGTTCCATACGAAAAATATACAAAAAACAAAATTAAAAGATCTACGGATTCGCGAAGATGGTGTCTTCATGTCGGGTTCACCAAATGTAACGCCAAATAAAAGCTTTGCACAATAGACAACAAAGATCATTAGAAGCACACATGCATACAATACTAAAATCTAAAATGCAAATTCATCCATTAAGCAACAAAGAACATGGGAAAGTAAAAATGTAATTAAAACTAGAACAATCTCACCAATTTTCAAACGTATTTCCATGATTCATTTTGATTTCCCTTCTCCATTTTGCTTGTGTAGTTTAATTGCCCTCAGATTTTCAAGTTCGTGCAAGTATAGCCTAAGATAGTGATTAGAAAAATATCGAAGATTCAAGACAAAGTGCTCTCAAAAGTTATAAAATTCGCGAGAGAGATTTCGAGAGAGATTGGAATGAAGAATGACAAATCAATTTATAGAAAATTGATTATTCGAATGACAGGCCAAGATCGAAAGATTAACAGATGGTTGAGATCGACTGATTAGACATGCATTCTGATAACTGTCAGTAGTGACATGAGTGATACAAACTAGAAATAGATTTAAAGATTAAATGAATGATTTAATCTTCAGTTCGGTATTCGAAAACATAAGAAATATCTTTGCATGAAAAAGATAAAGATTGATTATAACGACTCTCTGTTCGAATGAATGCACGAGGTTTAATTAATGAAATAAGAATATTTAATTAATCTGCATGTACACGCAAATAAGTTAGAACTGGACGATTGAATGATTTGACGAAGAGATTACTCGAGACAGCCACTCAGACATCAAATCAAGAGTTAACTGAGCAATTAAAATAAATGTTGAGTCGAGTAAAAGTGAATACTTAGATAACTCACATAATTATCTAAAATATAGAGGAATGCTTTAAAATAGAATTAATGAATTAAATAATTCATTTAATTCAAGACTCGATATTCGAAAAATAATTAAATAAATAAGATTTATTTAATTAAATGATGAAGGGATTTAAATGAATAATTAAATAAATAATTTATTTAATTATAGTTGAAATATGATAAAGAGTAAATAAAATAAGAATTTATTTAATTTGACAAGACGGATAAGGTTAATTAGTAACATAATTAAATAAAAAGCGTTTATTTAATTAATCAGATAGAATAAAGAAAAGTGTAAATTAATTAAATAATTAAGATTATTTAATTAATAGAAGAAATAAAAGAAGATGAATTAATTAAATAATTAAGAATATTTAATCAATAGAAGAAATGAAGACTATAGAGAATAATTAAATAATTGACATTATTTAATCATGACCATGAAAAATACGAATTATGAAGAATATGGAAGTCGTAGGCCTAAACCAGATTTCGGTGTCTACATAATGATGCAGTGAATGTTGCATATTTGTTTTTCAAGGAAGTTGTGAGGCTTCATGGAATTCCAAAGACCACTGTTTCTGATAGGGACACCAAGTTTGTTGGCTACTTTTGGAGGACCTTGTGGAAGAATATCAACACTAAACTAATGTTTTTTCTCAAAATACCATCCTAAAATAGATGGTGAAATAGAGGTGGTTAACAAAAGCTTGGGAAATTTTTTGAGATGCTTGGTTGGAGACAAACCAAAAGGATGGGATTTAGTCATACCAAAAGCTAAGTTTTCCTACAACAACTCAGTTAACAAAAGCACATGTATGTCACCATTTCAAATTGTTTATGGTAGCAGCCCAAGAGTTGCTTCAGACTTGAATAAGATAGATAGGGATGTGAAAAAGAGTGTTGATGCAGAGGATTTTGCTACACATATGAAGGAACCACATGATGAGGTGAGAAATAATATTAATAAAATGAATTTTTCTTGCAAAGACTAATTCTAATTTGAAGAGGAGACATAAGGAATTTTAGGTTGGAGATGAAGTCAAGGTGCATCTAATAAAGGAGATATTTCTAGTGGGTATATACAACAAGCTCAAGATGAAGAAGATTGGCTTGTGCAAGATAGTGAGAAAACATGATTCTGGTAATACATACGAGGTAGAACTTCCCGATGACTTAAATATTTCTCCAATATTCAATGTTTCAGATCTAACCATATTCCATGAAGGTGAAAATGATGAATCTGCAGCAACAAGACAGCCACAAGCATTCACACCTACTTTAGAGTGAAAATATTGAAGCAATTCTTGATAGTAGGGTGAAAAGAAGCACAAGAAAGAAGTGGTACATGGAATATTTGGTGAAATGGTTTGGAAGACCTGTAGAGGACTCTTCATGCCTATCCAAGTTTGAGGTTATTCAACTTGGATATCCTCTTGGAAAGTGATAGGATCACTTTTCTTCTACCATGGGTGTCTGATGCAGGAGCATCCATGGGTCAATGCAATCCTATGTTAACTTGAAGGTGTTATTTTTCCAATTTTGCAATTTTGGTGTGTTGAATTTCATTCTTGGTGATTGAAATTCATTATTTTTTTTGTGAATTTGAATATATTATAGGGTAATCCCACAATAGTGCTTTACAATTTTTGGCCAAACTAGACACTGACTGATTTTTTCTAACTAAATCTTCACTTTCAAATACCTATAGCAACTAAACTGTGAGGAATTTGAAGATGATGCAAACTAGTGATTTGTAAAATTTTGTCTATAGATTATAAATATATTTTTTTCAAAATTTTTTGGAATCATATTGCACTTCTTTTTCTATCTCCTTCGAAAACTAGTTTTTTTTAGTAAACACCATTTTCAAGGAGTGACGCTCACCGTATAACACAACTTTTTTCCATGAAGGATAAAATTATATTTTTTTCAAATTTAGATTTGTAAGTATGATATCTAGTACTTCCAATTGGTTTCATAGTGTTTTATTGAATATTTTTTCCTTAATCAAGTTTCGGAGTCAAACCAATTACAATTCAAACATAGGCAGATCATATAACACAACTTTTTTTGTATGCATCGAAATTGAATTTATTTATTTTTGTTGGATCAAAGAATTCAATATCTAGTGCACTCATATTTTTCAAAAAGAAAATTGACAATCTTCTATTTTTCCACATGTGCAGAACTTGAAGAGCTTGATTTTCAGTGAAAAACCTACATTCACAGAAATAAAAAATAAATTTAATAATCAAATTAAATTTAATTAAAATTATACTTTTTTGGAAGCTTATAATAAGGACTACATACTTACAAAAAATAAATTTTAAATGAATTCATTTGATCCCCCAAAAGGTAAATCAAAAGTGGTTTTTTATCACCATTTTGATAGGTGTAAAGGAGAATCCATTATAGGTATGGCTGAAAACTAGAGGGGTTCTATCCAAGGGGGATTGGTATAAGGTGGTTTGATCAAACCCTCTTCAATTGGAATCCTTTAAATGGAACTTTTCAAGGCTTACATCATTATGTTTTCTAAAAATATGTGATTTCAGCAAAAATAAGGATCTCCCAAAAAGTGTAAACTACTATTGTGGTAGTACCGTATAATGTGGGGAAATTAAATTTGAATTTGGATACAATTTGGCTCAAATTAGTGGAGAGAAATAATGGAGAATATGCTTTAAAATGAAAAAGCAGAAAAAAAAAAGCAAAGATAGGCGTTGGTTTTTTTGGGAGCATTATATCCATTTGTAACTCCAATTTTGAATTCTCCCAACTCCTAAAAAAATAGGAAACCTAGAGGTGGGTGCCCAAGGTGTGGATTCTACTTTTTTTCTTTATTTGGGAAAGCATTAAAGTCATTCAAAAGCCATATTTCATTTTGGCTAAGTCTAGAAGATTTAAAATAAATATTCTATGCCTATTTGAATTTTTAATTGAATTTTATTTACTTCTTGGAGGTGGAGGCATTGATTTCTTGGAGATTCTTTGGAATGAAAGAAAAATGAAATTGAAATTCATTAAAAATTGCATTTTAGGATAGCAAGATGAAATAAAATTGAATTTCATTCATTCTTTCAAGAGTTTTCAAAGAGGAAAAAATCCACGGGAAGAAGAGAAGGGCATTGCATACCTTCAGAGGGTGATTTATTTAATGTAATAGCATATTAGAAAGTGTTGAAAGAGGAAAGATCAACACAAGTTGAGTATAAAGAAGATATTGTTGTGAAATGATTTGAAATTGTAGGTGCCGAAGAGAAGATTGTTGACTCCAGACTTTGATTTGCTGCTGAAAATTAGATTGTATGTGGTTTCCAAAGGGTTCTTATGGCTTGTTACAGCCTACATCCATGATTGGATTGTAATAGATTAATTTCCCAACTTTAATTCAAAGTTTTCAAGTTGCACATTGCAATCTGGGCTTAGCATTTGATATTCAATTTCTCTATGTTATTGAACGATATTGTGAACTTCTAAATTTTATTTGCTGCAAGTTAGTTTAATTTAGATGGCTCATACATTACAAATGGAAAATTCTTACAACATAGAGAAGAATGTAGGTACATATAGATGAATGCACAAAAAGAGAGAGAGATGCATCGAATGAAACATCACAAGGGATCACATTACACACATGCAATCACATAAAGAAACATGAAAAAGAGAAAGACTAGTAAGGCACACGCAAGTCAACCTAGAGTAGGTCAACCACATCCCAATCTTGATCTATATAAATGAAGGAAGACAACTATCCAGAGGGATACGAGCAAGTGTCAAACTGATGCAGCCATGGTAGGAGGGTTCTCAGTGAGAATAGTCCAGACCGTGCAGCAAGAGTCGCACAATGGAAGCAACACAAAAAATGGGAGAAAAAATAAGTTCAAACATTCTTATCATCAAAAAATTCAATTACAATTAGCCAGCAACATCTGGATGTATAGATTTGGCTCATAGGCCTAATACAACATGATCAAAATACCATCTTCCTATATGCTCCTCAATGCGAGCGAAAATCTTACATATCAGATCCTATATTCTAACTTCGCTACTTTCTAATGATCGACTACAATGATTTATATCACACCTTGAGATCTAGAATCATCTACATCAGCCCAAGATCATTACAATCTCCAATGAAAAAAAGTGTAACACGTGCATAAATAGGTCGGCCTCAAATTTGAATTACTTCGCAGTGAATGCATAAGATGAAGTCTAGACCTAAATTAAGGTCAAGGACACTCCATGGAACAATTTGAATCACACTGTTAAGATTCGCAAGGCATGAGAAGATCTACAAATGATTGAACTAGTTGTTAGATAAGAAAATTATTCTAGTGTCGATTCAAGAAACTGCCACATAATCTAGAAGTGATAACTTTCCGAAAAAAGGTCCAATCGCGCTCAAATCTTGGAATAAGAAAAATGAACATGTACACAGTGTAAACATAGATCCACAAGGTCCAGTGAGCAAACATGATGAATCTGCCAGCTAGAATTGAATAGAGAATTGAACAAGAACAAAAACTAAAATGAAATATTTTTGGTTGATGCAAGATTGCCATGACCCAAGGATGCTCCTACATCTGACACCCCTGGTGAGAAAAGATGCCTGACAGGGTTCGGGATATAGATCCCATGCTCATTCTTGATCCAAATGTCTTCTCTATCTGTACTTTTCTTCCTCCTAGCCTCTTTTCTTTCCTTTGTCAGATCCTTCAACTTCTTCTCTTCACCTTCTTTTCCCTGTCTCATAACTACACATGATGGTAAGGGATGTTCATCACCACTCACTTTCTTCTGCATATATGATCTACCTCTTCTGCAAGACTCCATTTTATCCACAATTTTATTTGTAACCACAGTCTTCTACTGCCCAATTCTACCCTTACACTCTTCTAGCACCATCTCACTCATATTTAGTCACATGGTTCCTCTTCAAATCCATGCATTCGTTCAATACAACCTCTGCATCTTGCTTCTCAGCACTGCAACTCTTCACAAGACTCAAGTTCCTCACTTCATCCTACTTATTCTTCAAGGAAGCCAAAGTAAACTTTTTTCCATCCTTCTCTATAGTGATCAGATTCCTTCTGCAATCATATATAGCTCCTCTATCAAATTTCCAAGTTCTACCCAATAGAACATGATAGGCACTCATAGACAAAACATCACACAAAACTTAATCTTTGAAGGGGCCAATGGGCGGATGCATGAAGTTGGTCACACTTTTGTGCCCAAATGGGAAATTTTTTTTGGAAAGAGATAATGCAAGTGCGTTATGTGATTTTAAAAGAAAAAAAAAAGTGAAATCTGTATCATTTGCTTTTTACTGTTTCTCAGCTCTTCCCGCGGCCAAAAACCCTCACTTTCACGCTCATGTTCTAGGAGGAAGGATTTCTACAAATTTCATCAAGAAATGTTGGATTTTTTTTGCAAATATGGTGCCACGACGACAAAGAGATGCAAGAGGTAAGTATTGTTTTCTATTTGTTTTGAATTTGTTAGTTTGAAATTGATTTTGTTTGTTTTAGGTTAGATTTGATTATTTTTTTTTTAATTTGTAGGAAATCCTGCAAATCCTCAACAAGAAGAGGAGGTAAATCCTCAACAAAATCCTAAACAAAATCAACCTCCCCCACCATTCTCTCAATTCCCTCCTGGCACTCAAGAAAATTTGAGCAGTGAAATTGAGAACAATCGAAAACAACTTGAGGATCTTATCAGTAGGTTGAGTGATCCAAATGCTTCAACCATAGAAAAAATTCTTCTAGCAAATTCATTGAAAGACATGTTAAAAAATGTAGATGCAATCACCCAAAACATATCTGGATGGCAAGATAGGGAGGCAACAACCGGGCATATTATGCAGAAAAATTATTATATAAACAAGTAAAATATTTAAACATTACTAAAGGTGATTTGTGCTCTCTATTCGACCCTAAAACAAATCAAAATCTTACCCTCAATGCAAAGAGGTTTCCTATTCATTGGTGCCACCACCAAGAGATTAAGAACCGTTTTTATGAAAGATGGTATATGGTCTTTGATTACCCACCATGCAATAATTGTGAAGTCCCCCAATATTTTCTTAGGAAACTATACATGAGTTTGTATTGAACCAAATCCCAAATTATTTTGATATGGGGAGTTCTAGGAGGTGGAAGTCCCAAATGGGATGAGCCAGTGCACAACTGGATCCTACATGGAAAGGGAGATGATGACCTCTCGCTAAGGCCACCTTGTGAGTAGATTGTGATGCTGTTGTTGCAAGGAGAGTGCCGACCTTAGAGACATTCGCAGTGATCACAACTTTGACCGAGGTGTCATCCATCACACTAGCCCTATTGTATAAGCCATCGGAAGTCTTCAGGTGGTGGCCTTCGAACCTATGTGTGTCAATCTTGTGGGGCAACTTGTTCGTATGACCCTACTAGCACTCAAAAGGGTGCTACGCAAGATCCATATGCTACTACGTAGCCTAATCTGTATGCATCTACGGGGATGGAGAGGACAACTGACATTTTGCATGATGCATATGGCATTGACACTCAGGTAAAATTCAGCATGTTCATTGAATTTAATTTATTAAATTTTGATTGTGAAATGAAAGATTAACTAATTTAGTTTTATTATTTTAATAAAATTGTGGGGTCACAGTGTAGAGACTAGATACACTAGTCATCCACCTACTTATTTTTGCAGTACACCTATCGGTGGGGTATGTAAAGTTAGTAAACAATTATAAATTTATTACATGTGTTAATAGCATTGTTTTACGAATGGTATTTTAATATGTGATTTTGGATGTTGAATAGGGTACTATTGGAGGTTTCAAGGAAACACCTCCAAGTGCCAGTAGATTTGATCAAACGTTCACAGAGGTAATATAGAATTTAAAGAGAACTTAAGTAATGAATTCTAAGTTTAATAGATTTGTGTAGTTTATATTCATATTGTTGACCTTACGTTGCATTACACAGATCATTCAAAATCAAAGCATTACTTCAAATTCGATAACTAATAATCAGAAATATATCTATTTAATACTTGTACTCAAAATTTTGTTCATTAGATTTCATACATTATAAGTCATCACATGGATCGCTATTGTAACTTTTTTGTGATTGAATAATTTGTTGTTTTATTTTCAGATGTTGGTGATAGAAACACTACCAAATGTTACGAGGGAAATGGATATTGGTGTTTCCTCCACTATACAATCCTCGATGGCTCTGATAGGGGAGGTATAAGGCAAATTACTAAATTTCAATTTACATTCATTGTTATAGATGAACTAGTTCTAGTGAAAAATCAAACCATTATTGATTCGTAGTTTAATTCCTATTTGGATGGTTTATACAAGGCTTGAGCACACCTGAGCATCGGTGTGCAAATATTTCCATCGAGGAGAGTGATCGTGAGATGGCCGTAAGTGATTATTTTGTTAAATATATTAATTTTTATAATGTAATTTCTATATATTAATGTCTTTACTTCTTATTGTAATAGTTGAAACTTCACCAAGAGCTAAACTCTAGGAGGGTAAAGGCACTCCTCAAGCCACCAATGAGAAAGCAGTGATGGAGCTTGCTTATCACCATCAGTTGCTTAACAAAGGAAAAGAAAATTTGATTTGAACCGAGGCATGGAGAGAAATGAATTTTGAATGCACAAATCCCTTTGTTGTATGCCTACATAGCAATTTTGTACATATTTTGTATTGGATATATTTAACATTAAATGCATATATGGCATTCTCGTAAGCCTATATGGCTATTTTGTAACTATATTTTATACTTATATTGACATATATTGATGTATGCGTACATGGCTATTTGCTTAATACAAATCTTTTTGTCGATGGTGTCCATATTTGCAAATTATAAATTCATGGTTCAATAGATATGAGTTACGTGTATTCAAGTCTATACTTTACAACTTATGCACATATTTTTGACTTACATGTGAACATCGAAAAGTGTGAAATTTTTTGTGTTTGGAAGTCAAATTTATTTTGCGATTCTGGAGTTCTTGCATACTTTCGATCTTATGGACTTATTCCTTCCCTGCTTTTGTATTGAATATTTCTCATTTGGTCGCGAGAAGACAAATTCTCATTTTTTGAACCACTCATAGCAAAGAGAATTCACAATAAGACTTTAGCATTAGACACTACTTCATACTTCTCTTGTCTAGACCATAAAGGTTGAGAATTCTTGAATTTGATGCAATGATAGTCGTGAGATGAGAATTTATATAACCATGCCTCTTTTGAAACTTCGCATCTAATATTGCATCAACAAGAACTTAAGAAGTGTTGCATAAGAGTGTTAGGTTTGATAGGCCTTCTCTTCCCTAAGTAAGGAGAGCTTGCATCTTGAATTTTGAACAAAATTTTAAGAAGTAGGCATTTTACCCTAAAAGCTTCAAACCTAGATGACATATTTCAAGTCTATCTTGAAAATTATCAATGCATTCAAACTCTAAAGGAGATTCTCCCTGAAAAGAAAACTTTACCATTTTTCCCAAGGAAAGAAATTGCAACAAGTTGCATGTGATTTATCTTATTTCTTTCTCACAGTTCTTGGTCAATCATTCATGGCTCAGGATAGCTCCATTCCAAGGTAAGGACACCTAAAAAATCACTAAGATTCTTCTACGATCTGCAAGAAAAAGGTTTTGGCTCTTTCACAATGTAAATAATTATGTAACACTATTTTTTTGTTTTCCTTCCACACAGAAAAATGTTCACACTTTTCAGATTGATCAATGATCAATAATGGCTAATTGTAAACACTTGACATTTTTATGTTTGAACTTTAATTTATAATTTTGTATCATGACATTTGAGTAGATCACTAATATTTTAATATTTCACTATGAAAGTGGTGGTGTATTTTTGCTATGTTATTTGACTATTAATATGGTGGTGTATTCTGAACTTGATTACTGTTGCAAATATGTATATATTTTTTATTTTTATATGTTTTTGTATTACTTAACCCAAAACAAACCCAACCCCAAAAAAAAATTTCCCGAACTAGCGAACCGAGTTCTCGAACCCGATCCCAAACCCAAAACCAAATCGGTAACTTAGTAAAAAACAATTTTTGTAGCTTATATTCATAATGTTGATTACATTGCATTGCACATCTTTCAAATGGAAAGCATTGCTTCATATTTCATAACTAATAACTAGATGCTGATAGATGACAAAATTTCAATTACAATATAGTTTTTACAAAGTCAACCTAAGTTGTTATGCAATTACTTCACATTACATAACTAATAACTAGGAGCAGCTGCTAATTGCATTTGGTTGTCATGGAATTCTATGAGACCACATTTCTTTGAGGCATTTTTTCAAACAGGAGTTCAACTTTGCTTGCCCAATACATGCTACCGCATTTTTCATACATTTCTACCAAAGCATTTTTGTCAAATGTAGTTCAAGTGTTGCCTTGTTGCTTTATGGATGAAAGCCTAAAACAAGTGCTTTCGAACAAGCTAGCGGATACT
>VDFB02105785.1:352618133-352715382 GCA_007258455.2 Sequoia sempervirens
AAACTAGTAAATAATGCAAGCGCGTTATAACGCGCTCGTGTTATATTTTTCTCTGGGAATCCCTGAGCCTTGGCTTTGGTATTTTCCATGGAATACCAACCCAAAGGTTTGGAGGGCAATCCCAACCACCAGAGATGTGTTTTTTGCAAATTCTACAATTTTTCATATAATCAAGTTTGTGCTCACCGTCAAGATTGCATTTGGTTCAATATCGATGAAATCGAACACATGGGTAATGTTAAGTTCTCTCTTAGCTTTCCAACAATATAATTTTTTTCACTTTCTAACAATGTGAGGGCTTTCATCCATAATTTCTTTTGTTTGTATGTCTTTTTTTTTCAAAAAGAAGTGTTTGGTTTTTTTTTCATTATAAATTAACCATTCATCAAAATTTCAAATAAATTACATTTTTAGAAACTAGATTCCATTGTACAAATTTAAAAAAATAAAATTTTAAAAAAATCTATTAATTTCCAAAATTTGTAGAGGGAGCATGGCCAAAATTCTGATTTTTAGGAAGTGCCCACTTAGAAAATTGTTATTCAAGGGGTAAACGCTTTTGACCAGAGCTATGAACCGGATACAACCATTCAACAATACCACCCCAATGGGGTTTGAACCTTGGTGGCAAGAACAACAATGCCACCTATAAACCATCACACCATGCCAATACCGGCAATGCCCACTTAGAAAATTAGTAAAAAATCAAATATTCATTAAAAAACTATTAGAAAAATTGTGCACCAACTAGATGCTATTAGCTAACTTCTGACTGTAGCGATTTTAAAAATACTAAAAAAAAGGTCACCGTGCTCAGGTCGTACAAGAGTTGCTATGTTATGTTTTTCTAACAAAAACAACACCAATTTGTGTACATCCCTTTGTTGAACCCCTTAATCTCAACCATTTTCAAAATAAATTAGTAGTTTAGAAAAGTAAACTCAGAGCACTTCGATCCTTGTTTTTGTTCCATCTCAAAATTTTGAGTGTAACTATCCTCAATTTCACGTCCAAGGTCAGCATTTCCTGATTTCAGAAAAAAAGTGGCCACTTAAGCCTCCTTTTTGGGAACCATCTTGGTGCACTTACCCCAATATTAAAGTTCACCAAGCACTGCTCTCTTACCTCCTTTACATGATCATCTTGTAACCAACTTATCCTATAAGGACAAGGATGCAAAAACCTCTCCAAACCAATATTATCCACCATCTCCTTAGATACCAGGTTATCAATACTTCCACTATCCACAATAACCTTACAACACTTATCTCTTGATTTGCACATAGTCTGGAAAAGATTCTTCCTTTGTGAAGTCTCAGTCTCTTCCTTGCTCTACCTCATCAAGACTTTCCTAAGCATAAGAGATTCTCCCTACTCTAGTTGTATCCCATCTAATGCTTTAGTTACCTGCTCTTCATGTGCCATGAGATTCTTTTTACCAGTTCCTTTAATTGATCCCTCAGGACACTCAAAAGATCGATGTCCAATATCTCCACACTTGAAACATTTTCACAAGAATTCCTTGCTGCCATTTCCTCTCCTTTGTTCCCTCTGATCCGCCTCTTTACTACACTTAGATCTTGATTCTTCTTCACTTGTTTGCTTGTCCTTGCATCTCATCTACTTCTCTTTCCCTCTAGGATTATTCTATTGTCTTCTCTTTACTTTGTCTTCCACCTTAAGAGCATACTGGTAGGAATCCTCAACTGTGGAAATCCTCAAGATACTCATCTCATCTTGAATGTTAAATCTAAGGCCATTTATATACCTTTCCACCTTATCACTAGTCATCTCTCAGTGCTCAGATCTAATTGTCATCTTGTAAAATTCCTCGGCATACTCTTTCACACTCATGTCCTTCTACTTTAGGTTCTACAACTTCTTGAACAATTCCAACTCATAGTCTTCTAAAATGAACTTAGCCTTTAGCCTTGCAACCATTTTCCTCCACTGAGTGATTCTTTTTTCACCATTTTCCACTTTGTCCTTCTACAACTCTTTCCACCATAAAGTAGCATGTCCCTTCAACTTAGTTTGTGCCAACCTAACCCTTAATGGGTCTCTAATATCCTCAAGCTCAAAATAGTCTTCCAACTCTCCTATCCAATCTATCAAGTCTTCTAGATTCAATGTACCAGAGAAGTTAGAAACCTCCACCCTATATCTTTTACTTACTTTTACCACTGCTCTCAAGAATCTATCTTCTTTTTCATCTATCGGTCCTTCAGCCTCTTTAGCCTTAAGTTCTTCTGTAGCCTCTTCATATTCATCCTCTGATTCAAGATTTCTCCTCAAACCACCCAAGATGTTACAAATATCATTCCTCATCTCATTTCTAAATTCCTCCATCATCTGATCTATTCCTCTAGGGTTCATCCTTCTCAGTGGCATCTCTCCCCTTGCCTAGTGTAACTACCTCAACTCGGTGATCTGACCACAAGGTTTCAATTGCCTCTCCTTCAGTGATCTATTGAACATACTTACAACCTGCCTCAAATCGGAGATCTTTTCACCCAAGGAATTCCACAAGGACAACAACCCACTCAAGATTTGCAGCCAGCTCTCATCTTAAGATTCACAGGTTCATGACCTACTCTAATACCATCTTATACAGCCACAGTAGGAGGGTTCTCAATGAGAACAATCCAAACTATGCAGCAAGAGTCACACATTGGAAGCAACACAAAAAGTGGGGGCAAACACAAATTTAAACATTCTTATCATCAAAAAATTCAATTACAATTAGCCGACAACATCCAGATGTACAAATTCGGCTCACAGGCCTAATACAACATGCTCAAAATACCATATTCCTATATGCTCCTCAATGCGAGCGAAAAAATTACATATTAGATCCTATATGCTCAAGATCATTACAATCTCAAATGAAAGAAAATGTAACACGCGCATGAATAGGTCAGCCTCAAATTTGAATTACTCTGTGTTGAATGCATAAGATGAAGTGTGGACCTAAATTAAGGTTGGGGAAACTCCATGGAACAATTTGAATCACACCGTTAAGATCTGCAAGGTACTGGAAGATCCACAAATGATTGAACTAGCCGTTAAATAAGAAAATTATTCTGGTGCTAGTTCAAGAAACCGCCACATAATTCGGAAGCAATAACTTGCTAGAAAAAAGGTCCAATCATACTCAAATATTGGAATAAGGAAAATGAACATGTCCATAGTGTAAACATAGATCTGCAAGGTCCGGTGAGCAAACATAATGAATCGGCTAGCTAGAACTGAACAAAGAACTAAACAAGAACCAAAATTGAAATGAAATGTTTTTGGTTGATGCAAGATTTCCACGACCCAAGGATGCTCCTGCATTAGACACCCCTGGTGAGAAAATATGTTCCATGAGAGGAACTCATGAACATCTAATAGGGTTCGAGATATAGATCCCATGCTCATTCTTGATCCAAATGTCTTCTCTATCTGTACTTTTCTTCCTCTTGGCCTCTTTTCTTTCCTTTGTCAAATCCTTCAACTTCTTCTTCTCTTCACATTATTTTCCCTATCTCATAACTACACATGATAGTAAGGGATGTTTATCACCACTCACTTTCTTCTACCCATCTAATTTACCTCTTTTGCATGACTTCATTTTATCTGCAATTTTATCTGTAACCACAATCTTCTACTGCCTAATTCTACCCATACACCCTTCCAGTACCATCTCACTCTTAGATTTAGCCACATGGTTCCTCTTCAAATCCATGCCTTCCTTCAGTACAACCTCTGCATCTCACTTCTCAACACTACAACTCTTCACAAGACTCAAGTTCCCCACTTCCTCCTGCTTATTCTTCAAGGAAGCCAAATTAAACTTCTACCGATCCTTCTCTACAATGATCAAATTCCTTCTGCAATCATATATAGCTCCTCTATCAAACTGCCAAGGTCTACCCAATAGAACATGATAGGAACTCATAGACAAAACATAACACAAAACTTCATCTCTAAAGGGGCCATTATTAAAGTTCACCAAGCACTACTCTCTTACCTCCTTTACATGATCATCTTGTAACTAACTTATCCTATAAGCACAAGGATGCAAAAACCTCTTCAAACCAAGCTTCTCCACCATCTCCTTAGATACCGGGTTATCAATACTTCCACTATCCACAATAACTTTACAACACTTACCTCATGATTTGCACAAGTCTAGAAAAGATTCTTCCTTTGTGAAGTCTTAGTCTCTTCCCTGCTCTACCTCATCAAGAATTTCCTAAGCATAAGAGATTCTTCCTACTCTAGTTCTATACCGTCTAATGCTTCAGTTACTTGATCTTCATGTGCCATGAAATTATTTTTACCAATTCCTTTACTTGATCCCTTAGGACACTCAAAAGATCGATGCCCAATTTCTCCACACTTGAAACATTTTCCCAAGAATTCATTGCTGCCATTTCCTCTCCTCTATTCCCTTTGATCCGGTTCTTCACTCCACTTTGATCTTGATTCTTCTTCACTTTTCTGCTTGTCCTTGCTGCTCATCTGCTTCTCTTTCCCTCTAGGATTATTTTTTTGCCTTCTCTTTACTTTGTCTTCCTCCTTAAGAGCATACTAGTAGGCATCCTCAACTATGGAAATCCTCAACATACTCATCTCATCTTGAATGTTAAATCTAAGGACATTTATATACCTTGCCACCTTCTCCCTAGTCATCTCTTAGTGCCCATATCTGATTTTCATCTTGTAAAATTCCCCAGTATACTCTCACACACATGTCCTTCTACTTCAGGTTCTACAACTTCTTGAACAATTCCAACTCATAGTCTTTTGGAATGAACTTAGCCTTCAGCGTTGCAACCATCTACCTCCACTGAGTGATTCTTGTTTCACCATTTTCCACTTTATCCTTCTACAACTCTTTCCACCATAAAGCAACATGTCCCTTCAACTTAGTTTGTGCCAACCTAACCCTTAATGGGTCTCTAATATCCTTAAGCTCAAAATAGTCTTCCAACTCTCCTATCCAGTATATCAAGTCTTCTAGATTCAATGTACTAGAGAAGTTAGAAACCTCCACCCTATGACTTTTACTTGTGCCACTGCTCTCAAAAATTTATCTTCTCTTTCATCTATCGGTCCTTTAGCCTCTTCAACCTCAAGTTCTTCTGCAATCTCTTCATATTCATCCTCTGGTTCAAGATTTCTCCTCAAACCACCCAAGACATTCTAGATTTCATTCCTCATCTCATTTCTAAATTCCTCCATCATCTACTCTATTCTTCTAGGTTTCATCCTTCTCAGTGGAATCTCTCCCCTTACCCGATGCAACTACCTCAACTCGGCGATCTGACCACAAGGTTTCAATTGCCTCTCTCTTAGTGATCTATTGAGCACAATTATATCCTACCTCAAATCAGTGATCTATTCACCCAAGGAATGCCACAAGGACCACAATCCACTCAAGGTTCACAACCAGCTCTCATCTCAAGATTCACATGTTTGCGACCTCCTCTGATACCATCTGATGCAACCATGGTAGGAGGGTTCCCAATGAGAATAGTCTGGATCATGCATCAAGAGTCACACAACAAAAGAAACATAGAAAATGGGGGAAAACACAAATTCAAACATTATTATCATCAGAAAATTTAATTACAATTAGCCAGAAACATCTAGATGTACAGATTTAGCTCACAGGCCTGATACAACATGCTCAAAATACCATCTTCCTATATGCTCCTTAATGCAAGCAAAAATATTACATATCAGATCCTATATTCTAACTTTTCTACTTTCTAATGATCAACTACAATGATTTGTATCACATCTTGAGATCTAGAATCATCTGCATCAGCCCAATATCATTACAATCTCCAATGAAAGAAAATGTAATGCACACATGAATAGGTCAGCCTCAAATTTGAATTACTTCGTGGTGAATGCATAAGATGAAGTGCAAACCTAAATTAAGATCAGGGACACTACATGGAACAATTTGAATCACACTGTTAAGATCTACAAGGTACGGGAAGATCCACAAATGATCGAACTAGCCGTTATATAAGAAAATTATTCTGGTGCTAGTTCAAGAAATTTCCACATAATCTAGAAGTGATAACTTGTCAGAAAAAGGTCTAATTGCACTCAAATCTTGGAATAAGGAAAATGAACATGTCCATAGTGTAAAAATAGATCCGTAAGATCTGGTGAGCACACATGATGAATCCACCAACTAGAACTGAACAAGAATGAAAACTGAAATGAAATATTTTTGGTTGATGCAAGATTGCCACGACCCAAGGATGCTCCTACAACATGAACTAGGGGAAGCATCATGTTCAACACTCCTTTTAGGAGATTTGTCATTTAAGTTCATAAAAGAAGAAAACAATGTGTTCAATTCATTATGCACTTCTTCATCAATCTTTGTATTGCCAATTTCATCATCTAGAATAATCACAACGAGGGTTTGAAGGACAATGTCCATGGAATGTTCTTGTTTATGCTGCAAAGAAGGCATAGGATCATCATGCATTGCTTCAGGTAAGTTCATATTTTGATTTCTATGTTATTCCTTTCTTCTTGATCTTGTAACCTATGAGAAATAGCACAATGTCTATGCCTACACTCTCTAGCACTTTGATTACATTTCAATATATTGTCAATTTATGTTTGTGTTTAAGAGTGGGATTGTCAATCATAGGTTCTTCTCTTCCTTGGGAGGAATAGAAGTAACAAGAGGTTGTTCAACCACTTTCTCTTTAACTTTATAATTTTTTTTTACTCTAGGAGGGACAACTGGATTGTTTTGGTTATCTTGCAATCTCTTGTAGGAAAAAGTAGGAGGTTTTGGTATAGGTTGTTCTTGAATGTTTAGAACAACTTTTGGTTCAATCATTGTTTCATCAAGGATAGGTGGTTAGTTATAGGTTGAGGTATGTTTCGAAGAGATAATTCTACTATTTTCTTTTCCTTGAACTTTTGATATGATTTGAAAAAGAAGTCCTCACGAGGCTTAGGGTTCTGACAAGAAGTTAAGTCCACTTTTTGGCCAAAAAGTGGAAGTGTTTTCCCTGATTTTCAGAATTTGACACATTTGACCTTAAAATTTGAAGCACTTGGAGATGGAATCTTAAAAAAAATCATTTATTCTAAAATGTACTACTCAGAGTCTAGTTTCCAAATATGTAATTTATTTCAATACCTAGATGGTACAAATTGAGTTTCAATAGGTGTTTCTAAAAACCATTGTTTAAAAGTCACTTTTTTTTTACCATACCATGCATGTGTACGCCATCCATATTTTGACCTAAATTATAGTATTTTTCTAAATCCTTTTGGGAAAATATTTGTAACTCAATGAAGCACGTTTTCAATGTTTTTTGTATTTTTTTATTGAATATTTTTTTTGTTAAATTTTTATTAGCCATATTTTTCATTTTGAAAAATCATCGTGTGCATCTCGCATAAGATGACCTAAACTTATCATTTTTTTATTTTATTTTTTAAAATTGAAAATAATTGTCTAAAGTACGTTTTCGTGCAACTCGTTTTACAAAAAAATATTTTAATAAAAAGTTATTAAAATAGTAAAAATCCTTGATATTTCAAGTTTATGGACCCGTTTCATCAAAAATTAATTGAAAAATAGAAAAAAATTACATATTTGGAATCTACACTGTCTCATCTATAATGGGTTTTAATTTCATTAAAATATTTTGCAAAAAAATTCGTCAGCCATATGTCCAAACTCAATATTTTTCTTTGACATTGTTAGGACCTTCAACTTGCAGGTCAAACCAAGTTGAAGGCCTAGGTTCGGATTCCCAATGCTTTTCCCGAACCAGAATACAAGCCAAAAACCTGACCACAAAGCAATGGGAATTTGATTTTTTTAGAAATGAGATCCCATTTACAAAACTAGATCTCATTTCCCAATATTAAATGTCAGGAACATTGACATGGAAACAGGATCACATTTCCATGTCAATAGTTGCAACTTTTAATATTGGGAAATGGGATCCTGATTATAAAATGAGATCCTGTTTTATAAACAAGATCCCATTTCTTTTTTACACTTTTTTAAAAATTTACTGGCAAAGTTTTATTGTGAAGTATGCAACTTCACATGTACAGACTACTGCGACATATTGGGCTATTTTCTATCAACTTTTGTCTTTACAGGTGTTCAACTTGCATTTTGGATTGAATTTTCCAAAGGAGGCATCATGTAAACAGTTTTTGAAGTGGAATTGTGTTAGTTTTCTACTCATTTGGAGGGACAAAAGAGGAAGACTTTTGTTTTTATAGGTCTTCAACTTGCAAATTTGGATTGAATTTTTCAAAGGAAGCATCATGTAAATAGTTTTTTAAGTATAATTGTGTTAGTTTTCTACTTGTTTAGAGGAACAAATTAGGAATACTTTTTCCCTTACTAGTCTTCAACTTGTAATTTGGATTGAATTTTTTGAAGAATTTCACTATTGACATTCATTTGTGCTTGAGAATTTTATAATCATGGGTTCACAAGCTTGTAATAAGATGAAAGATAGGAAGACATTAAATTCTAAAGAAATTCAAGCAAATAGAGAGGATAAACAAAGAGAAAGAGAAAGAAGAACGAGAATTAAATCAATGAATGATGGTGGAGCATCCAATTCCACAACTGTTGAAGATGAAAAAATTAACACCATGGTTGTAGACGAAGCTAATTTGTAAGAAGTCAGTTTGGAAAATAATATGATTATATAAACAAGTCCTAGTATGTCTTCAAATCCCTCTTTCAATGCTATGGAGAATGTTTCAATAGGCACAAATCTAGGTATGTCTTCAAATCCACATCTTAGTGAAATGGAAAACTTGTTTGTAGAAGTTTTACAAGATGCTGGACTTAACGATGTTGACATTGATAATATTTGGAGAGATGAAATTTTTATAGAATTTGTTGAAAATAAATTAGAAAGTGAAAATGAAAATTGTTTTAATGTCGACTGTTGAAAATGAAAATAATAGTGATCCTTTTGTTGAAAATGAAAATGAAAACTATTTTATTGATGAAAATGAAAATGAAAACCATTTTTTTGATGAAGATGAAGATGAAGATGTAAATTATTTTGAAGTTGAAAATGAAAATGAAAATCTAGAATGTGATGTTGAATTTAATGAAAGTACTTTTTTAAAAATTGAAAGTGATGTTTTGGATAATCTTCTTGGTAATATTTCTTGGAGGAAAATAAGAACACATGAAATAGAGGAAACACATGCACATGCAAATAGAATATACAAAAAATTCTTTTATTGTGAAAAACTTGGATTTCAATGTCAACTAATGATGCAATTGATGAGAATGCAAAAAATGAGGAAAATAATGAAAAATTTAGGCTTTTTTGTTACACCAAGAAGAAAAAATTAGTCATTAAAACATGCTATGTCTACTATTGCTAGTGCCATTCAATCTATTGGGAAAAATATTTGATCTAAAGATAAAAAAATGCAGCAAGAAGATCTATAACAATTGCTATAGTTAATAAAACAACTTTGAATAAAAGAATGATAAGAAATATTAGTGAAGTTCTACAAATACATCCTAAAACATTGATAAGAGTGGAAAAAAGAAGAGAAAGTATAGAAAATGATCCAATTAACCAATTTTGGATTTTTAGTGGTTGAATCCCAAGGTCTAACATGAAATTGAATGTTCAAATTAAATATTTGATTGAAAAATATTGGCATGATAATACTAGAGTATCATCTAATGGTAGATATGTTTTAAAACTAAGAGTGGGGTCCAAAGTTTGTGATCCTCATCCAAAACACCTATTAGATACAACACAAATTGAATTTTATAGAATTTTTTTTTGGTGATTTTTTGTTACTTGGTAATATTAAAATAAGTCAAAGGTCTTTTGAAAAATGTAAACCCTGGTATGTAAAAATTAATAAGCAATGAATATCTTGTTGTTATAAAATGCATGCTCAATTTCATTATTTTTATGATGTTTCTCGATATATACATTGTACTTTACATACTAACATGATTATACAAGAATGTGGTATTAATATGCCACCTAAAACAATAAGGGAGTTTATATCAAGTTTGTTTTGTGAAAGATCTAATGGTAAATTGTTTTATTTATGTTCTTGTATTTTTGGACAATGCACTAGCCATAGAAATATTTCATTCTTAAGAATTTTTATTCATGAAAGTGTTGATAATGATTTTGGACAACAATTAGTAGATGTTAAAATATTTAAGAATGTTGACTATTCTTTAATAGATGGAAAAATAGGAAAGCATTGTGATTTAGTTATAGAAAAATTTAGTGTACATGCATTCATGAGTGAATTTAAGATTAACATTGTACCAAAATATGTCATGCACTCTCAACATGATTGATGGCTTGATGGCCAATTTTGCACATGTAGAAACACATTTCCAATTGGTACTATACTTTTAGTGGTTGATTTTGTGGAAAATTATACTCTAGCTTCGCAAGAGGAAATTCAATCACAATATTATAATTTAGTACAAGTAGTTATGTTTGTCCATATTGTAAATATAGACATGCAAATGATAGCACATAAGATGATACAAAAGTTTTGAGGGAGTATAATTTTTATTTGAGTGACAATCATTTACACTCGTCAGAGTTTGTTCAATACTGTTTCAATATATTTTATAGAAATTTAAGAGAAAGTGGAATCCGGATGACAAAATACCTCATATGGTTAGATAATTGTACGAGTCAGTTAAGAATGCTCGAATGTTCTACTGGTTAAGTAGGTTTCACAAGGAACTTAGTGTCCAACATATATGGAGTTTTTTTGAAACTGGGCATGGTAAAGGAGATCATGATGGTGGTGTGTGTTAGATGAATTCTTGCTAGAGAACAATTGAAATTCGAGGATGCAGTAAAATTTAAAGATGCATGTGGGATTGTGGATTGGTGAAATACAAGATTATCTACACATGGTTCAAGTGAGTACTCTACATTTCATTGATTCTTTTGGTTGGTTGAAGAAGAGAACATTCTACCTAGAGTTGATTGTGAGACAATCAATGGATCTACTAAATGGTATTCATTTAAGAGTTCGATGACAAGCACATGGACTATCTAGACAAGGGAGCTTGCATTTTTTTGTCATTTTTGTATCTCGGGATATTGGGAAGCATGTGAAAATATAGAATGGGTTGAACAGTGGAAGCAAAGATTGTTGACACCTGCACAAGCACATGATCAATATGAAAGAACTATTGAAGACAATGATCAAGTGCTTGCATCTAAAGACTATGATCGTGTTTCAGATCTTGTACAAGAAGGTAATTTAATTCAATTTATTTCATTTTATTTCACTTTATTAAGTTATTTTGTAATACTAAATTAATTATATGGATACACGCAAGTTATTAAATCAAATTTTGTTTACAAGACATGTGTATGTTGTTGTTGTACCTGAGGGGAATGAAGAGGAAACAAAATATTGGTTGGATTGTTGTGTGGAGACTAAACATAAGTTAATAGCACCTTGAGAAGATGATGATGACTATCATTATCCAAAAGGTATGGTGATCCCCTTAAGACATCCCTTTAAGAAAATTTTGATAACAAGTTTTTGATCCCCTAAAACAAATTTTATAGAAAAAGTCTTTGATCCCTTAAGAAAATTTTGAGAACTTATTTGATGATAGTTTTCATGTTTTCCAATAGGATCAGTGGTGTTTGTGGGCACTTGGCTATGAAAATACCTGATAAGGAAGAATAGTATACCTAGGTATGTGGAGGATCGTGATGGGCCAAAAAGTGGCAATATGTAATTGATATGATGGCCCATGTGGCTGACGACTTTTTTTTACCCAAAATTGATGAAATGAAAAGGGTTTTTAAAGGAGATTCTCAGCTTTCCACCAATATAAATTATGCATTACTTTGAATTTAAATAATTATTATTATTCATTTTCTATTTGAATTATGACTAAAGTCCTGATTGATAGGCTAATTGAAAAATATCTATAGCTTTCAAACAGTATCACATTTTTTGAATCCAAAACATGCGTCACATTATATTCTTTGTATACTATAGGATTAAAAAAAAAAAAAATTGAATTTCATGAAGTTTTGACCAAGTTAAGGTGATCAGACATATAAGTTTTTATATTTTTTAAAAGTTGTAATAAAAAATTCATAATTAATTATTTATTTAGAAAAAAATTACAAAAAAAATATGCATCACATTGAAACATGAGTCCTCTACTTATATCTAAAATATTATAAAAAATATTGTAATTTTATTGTGGTTAGGGTGGTCAGACAGACACCTACTTCTTATTCTTTCCCTGAAATTTAAGTACTACTGCATTAAAATTTCAAATTTTCACCAAATAGATTTTTTGTTTTAGAAAATAAACCTAGTAGTTTAGAAACTACATTCAATTTTCTATAGAATCTATTCTTACATATTTTTGAAATAATATAGATATCTTATTCAAATTTTTATGTCAAGTTTCCTAACTATGATTTTTCTGAATTTTTTGCCACTTAAGGGCCTGCTTTTTCCATGATGATCTTGCACATATCCACCTACATTTGAATATTATGAAACACATAAAAAGATTATACACTATTCACATTTGGTGGTGGCAACAAATATAAAACTAAATTAGTATTGTGGAAGACTACAAATAAAGTGCTATGGACAATTTCTATGGAAGAGCATGGGACAATCATAGATACGTTGCAAAAAAGAGAGGATGCAGATGGTACAATGGAATAAATAAATATAGGTCAATATAGTTTTAGTTTTATATTGTCTTTTTAAATAGATTAATAGGGTATGTGCAGGATCATCATGGAAAAAATAGGCCCTTAAGTGGCAAAAAATTTAGAAAAATCAAAGTTAGGCAACTTGACATAAAGACTTGAATAAGTTATCTATATTATTTCAAAAATATATAAGAATAGAATCTGTAGCAAATTGAATGTATTTTCTAAACTACTAGGCTTTTTTAAAAAAAAAATCTATTTGGTGAAATTTGAAATTCAGTCATAGTACTTAAATTTCAAAGAAAAAATAAGAGTAGGTGTGTTTGACCACCTAACAACAATAAAATGATAATATTTTTTATAAGATTTTAGATATAATTAGAGGGACTCATGTCCTAATGTGATGCATATTTTTTGTAATTTTTTCAAGTAAATAATTAATTATGAATTTTCATTACAAATTTTAAAAATATAAAAACTTTCTAGAACCACCTTACCAGGTCAAAACTACATGAAATTCAATTTATTTTAAAATATATAATTATGTGAGCATGATGTGACACAGGATTCAAAAATGTGATACGGATTTGAAAGCTATAGATGTTTTCAATCAGCCTATCAATGGGGACTTTTAGTAAGTAATTTGAATAGAAAATGAATAATAATTACTTGTTAAATTCAAAGTAAAGCACAATTTATATTGGTGGAAAGCTAAGAATCTCCTTTAAAACCTTTTTATTTCATCAATTTTGGGTAAAAATTGTCGTCAGCCACATACCCATCATATTGCCACTTTTTGGCCCATCATGATCCTACACATATCCATTAAATACATGTTTTGATATTGGTCAAGTGTGTTATTAGTTGAAATTGATTTAAATTTTCCTTTTATAGATCCTTAAGCCATCACCACAAAAAGGAGAGTCCATGCAGATTCAACCTAGACAACATGGAATACTTGGTAAAAGTAGGTAATTATTAGTTAAATTATATTTAAATACATGTTTTGATTATGTATTGATATTTCTTGTACATTAATAGTTAAAACTGATTTGTTATCCTTTTTTGTGTCCTTAATCCATCATCACATTAATCTCATACTTTCAAACAAAAAGGAGAGGATGCCCAGATTCAACCTACACACGTGTATGGAATTATTTTAAATGTAGGTACTTGAGTTGTGTACATATAGATAGTTTTATATAAATTAAAATATTTATGTTTTTATGATTTCATTGATATTGCTTGTACCTTTTTGATATCAGGTGGCATAAAGACCTACTACATTTCAGGCATGAGTTTGATATGTTCTTGAGATGGCATATCCAAATTTTGTAAAAATTATTTTGAGATGATATATATGTACATACATAATTACACAATTAAAAATTTCGTACAAATTACAAATACATGTACATACACAATTATACTCTATATAATTTTATGTATCAAAATCAATATTCTATTTTTTTTTTGTTAAATGTGCATGTTTTCCTACTTTGAAACTTTATATTTGATTGTATAATCACTAAATATCATGTATAAATTATTGTTAAATAAATTATATCCTTAAGATGTCATATTAGGACCCCTTAAGATATCCCCTTAAGATGTGTCATATTAGCACATATCCTAAATACTATACTTAATTATATCATTTGTTATGATGAGTCACCCTAGAGTATAATACTTGTTTATATCACTTAATATTTATACTTAATTATACTCTTCTTTGATCCCCTTAAGACGTCATATTAGGACCCCTTAAAACATCCCCTTAAGACAACCTATAAATTAGTGTTGGATGCTATTATTTGTTTTGACAACTTATAAATTAGTGTTCTTTGTGGAACATGAGGTCAAGAGGACTTTTATGTTCTTAATTTTTCTCTAGCACTTTGCATGATTTGTATATATGGGACTACATGATTTAATTTCAAAACTTTCACCTATTTTTGGATAATTAATTTCTTTAATTTAATGTTGTAAAAGAACTAGGAAATATGGTGTATACTTATAGAACAATTTTTTTGGAAAAACTCATTGCATTTTGATTGGTATTTATGTTTAGTTTATAGAATTTATTAATGCTTTTGTTCTCTAATATTGTATGGCATTGTTTATTTCTTATAATTTCATCCTTTGTGGTATATAAACGAATTGCTTTTGTTTGTAGATTATGATTTATTGATTAATTATTGATTCACATGAATTGAATAAGTTCATTGACTAATTATCGCTAATTATTGAATGTACATATCATGTATATCATGTATGGGATCACTAAATTTGTAAAGTACAAATATTAAAATGTCCTATTAATTTCAACTTTAATTTCATATTTATATTTAATTTCACATTAATTTCCTATCTTGATGTCTTGACTATGAACATAAAATGCATAAATGTATATGTGTAAATTAAAATTGAACAATAATAAAGTCCATTATTTACAATATATTAAGTGCATGAAACCAATATATTAAGCGCATGAAATAAATCCATCAAAGTACAACCCATGAACTAAAGTCCAACAAATTACTTGACCCATAAAATATAAAGTCCAACAGATTACATGAGAAACCAAATATGTAGTCCATGAAATAATCAAATATAACCCATAAAATCATGTTGGGTGATCCCACAATACTAGTTTACAATTTTTGGCCATCCTAGACACTGAACTAATTTTTTCTAACTAAATCTTAAGTTTCGGGCACCTATAGCGGCTAAACTGTGAGGAATTTGAGGATGATGCAAATTAGTGACTTGTGAAATTTTGTCTGTAGATTCTAAATATATGTTTTTCAAAATTTTTGGAATCAATTGCACTTATTTTTCCATCTCTTTTGAAAACTAGTTTTTTTCAGTAAACACCATTTTTAAGGAGTGATGCTCACCGTATACAACATAAATTTTTTTCCATGAAGGATAAAATTCTATTTTTTTGAATTTAGATTTTTAACTATGATATCTGGGTATGTGCAGGATAATCATGGAAAAAACAAGCCCTTAAGTGGCAAAAATTCAAAAATCAGAATTAGGCAACTTGATGTAAAAATTTTAATAAGTTATCTATATTATTTCAAAAATATGTAAGAATAGAATATGTAGAAAATTGAATGTAGTTTCTAAACTACTAGGTTTTTGAAAGACAAAACAAACTATTTGGTGAAAATTTGAAATTTCAATGTAGTGGTACTTAAATTTAGGGAAAAATAAAAGTAGGTGTATGGTGACACCCTAACCACAATAAAATGATAATATTTTTTTATAAGATTTTAGATATAAGTAGAGGACTCATGCCTCGATGTATGCATGCATTTTTTTGTAATTTTTCCAAGTAAATAATTAATTATGAATTTTTTATTACAAATTTTAAAACTATAAAACTTCGTATAATCGACCACCTTAACTTGGTCAAAACTTCATGAAATTCATTTTTATTTTTTAATCCTATATATTAAGCATAGAGATGTGACACATGTTTTGGATTTAAAAAAGTGATACCATTTAAAATCTATAGATGTTTTTCAATCAGCCTATCAATTTACTTTTAATTCAATTTGAATAGAAAATGAATAATAATTACTTATTAAATTCAAAGTAAAGCATAATTAATATAGGTGGAAAGCTAAGAATCTCCTTTAAAACCCTTTTCATTTCATCAATTTTGGGTAAAAAAATAGTCATCAGCCACATACCCATCATATTGCCACTTTTTGGCCCATCATGATCCTACACATACCCATCTAGCACTTTCATTTGGTTTCATATTGTTTTATTGAATATTTTTTCCTTAATCAAGTTTCAAAGTCAAACCAATTATAATTCAGACATAGGCGGACCGTATACAACATAATTTTTTTTGTATGTATCAAAATTTAATTTTTTTTACTGGATCAAGGACATCAATACCTAGCCTCCACATATTTTTCAAAATTTTATTTTGATAATCTGGTATTTTTCCACATGTGCAGAACAAAGAGCTTGATTTTCGGTAAAAAACCTATGTTTAATCAAACAAAAAAAACAAATACACAATAAAACCAAAACATATTAAAATTATATTCGTTGGATAGCTCATTCCAAAGACTACCATCATCCAACTGGGTTTGTGAATTTTCCTCCATTTTCATCCTCAAATCGAGCTTTGAAGGGAAAAATTCTAGAGATTTTTGGTGTCAAAGGGGAAGAAGGGGGGAAAAGGGGGTTTCTAGTGAACCCCCCTTTAATGCAATTAAAAAATAAACCCATTAAAGGAGGTTTCAATCGAACCCCTTGGTTCTAGCAAACCCCCTAGTTCTATCGAACCCTTTAGGGGGTTCTAGAAAACCCTCCTGGTTCTAGCAAACCCTTAGGTCATGTATTGTCTCTATAATCAAGAGACCTCTTCACACCATGCAGACTACGCGGGTGACCTTAAACACTCTGTACAAGAGAAAGATTAAATCAGATGTAAGATGATGAAAAATGACTTAATGACAATTTAATTTATAATTCATCATAAAATTACATTACCATCATATCTGGGTCTAGATGCTCTGGTGCACCTAGACCAACCTCTAAATTCTCTGAATCAATCTACATAAACAAGACAAAGAAAGTTTAAATTAGATGTAAGTCTATAATTAAAAATGATTTAATTTAATTTAATTTATAATTTATCATATTTAAATTGTACCATAATCTGAGGTTGTGCACCCTCTACTCCAAGACCTGTTTGTACATGCTCAACTACAATATGTGTCTCATTCTATAAAAGAAAAAAGAATTTAACATGTATGAGCTTATATTATATATATATATTAAATTTTAAATTTAATTAAAGTTATTCAAAATATATAATTTGTAATTGACTTTAAATATAATAAAAAATTTAAATTACCATGATATCTGGAGCCTGCTCTACATGTCCTCCTGAAGGTGTAACTATTACTGAGTCATGGTAGAAATTCACACTAACAAAGTCCTACAAGATCACATTTAAAGCATGTATACTTGAATTAGGTTAAAATATATATGTTCAAGTTTGTACATTTTGTGTAGAAATTTTTTTAAACAACCTGAAATTCAGAGGCCTCAAGAGTAGCCGCAACATCTAATGTTTGTCTGATGCCCATTATCATTGTTGTATCAACCTAGACATACATATATTTATTTAACGCTTGTAGCTCAGAGAAAAACACACGAGAGAGTTAGGCAATTCAAATATAATCTATTCAAACTATACTAAAAATCCTCAAAGCTAGATAATCAAGCACAAAGGAAAGCTAAGAAAAACATGCATAAAAGAAATTATTTTACCAAACATGCAATCAATTCTATTGAATAACCTCCATTATTGTTCTCCATTTCATCTGTGTAGTATACTTTCCCTCATATTTTCAGTATTTGTGTGCAAGCATAGCCTAAGTGTTGTGACAATGACGAGACATCGAAGATTTAAGATAATTGCTCCAGAAGTCATATGATTTTGAGAGAGATTGGAATGATGAAGGACAAATCAATTTATAGAAAATTGATCATTCGAATCATAGGCCAAGATCGAAAGATTAGCGGACGGTTGAGATCGAAAGATCATACATGCATTATGATAACTGTTAGTAGCAACATGAGTGATAAAAACTAGAAATAAAAATAAAGATTAAATAAATGATTTAATCTTCGAGTTTAAAGGTATTCAAAAATAAAAAAATAGTCTTTGCATGACAAAGATAAAGATGGATTAAAGAAACTCTTTGTTTGAATGCACACACAAGATTTAATTAATTAAATAGGAATATTTAATTAATATACATGTACACGCAATTGAGTTAGAACTAATGATTGAATGATATGACAAATAGATTACTTGTGAAATCCATTTAGACACTAATCCAAAGTTAACTGGTCGATTGAAATAGATGTCAAGTAAGGTGAATACTTAGATAATTTGCACAATTATCTAAATATAGAAGAATGCGTTAAAATAGAATTTATGAATTAAATAATTCATTTAATTCAAGATTTGATATTTGAAGAATAATTAAATAAATAAGATTTATTTAATTAAGTGATGAAGGGATTTAAATGAATAATTAAATAAATAAAGGATTTATTTAATTATAGTTGAAATATGATAGAGGTAAATTAAATAAGAATTTATTTAATTGAAGAAGAAGGATAATGTTAATTAGTAACATAATTAAATAAAAAGCGTTTATTTAATTAATCAAATAGAATAAAGAAAAGTGTGAATTAATTAAATAATTAAGATTATTTAATTAATAGAAGAATAAATATTAAGGCAAATTAATTAAATAAATAGATTTATTTAATTAATAAAGAAATGAAGAACTTTAGAGAACAATTAAATAATTGGCATTATTTAATCATGACCATGGAAATACAAATTATGAAGAAATATTGAAGTCGCAGGCTTAGACCAGATTTTGGTGTCTACATTTTCCCCTCTTTGATACAATGTCATTTCAGCGTTGTGTCAAAGAAAATCGATCAAAAATATGCCACAGTAATGCCCCGGTGTAAAATAGGTAAAGGTATGCCCCCTCGAGAAAAATTGACAAATTTGCAAAAAATCCCAAAAAAAATTGGAAATAGTCTCGATTAGTCCATTGGATAGCCATAAATGCAGTGGAGTTGATGAAATTGAAATTAGAAGTGTTGGGGATGGGTATGGGTTGATTGAACTTGGAAGTTGATGTGGCCAGTAAAAAGAAATGCCACCAAACCCCTAGGTTTAAATAGAAAATGGGGTAAAAACCCATTCATTTTAACCCACATAGTTTCAAAATTTGAAATTTTTGCTCTACACACTCAATGAAGATGTCACATGTTCCTCACACCCATCATCGTTCATATAAGATCCAAAACTTCAGGTGGCCAGCTGACGCGGGCCCCGCGGTATGTACTTCATTCTCGACTTTTGAATTTTTGATTTTTGCACTTTTTTATGCATTTACTTTCATTTTGAATGATGCGTCATTTTTTGAAATACTGTATGTGAATGTGCAATCAACGTATTTGCATGCGGAATGACGTAAATGTAATTTGGAATTTATGGTTTGGTGTAGTTTTTGATAGTTCAACGCATATGCTGTTTGTTACGATGCATATGATAAATAATGATGCATCTGCATTTAGAATAAGCTCATTTACATTTTGTTTCACACATTTGAAATTATTACATTGCATGTGCATTCACTATGACTATTCGTATGTGTGGTGTCCATGAGTCACATTTGATTTTGGAACGCATTTGAAATTTTCATACGCATTTGGTATTTAAAATGACACATTTGAAAAATAAAATGATGCATTTGGTTTCTTGTGACGCAATTGAAAAATTATGACGCATTTTCAAAATAATGACGCATTTGACTATCATTTGATTCTATCACTTTGCATTAGGATAGGTGATTGATTCTAACATGAGGTATGTATAATGCCATTGCAGGTTATTTTGGACCCAGTGTATACACTAGTCGAGACCCACGACTTTTCGCTTCCAAAACAGTTTGCGAAGTGTAGAGAAATGATTTTTATGGCATTTGGGTATTTTGCATGTGACAGATATGCCCGTCGTTTGGGAAAATCGAGGTCTACTGATGGCGTTGTGCAAGCGGTGGCACTCAAAGATCTCTTTGTTTCACTTGCCTACTAGAGGGGTGACAGTTACATTGGAGGATTCTACAAGATTCTAAGACTTCCGATTAGAGGCACTAGGGTGATATATGATACCTAGAGGGGTTTCGCCGAGATGTGTAGATACTACCCTCACGCTGATATCAAACAGTTAGGCATTGACCACTATGAGATTAGGTGGCATGTACTAGCACAGAGATATAGACAGTTAGACTATCTATTGTGTACACTAATAGTTGGCATAGTCCTCCCTGACCATTGAGGTCATGGATTTCTTGTGGGATGAGGAGCGATGCTAGTTGGTATGTTAGAGCAGTGGGAGGTGTATGCTTGGGGTCCCTGTGTTCTTGGCATTTTCTAGAGAGTTAGTTAGAGCCAGGGAGAGGGCCACGTATTACTGAGATTTATATGAGGCAACAGTTCCTCTAGAGAGACGGGCCCTGATTTTTTCATAGGCATGCAGTGAGAGGTCCCAGAATAGGACCCACACTAGGACAATTAGCACAAAGGGTGTTGAGCAGCCACGCAGAGTTGGTCCATACAACATACCACATTCAGGTCACAGGTCATCAAACTCTTGGCATCAGTCATCCGCACACTCTAGTCATGATAGCAGTGGCAGTTTTGGATAGGGACATGTCTTGATATGTACTGAGACATTGTATTATGATAATATAGCCTGCAAGCTTCCATATTTATTGATACATTATGACATTGTGATGTGACACTTTTGAGGGATATATATATATATGATTTTGCTGGTGATTCTCATGATATGCATTTCTATTTATTGATTATGCAGTCATTTATTTATACATGTTATGTTCATATGAGATGCCTATGTGATGGATGATCATATCTACTTTATGATGTGTTTATGTAACCTATGATGTGATGTTGATTCTATGTGATGATGTATGTATTAATCTTTACTTTATGATGTGGATGGATGTTATGTATGCAATTTATAGTTATGAGATGCAATATGATGTTATATGTAAAATGCTCTCTACATGTGATGCTATACATATGTAATGTGATGTATGTATTTACATTTGTTATGTACATGTAATGCTAATGATATGTAATCTATGATGATAAATGTCTATTATGCCTTGATGTCCTAGATTTGATAAATGCCTACATGTTTGTATATTTCAAATGAAAGATGTATGTATGATTGATGATGTATGATTTTGAAATGATGTTTCTAACATGAATGTATATGCAGGATGATTTATATTTTTGTGTGTCATAAGACTCTGTCATAATGCAAGAAAGAGGAACTGTTAGTGCGAAAAGAAAGATTGAGAAATAATAGAAATGAGAGGAATGTTAGTATTAGCAATCTTCAATGTTTTGGTGTATCACTAAAGGCATTGCACTTTATCATCATTAGGTGGGACTAATACAAATGGAGAAAAACACCATGATATTACATAGATCAAGGTGTGCAAGTTCATCCACTTGCTAACAATAGACAGTCAAGAAAAAGGATTATCGTTAACTCATACTAAGGGCACAATTGCCCAAGTCTTTTTGTCAAGACAAACCACATACATCAAACAAAATAAAAGAAAGGTCATGAGACATCATCGCTCCTCTAAATCCTTCATGGGACATCCTTGATGAAACTAGTAAAATGACTCAAAATCAGATTTAAAAGACAATTGACAAACAACAATCAAAGAAAACAAAATTCTAATACATTGTTGCTTCTCTAAATCCTTAATAGGACATCCTTGAGAAAGCTAGTAATAGGATTCCAATCATAAATTCAAATAAAATGATAAGATAAATAACCCATAAAGTCAAAAATATTTGCCAAAACTTGATCTGTTTGTTTAATTTGTTTTGATTGATAAAAGGATTGATTGATAGAGCCTGATTTCAGGAGATACACATACTGGACAAGACTTTGAGTCTGGTTTTGATGTTATGACTATCTGTATAAGGCATGAAAAAGCCTTGTTTCAGAAAGACATGTATCATATAAGATGTTGAGTCTAATGTCATTGATGTGATAACCTATGTAAGGCTATGTTGATTGTTTGACAATGTCGATATGCAGGAAGGACTCATCCTATATAAGACATAGATTGGTTTGTTGGTATCAATATTCAGGAAGGACTCATCCTGAATAAGACACAAGTTGATTATTTTGATGATGTCTGTTTCTAGGAAGGACACATCCTGTAGCAGACATTGGTTGATCTATTTTGGTTGTTGCTTGTGGCAATTTGTTTGATTTGACTTAGAGACATTGCTAACTTGTTCACCAGATTAATGCATGACTCGATATGATGTGTTGACAATTGACTGTGTATGACAACAAACCCTAAACGACTGACCTAGTGTGGCCTCAAGGGCTCATTGCTTAATGGCCTTGCCTACATTATACACATAGAGACCTTGTAGTTTGACTTGACTTTGACTGACAAGACTGACTACAAGTAGAAGACATGTGTGATAGTGAATGTGAAAAACCCTAATGGACTGACCTAGTGCAGCCTTGGGGGCTCATAAATTGATGGACTTGCCTACGTTATACACGTAGAGACCTCATAGTTTGACAAGACCAATGACCTTGTCATATAGACATATGGATTGAGTGATGATTTTATATAAACAAACCTAAATGGACTAACCTAATGCCTCAGGGGTACATTTGAAGATGGCCTTGCCTATGTCCAGTCATAGAGGCAACGTACTTTGACAAACGACAAAGACTAACAAATGCAACTGACTCTGACTCTGTTTTTGGATTTTTGACATGTTTTGATTTTTTTGTCTTTTTGAAGTTTTCTGATGTTTTTGTATTTTCTCGGGACATTTTGCGATGTTTTTGTATTTTTCTATGGTTTTACATCTTCAACACAACCAATGTAAGAACCAATATGATGCATGTCAAGTGTTTTCCCCCAGTCAAGTATAAGACCAATTGATAATGAATAGGATAAAATAGGGGTTATGAAATATAGTCAATGTCAATCGTTCCAGGTTATGGGAAAGACTACCACTTATTATGAATGGTATGTACAAGTGATGGATAGGAAAGATAAATGATATGTACAAGGATAGGTAGTATGTATAGGGATAAGGTGTATGTACAGGGTAGTGGACTATGTACATGGATGCTAGATTGGAATAATAGTAGAAAAAGGAGCAGAGTCAACTACACATGGTGCCTGTTTTCCAAGTTTTCACCATGGTACTTATCCAAAGTGCCACCAAGGTGGTTTTCACTATTGGACGAATTATTTCTCTTTACTATTTTATGTATTTTCTAATTTTTTTGATGTTACCAAGATGCCTGCTTGCCAGTTTTTCACCTTGGTAACAATTTTTTTTTTTGTTTTTTTTGTTTTTTTTAATTAATACAAGGCTTTCAGAAGCTATGTGTAGAAATTCTTGAGATGAAGACTATTGATTGGCGAGGACAATGGTTCCCCTTCAGGAGTAGAGAGTTGATACGCTCCTGATCCAAAGGCTTTTGTAATAATATAAGGTCCTAACTAGTTAGGTTCAAACTTTCCTAGTTTCTCTCTTTCTGCTTGATTCTTTGGGTTCTCCATTAAATCCAAGTCACCAATGTCAAAGTTTCTATTCAAGACCTTCCTGTTATAGCTACGAGGAAGGAGATTCTGATATGCTTGGAGATGGTCTAGTACCTTATGTCTTTGCTCATCTAGGAATTCTAGCTCATGGAGTCTCGATACTTGGTACTCTTCATCATCAATGTGCCCTTTCAAGGATACCCTCAGGGAAGGAATCTTGACCTCAATAGGAAGAATGGCTTCAGAACCAAATACTAGTGAATATGGAGTGGCGCCAGTGGGAGTACGAATATTTGTGTGATAAGGCCATAAGGCATGATTAAGCTGTAAATGGCAATCACGGCTAGCATCATTGATAGTCTTCTTGAGGATTCCAATGATAGTTTTGTTAGATTCCTCTACTTGGCCATTACCTTGTGGGTAGTATGGAGTGGGAAAGTGATGTTGAATATGAAATTTGTCACAAAGATGGCAAACTTCTTGATTCTTAAATGGGTGGCCATTATCCGTGATTATGGACTGAGGGACACCATACCAACAAATGATATAGTTCAGGATAAACTTAGAGATCTGTGTGCCAGTTATGTATGTCATAGGAATAGCCTCAATCCACTTCGTAAAATACTTAGTGGCAGTAATGATGAACTTGTGGCCATTGGATGATGTGGGATGGATCTTACCTATGAGATCGATTCCCCATTGGGTGAAGGGCCATGGTGACATTATAGGATGGAGCTCCTATGTTGGTGCATGTATTAAGTCTCCATGAACTTGGCATTGGCAACATTTCTTTACAGAGACATATGAGTCCTTTTCCATAGTGGGCCAATAATAAACCAATCTCATAATCTTTTTGGATAAGGTAGGACCGCTAGAATGGGAACCACATATACCCTCATGCACCCCACATAAGGTTGCTTATGCTTCATTGGAATCAAGACATCTCAGATGGGTATTATCTAAGGTGCATCTATATAAGGTGTCTCTGATGATGGTGTATTTAGCTGACTTACGAAGGAATGTTCGACGTTGGTTGTTTGACAGGCCAGGGGGTATGATTTCGGCATGGAGGTAGTCATAGATTTCTTTGTACCATGGGGAATCAGGACCAACAATGTCACATACCATCTCAAAATCTAGGATACCGTAGGCTGGGACCAAAAGTTGTTCTACCAAGAACTCAAACTTAGGCATGTTGCTAGGAATGTCTAGAAGTGAGGCAATAGTAGCCATATCGTTTGCTGCCCTATTTAGAACATGAGGTATCTAATGAAATTCGACCTTGTAAAAGTACTCCTTAAAGCTATCAACCATGTGTTTGTATGGAGAAAGCTTCTCATCCTTAGTCTCATCATCATCATTTACCTGTTTGATTACTAGTTGAGAATTGCCATATACCTATAGGTTCTTAATTTTCCACTTGACTACCATGCGTAACCCTGTCACTAGAGCTTCATACTCTGCTATGTTGTTAGTACATGGGAATGCAATCCTGAATGACTTAGGGATGGAATCACCCTATGGTGTGATAAATAGTATACCAACCTCTGAGCCATGATTTGTATGTGAGCCATCAAAGTATAGTTTCCATGTTGTGTTTGTGTCAATTGTGAATATAAATTCATTAGGAAAGTCTGCAACTAATGGGTGATCTGCTTGTATTGGTGCATCAGCTAGCTAATCAACAATGACTTATCCTTTAATAGCCTTTCTTTCTACATACTGGATATCATACTCACTAAGTATCATAACCCATTTGGCCATTCGCCCTGTTAATGATGCTTTGCTTAGAAGATATTTCAGAGGATCTATTTTGGAAATCAACATTGTTTGATGGTTGAGCATATAGTGCCTTAGTTTTTGAGTAGCAAATACTACCACAAGACAGGCATGTTCAATGGTACTATAGTTGAGCTCATAACCTACCAAAGTTCGACTGATGTAGTAAATTGCCCTTTCATGACCTTCATCATCATTCTGTGCTAGCAATGCTTCGAGTCATGAATGGGTTGATATAATATAAAGAATCAGTGGTCGTCCTTCAATGGGTGGCATTAAGACTGGTGGTGTGAGTAGATATTCTTTGATCAGTTGAAAAGCATCTCCACACCTAACTGTCCATGCAAAGGGTACCCCTTTCTTAAGTAAATGTTGAAAAGGATGTGTCTTATCTACTAACTGCACTATAAATCTTCTGATGGATTGCAGTCTTCCTTGTAATGTCCTTAGTTGACTAAGATTAGTTGGTGGAGGCATGTCCATGATTGTTTTGACCTTGGCTAGATCCACCTCAATGCATCGTCTGGATATGATATACCCTAAAAAATTTCCTGATTTTACTCCAAACACGCATTTCTTAGGATTGAGTCTCACCTTATACTTCTCTAGCCTTTGAAATATCTTGTCTAAAACTTGTAAATGTTCTACCCTTGTCTTGGAGTTAACTATAAGGTCATCGACATAATCCTCCATAAGAGTGTGTACTAGATCATGAAAATGGTGGTCATGGCACATTGATAGGTTGCTCCAACATTCTTCAGTCAGAAGGGCATAAAATTCTAGCAATACGTTCCCCAAGGACAAGTGAAAGTTGTCTTAGGTTGGTCTTCAGTTGCAATTCTAATATGATTATACCTTGAAAATCCATCCATAAGGGACAACATCTCGTACCCCATTGTCATGTCTAATATCATGTCTATGTTAGGCAAAGGGAAATCATCCTTAGGAAAATCCTTGTCGATATCTCTGAAATCGATGTAGATGCAGATGCCCCCTATTGGTTTAGTGAATGGTACAAGATTGGAAATCCAATCTGCATAGTCGATTGACCTAATAAAACCAACATCTAACAGTTTCGTGAGTTCTACCTTGACTAGTAAAGCAATTTGCGGGTGCATTTTCCTCAAAAAATTTTTCACTAGTTTGACACCTGGTTGTAAGGGAAAGTGATATAGACCAAGTTCAGGATCCAACCCAAGCATGTCTGCATATGACAAGGCAAAATTTATCTATCTTTGTGTAAAGAAGTTGTGGAATTTTGGCTACTCTTCTGTGGTCAATGACGTTCCAAAATAAACTAGTCAAGGATTCTCTTATGTTCCTATGTTGACTTCTAATTCTTCAATGAGCATGGGTGAATTTTCCTATGCAATGGGGAGAATGTTCAAACCTCCATCCTTAGGTGCCTTAGAGATATTTTCACCTTCAGATGCGTCCTTTATTTTTTCTTTTTTATTGTCTAGCGGTGCCTTTCGGTTTTCACCTAGAGACTCATCCTTTTTATCTTGTTTATTCTTTTTCTCGTTTTTGTGACTGGAGGGTTCAATAAATTCCCCAAAATATGTTGTGTTGTCCAAGTCAATGGTAAAACTAGCCTTGTGATCACTGTGAGGTATGCCTTCTCGTAATCCCAGGAACTCAGCAATTGCTTCATCATTCTCAAAAATGTCTAAGATGGGTGGGTCTTTTTTATCCCAATCAATGAGTTGGGGATAAACTAAGGGCATGTCATTGTTGGAATTATCAATGTTTAACAGAGTCAAGGTAAGTAATGAGTTATTCATATGGTCACAAACGTCTTGTATTAAGTCCTTTTTGCTCTTTGGTTTAGATCTAGGTGGATTGAGAAGTGGGCCTAATGCCAAGGTTTGGTTATCTGAAATAGATGTATCAGGTTGCCAAGAGGTAGGATCAAGTGATTCCCAATAGTAATGTTTAAACCATTCCTCTTTTGTCATATTCTTTGGTGGATAGGAATTCAACGGATTTGGTGAGGATCTCAACATTAAGTCTAGTTCTCCAAATAGCTTATCAAGGTCCATGGAAGAAGTAGATGATAGGGAATCCCACTCATATTCGTTTGAGTTGGGGGAGTCACAGTGGTGTTGGTCAGATGGTTCGTGAGATCTCTCAATATCTTCTAAAGCACTTACTTCCTCAATTAAGGGTGACGTGGTACTAGGAACACCAATCTGAATCTGTTGAAACCCAAGCCCTAAGCCTTTTGGCCACTGAGAAACAAATATTGGTTCAATCCTCCCATCTTGATTTAAGCCTAAACCACTCTATCCATTATACCCCTTGCTCTGCATGATTGTGAAACCTTTCCCATATAGATATGTAGGAATGTGAGCAAATGAGAGAGTTTCTTCATTATCTTCCCCATATAGCTAGGAGGTGACATCTTCTGTATTTATGGATTCTTTGCTTAATTCTCCCCATTTAGTGAAAGTTGTTGTAGGAGGAATGTGTATTGTGACCAAAGATTTCCTCCTATCCAATGTAGGTAAACCGTATGACTTAAGAGGAATCAAATGGATAACATAATAATATATCTTCATATAATATTCTCCACAACCCTTGCCTTGGATCTCAGCCCTAGGAGTGGTAGGAAATGAAGATGAAATAGATGTTCGAGTGAGAGTGGATGGATTGACATAGTGAGATGAATTAGACGATGAAGCCTCTTGGTTTACTAGCACTTGGCGTTGTGGTATCTCTTTTATATTGGTACAATATTGGAATGGATCTAGGTCACCATCTATAGTTATTTCAGTGCCATTGTAAGGGAATTTGAGACATTGATGATATGTGGAAGGGACAACCTTCATGGCATGAATCCATGGTCTACCTAATAGAAGGTTGTATGGAAGGGTGAGATCCAAGACCTAGAATTTTGTCTCCATTATTGTAGGACCAATTCTAATTGGAAGTGTTACCACCCCCTTTGATTTTCGTTCCAAATCATCATAAGCTTTAATGACAATACTTTTGGTTGTGTCTACGCATGCTTCTAAGAAACCTAATGCCTTAATTAGTTTTAAAGTGAAAAAATTTAACCCTACTCCTCCATCTACCAAAACTCGTCTAACTTTGGTGTCATCAACAAGGACTTAAAGATGTAAAGGGTAGTTATGATTTGTCTTTGCAGTTGCGTAGTCTTGTTCAGAAAATGTGGCATGATGATTATTGGTCAAGTAGCCCACCATTTCCTGGAAACGATTGAAATCAAGATCATTTGGAATAGTGGTGTTTTGTAAAGCTTTATATAAAATGGATCAATGCTTAGGGGAGATATGCAACAGTTCCAAGATTGAGATTTGGGTTGGGGTCTTCCCCAATTGGTCAAGTAGGTTATATTGTGACTTGGAAGGCTATGGTGTTTGCTACGATGGAGGACCTTGGATAGTGATCTTAGTATGGCAATTGTTGACAGCACACTCGGGAGTTGTATTTATGGTAATGGTATTGATATTCTCATTGGCGGCGCGAAGGCGATTAGTGGTTTTGCCACTATTATAATCATGCTTGATATTTGCATAGTTGGCGGACATATTGGTCTTGTTACTTGAACTGGGGACATTTCCTTTCCCATGGTCATGTAGTGGATCAGAAAATACTTGATGATCAGTGTTTCATGACTTTTGTTTCTATCCACTAACTTCAATAATTCTCTTTTTGACAAGATCCTATATGATATTTTTCAGTTGGTGAAATTTTTTTAGGTTATGTCCCTTAGTTTTATGATAATCACAAAAGGCATTGTCATCCCACCAAACTGGTTTAAATTATCTTGGATCGTATTGTCTTGGCTCTTGAAGCTGTATAAGATTATGTTGTAACAGTTTTTTAAATATAGACTCGATGGGTTCCCCTAAGGGAGTGAATTCATGTTTTTGAAACTTCCTCTGTTGTGGTGAACATTGAGTATTCTAGACCATGTTGGGAGGTTGATTGAAAACATTAAACATGTTGGATGAAGGGTTAGGTCCTCGTAATGTGATGATTGGTCTTGTTTATATAGTTTTAGCATCAACTACCCCATAATTGGTGACATTTTTGTTCTAAGACCAAAATTTGTTTCTGTTGTTGGGGGCATTTTGCACTATTGTATTTCTATTGGGTGTTGATGTCTTAAGTTCTCATTTTTCAATGAGATCTTTTTCTATTATAACCCCCTTTTCCACTAGTTCTGAAAAAGATGTGCAACAATGTACCCTTAGGTTACTCCTTAGTTTTGCATGAAGGTTTTCTTGGAACATAGTGACTTTTTGTTTTTCAGGTATCTCTACAAGACATCAGCTAGCTATAGTCCTCCATCTCTAGAAGAAAGTGATGAAAGTTTCTACTTCGTCTTGTGTTGTGTGACACAAGGTTGCTATATTTATCTCATGGTCTATGTTGAAGGAGAATTGTTCAACAAATTTCTCAGCCAGTTCACCCCATGATTTAATACCATAGTCTAGACCTAAAAACCACTCAAGTGCAATTCCTACAAGACTTCTTGGGAATAGTATCATAAGATATGTGGGGTCATAAGCAACATCTATGCACATGGTAGAAAATTCTGTTATATGTTCTATTGGATTCTGTTTGCCATTGTACTTAGGGAGATTCGGTATGACATACCCATGAGGGAAAGGTGTCATGTACAATGATTTATCAAAGGGAAATGGGAATATGTCCTTTGTTGAAAAATATTTCTTAGTTGACACCGCCATGTTATCCATTTGTGTTTGTAGTGCCTGCATTTGTGTTTGCAAGATGTCAACCTGGGTTAATGATGTGTTGGGTTGATTACTCAGATCAATGTATGTATTTTGAAATCCAAGGCTTCATAATGGGTTTTGATTGACTATTGGTATTTGATATGGATTTGGATTTAGAATGTTGGTGAATGTGTTATGATTCAAAATCTGTGTGAATGGGTTTTGACTACCAATCTGGGAGAATGGATTCTGATTTGGAATTTGTGTGAATGGATTCTGACTACCGATTTGATAGAATGGATTTTCAATGCCAACCTAGGAGAATGGATTTTGATTGCCATACTAGAAAGGGGGAATCCTTCCTATCTGTGTAGTCTACGGTATAGTACTAGTGACATGAACACTAGGTATGGCTTTTGACTATGGTATGGTACCAATGACATTGACATTTGGTGTAGAAGTAGACATTTTAGATCTTTTATTCCCAATAAGAGGACAGAAGAGTGTAGAGGATGATGCCCCTAAAATGAAATTAAATCCCGATGTCATGCTAGATGTACCAAATGGAGACACATGGATTGTCGTACTCTGTGTAGGTATGCCAGATGGTATGGCTATATTAACCTGAGGTATAGAAGTACTAGCAATCGTTGATGTTGTCCCTTGTGTAGGTTGAGTTTGTAAGGTGCTAATATCAAATCCTATAGGTAAGGTAGCACCTTTAGCTAAGAATTTGGATAAGTAGCGTTGGCGATCATTTGCTAGATACTCATCTACAAAAGAGGCAAACTCAGGGTCTTGTGCAATAGCCTCTATGTCTTTTGTTCTAATGTGTCCTTAAGGATCTCTAGTAGTGAATTTGTCCAACAAGTTCCTGTGAGGTCTCGATGAGAATGGGTTGATGAATTCGTTTGGGTTCAACATATTTTCTTTCTCTTTTCTCTTAGACCTAGTTTCAACCATGCAAGATAAGCTCAATAAGCGAGGAATGCAAAACTATGTCTATGGACAGTATGACTCTAGTCTATGTTTTTGGGATTTTTTGAATGCAAAATAAGGAATGTTCTATGATGACAAAAGTCTAAAATGACTTTATCTAAAGATGCAAAGTCTAAATACTCTTCTAAGGTAATCAATTTTGTAAACCTAAGATGAGGGTACCAACTACCTAAAGTATAACCAAGGTGTCAATTTAGTTATGTCAAGGAACCAATGTAGGACTAGGATCAAAGATAACTTGAGTTTCCTAACTAGACTGATGAGCTAGGAGCACTCTCCGTAGGACAAAGGATATGATGACAGGACTAGGTTCAATGACAAATTTCATTGATGCTATGATTTTTCTAGAGTGTAGAAAGTGGACCTATTCCAAAGTTTGTAAAAGTGACCCTCCTAAAAGTTTGATCTAAAGAAAATATGTAGTCTAAGATGAAAAACTCAGAATTAGGATGACTATAGTAATTGACTACATGATACCTAAAGAATGAAAAATTGAACAAATTGTTTCATGTTTGTGTCCAAGGACTACTGTGAAAAGACAGATCAAAGAATGGTATGATTGTCAACTGAACTGTGACTATAAAATATGTTGTTCTAATAATCAGGAAGATGTGTCGCAAAATTTCACAGATGTAGTTATGTTTCACAGTTGCAGTGTAGTTTCTCATAGATGCGACTCGTAATGACAACTACAACTCAGACTGTAACAAATGTGGTTTTCCTGAACTCTATGCACTGGTGAAGTTCTACGACAGTGGCAAATGTGTCGTTCCATATTGCAATTGCAGCTCACCTTTTCAGATGCGTCACAAAAGATCACAATTGTGGTATTTTAAATCAGATGCAACTCAAAGCTTAACAGATGTGACTTGAAAGAAGAATTGTGACTCTCTAGTGAACAGTTGCGACTCTATTGTGTTTTCAATGAATGGAGATATAAAACTGATGTTTTTTTACATGATCAAGTTTTGGAAAACAAAGACAATCATAAGACAAAGTGTTTTTCAGTTTGATTTTGGACTCAAAGAACATTTAATTTTTCCATAGGAAAGTACATCCTAGGCTGTGTAACACAATATTTACTGAGTTCTCACTTGAGTTTCCCCAACTAGGCTTATTCAAGGCAGATGATTAGTAGCTTGACCCCTCTAGCTCCCCTCCATAGCTCATTAACGCCATTCGGGGAAGCCAAGCTACAATACCCATGAAAATCCCATGGCATACCTTCATCTCTACACATGAATCGTAAGAATATGAGACGGCTTCACAAGTCCGACCTGCCGCACCAATAAATAGAAGGATTTTGGACACTACAAACAAAGGTATTTAATTCGGGCATTCTATTCATTGGGCATGATCCATGCAGTGAGAGTCCCCTTTTGAATCCATCTCATCGGAACCATATGCATGATTCTTGGGCTTTCCCCAAGAATCCACTTAAATTATATACTAGCTAGAAGTCCCTTGGGTTTAGGGTGCTACCAATCTGAATCATCCTGGGGTGAGTACTTTTTCCCACCAGAACAGGCCCAATTTCTAGAGTCAGTAATCATTTCTCTTACACCCAGGATTGCACAGATGCACAAGGGGAGAGGATACTTTGATATAACAAATCATGAAGGGTAACCACACAATTGTGCTTTCGCACCAAACACAGTAGACACTTGTTAATTTTAATCCAAATGAAAGATTTGCTACACTACCAAACAATCTATTTCAAAAATTTAACTAGGGTCTTTGACATGCGTTTTGCAGAAAGATTCATTAGTAGTTTTGATATTAGTCTTTGACTATTGATCTGCAAAAACTTCATTAACTCCCCAAGACACACACTGAAAATAGAAGATTAGCAAAAATAAAAACACGAAAGGAAATGATAAATTGAAAGTATGAACCTAAAAATCTACCAGTCAAATGCGTCGTTTTCTCTATCAGATGTGTCGTAGTATTTTACAAGTCAGTTGCGGCTCAGAAAATGATAGATGCGTGAGTATGTTTCAGATACATTGTTTGGATCTCAGATGTGGTCAAGAGAAGCAATTGCGTCATTTCCAATGTCAGATGTGGTCCAGAGTTTCAATTGCATCGTTTCATCAAGCAGATGCATCTCCGAATTTGTCAATTGTGGCATTTCGTCAAACAAATGTGTCGTTCCATACAAAAACCTACAAAATCAAATAAAATTCTACACATACGCAAAGATGGTGTCTTCACGTCAGGTTCACCAAATGTAGCTCAGAGAAAAACACACGAGAGAGTTAGGCAATTCAAATCTAATCTATTCAAACTATACTAAAAATCCTCAAAGCTAGATAATCAAGCACAAAGGAAAGCTAAGAATAACATGCATAAAAGAAACTATTTTACCAAACATGCAATCAATTTCATTTAATAACCTCCATTATTCTTCTCCATTTCATCTATGTAGCGTACTTGCCCTTAGATTTTTAGTATTTGTGTGCAAGCATAGCCTAAGTGTTATGATAATAACGAGACATCGAAGATTTAAGAGATTACTCTAGAAGTCATACGATTTAGAGAGAGATTGGAATGATGAAGGACAAATCAATTTATAGAAAATTGATCATTCGAATCATAGGCCAAGATGGAAAGATCAACGGATAGTTGAGATCGAAAGATCAGATGTGCATTATGATAACTGTTAGTAGCAACATGAGTGATAAAAACTAGAAATAAAAATAAAGATTAAATAAATGATTTAATCTTCGAGTTAGGTATTCGAAAACAAAAAAAATAGTCTTTGCATGACAAAGATAAAGATGGATTAAAGCAACTCTCTGTTTGAATGCACACACAAGATTTAATTAATTAAATAGGAATATTTAATTAATATGCATGTACACGCAATTGAGTTAGAACTAGATGACTGAATGATATGACAAATAGATTATTCGTGAAATCCATTCAGACACTAATCCAGAGTTAATTGGCCGATTAAAATAGATGTCAAGTAAGAGTGAATACTTAGATAATTTGCACAATTATCTAAATATAGAAGAATGTGTTAAAATAGAATTTATGAATTAAATAATTCATTTAATTCAAGATTTGATATTTGAAGAATAATTAAATAAATAAGATTTATTTAATTAAGTGATGAAGGGATTTAAATGAATAATTAAATAAATAAAGGATTTATTTAATTATAGTTGAAATATGATAGAGGTAAATTAAATAAGAAATTTATTTAATTGAAGAAGAAGGATAATGTTAATTAGTAACATAATTAAATAAAAAGCGTTTATTTAATTAATTAGATAGAATAAAGAAAAAGTGTGAATTAATTAAATAATTAAGATTATTTAATTAATAGAACAATAAGTATTAAGGTAAATGAATTAAATAAATAGATTTATTTAATTAATAAAGAAATGAAGAACTTTAGAGAATAATTAAATAATTGACATTATTTAATCATGACCATGGAAATACAAATTATGAAGAAATATTGAAGTCGTAGGCTTAGGCCAGATTTTGGTGTCTACAACGCTTATAATATTTACAAGTGTACATGCACATTTGATAAATAGTGAATTCAAAATTCATAATTGTAACTATACTAATGTAAGTTAAACAATTTATAATATAAATGTATTTGCCTTGATCTGTGACACTCGACAGTGGAGAAGTGCTCGACAAACCCTCAGGTGGAATCGATGTGGAAGTCGATTGACTCCCCTAAACCAACATAAATATTTAAAACATATGTTCATGATTGAATTATAAATTTAAAACTCAAGTTAAAAATTATTTCATATATAATTTAAAAAATTGAAATCATAATACCCCATAAGGGTTGCCAACTAGGACTGGTGTCGATATATGTACTTACAGAGAGGATGATTGCCCCATCATTAGTGTCATCTGTATGACCAAAAAAATTTATTGTTAAAATGTATTGAAAACTTTTCTTTGATATACATTCATTAAAATTCTTATAAATTCAACATGTAGATGCATATTTATACCTGTGTCACACTGTCCTCAGGGTGATGGTCTGTTGTAAGAAATTCTACAAATGAACTAAGGTGATCAGATGATTGACCAGAATCTCCATGTCCACCTGAACTAGGTGTGGCCTAATTAGGTCCATGGCATAACTAATGGAAAATAGTACATACATGTGGTATCGACACTCTTGGAGTGGTACTAGGACCAACTCCATAAAACACTCCATCATCATGGTCTTTGTGATCCCTACCTGCTATCGCAGAAGCATGTTGATCAAGGTCTCTTGTGAGTGTACTAAGGGTTCCTAATGTCGATACCACCACACGTTGATGCACAGGTGCGGGAATGGCAGGACCAAGAGGAGCAACAAGGGGTTGCACATGCACGGGGCATTGGAGATAAACCCTTGCCCCTAACCTTTATTGTGGCATGCCACCATCAACACCCTGAAATGATTTAAAATCAAAATAATTGGGATTTTCCCCCATAACAAATAATACATATATTTTCCTCAAAAAATATAATGGGACCTCCAGATTAGTGTGTGGTGGACTCTCAAATGCCATATACCATCAATCCCAAAAATGTGCACTCATTTGTGGATGTATACACCACCTCAAGGATATTCTAGATTTATTGGGAGGAATGGGATGCTGAGTATTAGGGTTGATAAAATAAGGGGTTGGATGGGATTTCGTTATTTTTAGGTCTAAAATTTGTTTATATGAGAGACTATTTGCATAAAATTGTCTCATCTCCTCTCTTTCTCGTTGATTCCTATCTAAATCAAAATCAATAGTCCTAATGGCATCCACAAATTTTTGCATCGTAGATGCAAAGCATCTCATGTGTGGTGGAATCAATTCTTGATTTTGCATAGCATTGATTTTGTTTTGAATGGATGCCACTTGATCATTTATACATGCTCACAAGTGAGCCTCATTAGATCTAGTGGGTGGTGGGGGTGGGATATGAGGTGGAGGGGGTGGAGGGGAAGGTGGAGCATGGGGTGGAGGTGGAGGTTGTTGAGGTACTAGATTGATGATATCATCAATGTTAAATTGATCCATGATATTAGATATAAGTGTTCACCTGCATTAAATTATACAAAATTAACATACAAACTTACAAAATTACAAGAAATAGTTAAATTTTGAACGTACATACAATTTTTTTTAAATAGGATATGCATACATATACATACACATACATACATTGATTCAACTTGAGCATGTGCATACAAATTTCAAAATTTAACATGTACATACATTTAAAATAAAAAATATGATGCATAATTTTTATGCATACATCATTCAACTAAACTATGTGTACATACAAATTTCAAAATTTAAGATCTAGAACTATGCAATTATAGTACATGTACATACTAAAAAATAAACTTGGAACATTCACAAAAAGCTCATTTATGTCTAATGCATTTATATTACATTTTCCCAATAGAAGAAATCATGATCTAGTAGATAGTCATAAAATATATACTACTATAAATTCATCATTATAAGTTCATAAATTCAACCAAATCCATAAACTCATCACTAAAAATATACCCATCCAACCAAAATCATAAATTTGTCACTAAAAATATCCATCCAACCAAATTCATAAATTCATCACACAAAATATCCATCAAACCAAATTTATAAATTCATAACTATAAGATCATTGTCGTAATTTATAACTTTAGTGTTGCAGCTCTCTACTGCATCTCTTCATTTCTTTGTGTTTACATTTTTAGAATTAGAAGTTATCCTCTCCTCTAGCCATCATCGATGCTCATCTAACATCCCATCCATAGCCCTAACAACATCAACAACATTTTGCATCCTAGATGCAATCATCCTCAAAGGTGGTGTGATACATTCTTCATTTTGAATAATGTTGATTTGATCCTGAATGGATCTAACATCAGCATTGATTCGTGCTTGCAAGCTTGCACCATCAGTTTCACGTGGTGGAGGGGGGGTTTATGAGGTGGAGTGGGTGGAGGTGGAGGTGAAGGTGGTGGAGATGGAGGACATAGAGGTGGATTACGAATATTATTGAATTGATCGATATAAGTGAACCTGCATTAGATTTGTAATTTCAAAATGTAAGATACACGTTTAGATTCAATACCGTTAAACCATTCAATATAAATGGCCTAATTGAATACAAATGATAAAATGTATAAGCCTCATTTATGTCTAAGGCATGCTACAAGTGAATGAAAAAACAATTAACTATTAATATAGGACAATTTATGAATTCTTTAGGGTCTACGGTTTAGAGTTTAGCATAAGTAGGGTATAGGGTAATAGGATGGATTAAGGGGATATATATAGTAAGGTCCTAGGAAAAAATGACATGTCATATTAGGACCCCTTAAGACACCGATTTACATTTTAGGGTGATAAGATGGCTTAAGGGGATATATGTATTAAGGTCCTAGGACAAAATGACATGGCTTAAAGGAATAAAATTTGGTGGATTTTCCCAAGGCAACGAAATTTCATTTTAATTTCCTAGGAAAAATTGAATGCTTTAGGGTTTATATTTTAGAGTTCAAGGTTTAGGGTTTAGGGAACTTAGGGTGAAGTTGGGTGGCCCTTGGAATAATGGACTTGCAAGTTAGTAACAACATTCTCTTGTGGATCAGTTGGTTGAGATAACTCTTGTTTTGACTAATCAACCTCTCATGAAATATCATTCATATTATAATCTTGCATGATCTTACTATTGTTAAATTTGGTTTCCTTGGGAAACTTCACCAAATTTTGAAAACTTCTTTGATCCCCTTAAGATATTTCATATTAGGACCCCTTAAGACATCAATTTAAGGTTTAGGGTGATAGGATGGCTTAAGGTGATCTATGTCTAGTAAGGTCCTAGGTCAAAATGACATGGCTCAAGTGAATAAAATTTGGTGAAGTTTCCCAAGGCAACCAAATTTCATTAAGGGCCTAGGAAAAAATGATGGCTTTAGGGTTTAGGGTAATAGGATGGCTTAAGGGGATCTATGTAGTAAGGTCCTAGGACAAAATTACATGGCTTAAGGGAATAAATTTTGGTGGGGTTTCCTAAGGAAACCAAATTTCATTTTAAGGTCCTAGGACAAAATGAATGCTTTAGGGTTTAGGGTTTAGATTTTAGAGTTTAGGGTTTAGGGTTTAGGACTTAGGGTGAAGATTGGGTGTCCCTTGGAATAATGGACTTGCAAGTTAGTGAACAACATTTTCTTGTGGAACAGTTGATTAAGATAGCTCTTGTTTTGACTAACCAACCTAGATCATGAAATCTCATTCATATTATAATCTTGCACTATCTTATTATTGTTAAATTTGGTTTCCTTGGGAAACTTCGCCAAATTTTGAGAACTTATTTGATCCCCTTAAGAATGTCATATTAAGACCCCTTAAGACATCGGTTTAGGGTTTAGGGTAATAGACTGACTAGTTTATGAATATTTTTGATTTTATGAATATAGACTGGCTATTTCCATAATAAAAACACATAATTATGTATTATTAAGATTGAGTTTGATGTATACTTTAACTTGATACTTTTCTAATTGAATATAAGATTATTTTATTTAACATATTTTTCATTAATATTTCCCACTTAACTGAATTTTATGATATAAAATGTATAATAAAATTAGTTTTAATGTTGAATCTTATTTTATTTTGGATTGTTTGGAATTGAAAGAACCTAAAAGAAGGAAAAGAAAAATATTTAGATTCTTTTAGTGTCTAGGTAACTATTGAAAATTTAGATTTTAGACTAAACTAGAAGCATAAATAACAACTAATTGACTAGAATGAGAGTTAAGATTGTTGAAAGACAAGAGACAACACATGCAACCAAGAAATGGAAACAAGGCATGACTAAGAGAGATAAAAACATAAAATAGAAATGAATGCACATATATCTAATTAAGTGACAATTGGAAATGGATTGTACAGGGATTTAGGAATTTGCTAACTAAATTTGTAAACAAACATTGAAAATTTATCAATTGTAACAATCCACTAGTCCTGCAAGTAATCCTTCCCTTCACCCATAATTCCTTAATTATTGTAGTGTTTTCAACTTATCCATGTGCCTCTAATTTCAAATCCTTTTTTTTTTTTTTTTTTCTCATATAATTTTAGATTTGAAACTCATTTAATTTCCCTCCTTTATATATAGTGGTTGTAATTTATTATATCATGGATTCCACTTAACCTTTTTTTCCCTTGTCTCCATTCATTCTTACATCAATTATTTTGATGTATTTACATTATTTTTTATTTGATCCAAGAATATTTGATAATATTGTATTCTTTTACCATAAGTATAGTGGCACATGTTTCATTAATGCACTCTTTGATATTGGATATGATTTAACATCTTCCATGGAACTTATTATTAGTCGATAGGCTATTTGTTTGAAATTTATGTCAGGATTTTCGTTAGCCCAGTTGTGAATAGAATTTCTCAGCGCCAAAAATTTCTCGGCCAGTGGTGAGTTTCCCGAGGTTTTTTATGACAACGTGGAGTTTGCTAATTACGTGGGTTGGAAGTGGTGGAGTTGGTTGCCTTGATATGTAGAAGCACAATGGTAAGTTTTTCCTCATGTGAGGGTTATTGCATCCTGGCATTGTTGTACAATGGTGCGGGAGGAAGTAAATGCAATATTCAATGTTGCAGTGTGGGAAAGTATATTATTTTTGGTTGCATTGTTGAACAAGCCACTGTGGTGTTGGTTTGATAGCAGATTATTGAAAAAATCGTTGCCTTCGTCTCCATTTGATAGCAAGTTGTAGGGTTTCTGATGTGCTCTGAAATGTGTGAGAAAATAGTGTTGGTTTGATAGCATACTATTGTAAAAATTGTCACCTTCGACTCTGTTTTATAGCAAATTGGAGTGTTTTAAACTATTGTGCTCTAGAATCTGTAAGTCATTTTACATGGGTATTTTTCATAAATGATTAATTTATTGTTCATTTCTTTCACTCTCTACTTATTGTTCCTTGTTATATGTTTGTATCTTTGGTGTTATACCCATTTTAGAGACTTCAAAGAGATTATGGCTTTGTATGGATGGATAAATTATAGTTAAATCTTCTTTCTTTCACCAAAAAATATGGTTAGGGTTAGTAATTTTTTGGCCCTTCGTTTATTGTTTGTAGTTATCTATGTGCATCTTTAGCGTTATACCCATTAACATAGGAGCAATTGTAGATTAACATAGGAGTAATTGCATATATATGTATATATATACAAAGGGTTAGTATGAAAGCATAAATATATTCAAGATAAAATTAGTTTAGTGGCTGTTAAGTGTTATTCTAATAGCTCTTTTAAAATTTCTCTATTTTTCTATAACATTTAGTGCCAAGTAATGTAGCTTGAATTTTCAATTAAGTTTGTGGTATTATACCCATTTTGCACAGGTTCTATTTAATGTGGGTTTATTGCCAAAGAACATAGCTCAAATTTTGAATTGACAAGCCAAATCTTACATAGACTGCTTGTCTTGTATCAATATGTAACTTAATGTGGGTTTTCAATCATCTGTCATTTACCTGTGATTCTTAAGTGTTTTTCTAATAGTTTTACAATTTCTCTATTTGTTCTATAATATTTAGTGCCAAATAATGTAGCTTGAATTTTGAATTGACAAGCCAACTATTACATAGATTGCTTGTGTTGTATCAATATGTTTTATGATATTCTTTTTTCCAATTCTACGAAGGAAACTATTCATTATCATAGTTTCCCTCTTCTATTCTCCATATTTTAGTAAAAATGGTCATCAAATTGACAAGCCAATTGTTACATAGACTGACAACCATTACATAATGAATAGTTTGCTTTGCGGAACCATTTTGCTTCCGCATATCGAGGCAACCAACTCCACCACCACCAACCCACGTAATTAGCAAGATCCACCACTGTCATAAATAGCCCCAGGCGGTTTGTTGTAGGGAGCTTCAAACAAATGAGAGAAAAAAGGAATATCATGAAACATATTGATACAAGATTCGAGCTATGTTCTTTGGTAATAAATATTGAAGACAAATAGAGAAATTGTATAAGAGGTGTTAGAATAATGTACTTATTTGCTACTAAACATTATTGGCAAAAAGGGAAATTATATGAATTTCCTCTAACATAGACAGATACATATACGCATATATATATGTATTGAATTCCCCACTTCATATTTAAAAATATACATATAGGCACATATATATCCATATATACAGACCAAGACCACTGTGGCTCTCTTGACAATGTAACAACATTTTATATATACACGTGTATATCTAAATAGATGTGTATGCTATCTTTATTTGTATTTATGTAGACTTTGATTTAAAAAGATTTAATAATAGCATATATAAGTATTATTTAGCTTGTGAGAATATCACTACAATACATCCATAACATTCAATGATATAGCATTGAGATGTTAATAACAAATCATTTAATGGTGCAGTATGTGTAACATGTTCATAACAAAGCTATAAAATTGTTTGCACTTTGCTAGTGTAATGTGCCTATTGAAACTGAATACATTGAAAAATTCAAAAAACATTGCAAAAAACTATAGTTCAAGCTAGCAACAATGTAATTTTTTGAGGCTACAAACATTGAATATTGCATTTACTTGTTGCTGCCATCTTGATTGCTATTGTCCAACACCACAAGAAACAATTTACCATTATGATTTTGTGTTTGAAAGTGGCCAAGAGCCCCTTTTTGCATATATATATATATAAGTTGTAATGTTTAAAACATGTTGCTGACTTGTAGAACTTTCACCCTCTACTTATTGTTCCTTCTTGCCATTGTGCACCTTTGAAATTATGCTTTATGGAGGTCCTTGCTTGCCATGTCAATGACTACATAGTTAGGAATAAATATAGTATACACATATGTTTAGATATAGCAATGTATATATAAATAGATATATACATGTGTACATATGGATATATATATCTGGTTATATGTGTTTTTTAAAATGTGCAGACAAAGGGGAAATTCAATGCATATATGTACTTAATAATCATTTTTATTCTTATTGTTGTATATCCCATTGTTTGGATAAGAAAGGATGAAGGGAGCATCTAGCAACATGTACAAATATTTGCATATAGGTATATGTAGAAATATAGTAAAAATTGCATGTATACATATCTAAGCAACCTCAAATATAAACATATACATATAGGGATATATACATTTGCATTTATCATTTTTATTCTTGTTCTATCTCCTATTGTTTGGACAACATTAAAAGTGGAATGGTTATACCCATTTTCATTTAATCAAATTAGTAAAATGGTTGGTAGATTTTTGATATTTCAAAGTTGTCTACCAGTTGCCATTGGACATTGCAATACATTAATTTTTTATTTTTATTGTGAAATAGAGCTCTCAATCAATGTAAAAGTTCCCACAACTATGTGTGCAGAATTGGGCTTTGTGGATGGGTCTCCAGAGCCCCCCAAGATTGATTTGGTGGCATCCCCCACAAGTTTCGTTGCAACGTCCAGCTCTGAGGGTGCCAATCGCCAGCCTCCAAATCCCGATTCTATAAGTTTATATTTCCTTTTTCTTATACCTGTTGCAAATTTGTTGTTATTGTTTCCTTCCTCTTTTTTATTCAACTTGAACATTTCCTTTTAGTTTCTTTGATTTTAATACATATAGATTTATATACACATCGATGGACATATATATGTCTACAACTATCCCTGTGTTTGTGTGTCTGTGTGTGTGTATATATGTCTGTATGTATATATATATGTATATATGTATATATATATGTTATATATATGTATATATATATGTATATATATATATGTGTGTGTATATATATATATGTATATATATATATATGTCTATATATATATATATACACACACAAACAAGATGCATGTGCCACCTTTTATTTCATCTACATATGAATTAATTTCTAGTAGCTGCAACTGTGTATTTAGAATACTGCATGTGTTTGGATGTCATATACACAAATAGCAAACTAGTCAAATTTTTGAAAGGCGGTTCTATAGATTAACATTGTTGTGTGCATATTTGCATGGTGAATTTAAAACAAATTGTATTTGTAAGAATAGAGAACCCAAAAAACAATAACAAAGTTTTCTTCCATCTCTAAAGTTGAGAAGGATGCAAAGAAAATGAATAACTTCAATGTTGCACCTAATTTGAGCTACATTATTTGGTACTAAATATTATAGAAAATTTGGGAAATTGTAAAAGAGCTATAAGAAAAACACTTAAAAAATCATAGGAAAATGACAGATGATCGAGAAACCACATTAAATAGAACTTTAAAATATGGAGAATAAAAGAGGTGAACTACGATAATATGTAAACACATTATTCACAAAGAACATATAACATGTTCTATTCACACAAAACGAAAAACTGCACATACCTTCACAATTACTGCACTAATTTTATCTTCAATACCTTTATGTTTTCATACTAACCCTCTGCATATATATATATATGCAATTGCTCCTATGTTAATGTGCATTTAAAAAAATACATATGTAGGGAAAATTGTATGTGTATATTTATGTAGTATAACATTAAAAAAAATACAGTGTTCACAAAAAGCATATAGCATGTCCCATCTACAAAAAATGCAAAACTAAACATACCTTTACATCTACTAAACTAATTTTATTTTAAATATCTTTATGATTTATTATTGACCCTCTACATATATATAGGCAACTACTCCTATTGAAAAGTATTGATACAAGACAAGTAGTGTATGTAATAGTTGGCTTGTCAATTCAAAATTCAAGCTACATTCTTTGCTACTAAATATTATAGACAAATAGAGAAATTGTATAAAAGGTATACTTCCTCTTGTTGTGTTCATTTCTGTCGTGCAACAATGTAAGAAAGCACTTACCACTCTACTTCTGCCTATCGAGGCATCCCAACCCTCCAACAGTTCCATCCCACGTGGTCAAAAAACTCCACCTCCATGGACCATCATGGTGAATAGCCCTGGGAAATTCGTTGTTGTTGGGAATAAGGTGTTTCAACCTTAGAGTCCTAACATTGAATTATTTAATGTATTATTGTATTTATTTGTTTTAATTAATTTCCTACAATGTCATGTCATTAAGTGGGACCCACTGGCTAGGTGGCATCACTGTTGGAGGTGACTGTATGACACATCTTCATCACATGTGGAGGTAGGCATCCCATCTTGGAATCATGGACCTAGGACAAGTGATGTCATCTTATGACATATTCTATGATGCGTCATAAGGTATATTTTGAATGGAGAAAGTGTGGTGCCTTAGTGGGGTATGACAAAAGTGTGAAAGAATAAGTGTGATAGTCATGTTTGACTTATTCTTCATTTGTTGAATGTGTTGTAAGTGTGAAAAACTTTTGTGGCACATGTTATATGACACTTGTAAGGAATTTTTCATAACACACTATAAGCATGAACTAGGCGCCTAAGCTTGGGAGAGAGGTTTTGCATGTTATGACAATTGTAGAGTTGTAAGAGAATGTTGTACAAATGTCCAAATCATGCCTATGGTGTGAGCTATTATTGCCACATGGGTTTGGATGCCTAACCTCTTCTAGAAGCTTCTCAAAGCTTGTATCTCCTATAAGTAGGATGCCTTGCATTGTAGAATACATAGTTTGATTGCAGGTATTGAAGTGTTGTTGGATTTCCTCCAGAAGAGCAAGATGTAGTCTACATCTTAAGGTTGTGAGCCTGCAAGTGTATTGTAACCTTATTGTTGTAGATTAATACATTGGTTTGATGCTTTGGAGTGTGGGGTTTTTTACCCGAAAGGGTTTTCCCCGCATATATCATGTTTTCTTCTCTTTTGTCTATCTCTCTTCTATCCTTTGTGTTTCCCATTCTTGAAATGTTAATTTACATGCCATTATGCTACTGAAATTTTCTTAGATCTGAAACTACAACAACTTTCCTAGAAGGTTTAATGCATGGCAAATTAAACTATGCCTATTTCCGCTTTAAGGCATAGTAGTATGTGCTTGTATCAAGATGATTAAAATCTGATTTATTTTAAGAAGCATAAGATACTGAAGGTTCATACTGGATCTTGGAAGGATTTTTGAGTTCGTCATTCCCTTTCATTTGGTATCAGAGCCCAATTCTAAACTTGCATGTACTTGCATGAACTTGCATGTCACTTGCATGTGCTCGCATGGTGATGCATGTGGTGTTTGGGGTTCTAGCTATTTCTTCTATTGTGATTTCTTAGCTTGGAAAGCTTGAGGGAATTTTTTTTGAAGGAATTGGCTAATTATTAATCCTTGGCTGAGTGGAATTTTTGTAGTTGATCTTGTTTTCTAGAAACAACAGGCATTGTGAAGAATGGAAAAGATAGAGATTTTATGGAGTTGGTCATGTGGTTATATTTGATTTTTTATTGATCTGAAGCTCCTGATTGACAATTGAATAACATCAAATGCATGTAGGTTATGGAGTTGATCATTGGATGATCTGGAAGCTTCTAGAATAGCCTAGTTCTCTCTTAGATGCGTGTACATGTTGGTGGTGGAGTTGGCTTGCAAATGGGCCTAGAAGTTCTTGGACCTCTCTTTCCTAATGGATGTTTGTACTTGCATGGCTCAGATTCATGTTCCTTGGATTTGAGGGTTTTATGGATTTTCAGTTTAAAAATATATGATTATGCATATTCATGATATTCCATTGTTCTGGTTTAACTATTATGGTTGTATATAGACTTGAGGGTCTTCCAGATGTTAAGTGGATATGGATTTGCATGTGTGTTATAAAACATGGTGGGTTTGCAGGTTTACACAGTGAATCACAACTTGCGGGTTTGCAAATTTGTAGATGAACTATTTTTTTAGATTATGTTTCCCTTGTGATATTTCTGGATGTAAGATAGTTGAAAGTTTGCACGTATGCTTTGTGCATGTTTTGAGGAGGTTTTCAGCTTTCTCATTGAGGAAATGTTGGAATATTTTTTACCATTGGTGATTTGTGGGTTGTGAAGTTGGGATACTTTATATTTTATAAGCTTCTGGACAACCTATTTCCTCTAAAGGTTTTACAGTTTCCATGTGTTCTAAAAACTGTGGGTTTGTATAGATCTGGAGTATTCACTTGTTTAGATGAAATATGTGTGATCTATTATTATGGATGTTTAAGTGGTCTTAGATTTACATAGAGATTATTTTTACAGGTTTTACATGTTAACAAAAATCTACAGTTTGTAGATCTGTGGAAAATATTGTGTTCAGACTCTTGGAGTTTTTTGGATGAAAACAATTGCAGATTTGAAGGAATGCTTGTTTAGTTCCTTAACTATGGTATTTGAATGTGGACATGTTTGGAAAATTAGATCATAGGTTGATTTGGTGTTTGAGTCATTTGGTCTATATGGTTATTCTCTTAGATATCTCAATTTGCAGTTTACTGATGTGATGATGAGTTTGCATGTTTCAGTGATTAGATCTACAAGTCATGTAGGTTGTGGATTAGCTACCCATTTACTTGCAGTGGGATGACTTGGTTGTATATTATCTTTATTCACCAGGTTTGATGCATTGTTGTTGTAGACTTTTTATTGTTGGCCTTGTTCTTGGTCATTTGAACATTGGTATGTGTGCTTAGAGATGAGAGGATGGATGTTTCTTATAGTACATGGATAGTTGTTTTTTGGACTTGTAGCATGTGGTTTATCATGATGTCATGGATAGCTTGGTTACACTTTTCAGTGGGAGATTTTGACAATGATGGTTTGGCAGTGATGTGGATACACCATTTGATGGTGGATGGTCTTCTACAGTGATTGTTGGTGTCATGGATGGACTCTTGGTTTCTACTTTTATGCAATGATGGTTCATTGGAATCTTTGGTTTCATTAACAGTGGATGGTTTTATTCATATTGATTACATATGTTGATTCTTCGTTAAGGGTGTTATTGTATTATGTCATGGTTTACTCTTGATCACGTGTTAGAGTTTTGGCATGGTACTTGTTCTCTTGAGACCAGGTTGTATGCATTGTTGTATGAGATCTCCTAGTAGGAAATGGTTAGTTCATGTTGTCATGTTTATGTTCCTGATTCTTGATCGGAGCTTTGACAATGATCTTGTGTGGTTCTCTTGGTATTAGGTACATCTATCATTTGCTTGATTACTTCATTATTATGCTATGTTGCATTTGGATTTTTTCATGGATTGGTTGGTTACAGGTACTCATGGATACTTGGAGACATAGGTGAGGCTAGAGTTCTCTTGTGATTAGAGACATGTGTTGAGATGGTTACTCTTGATGAGATTTCAGCAGGAAGTCTGAGGAGCCTACACCTTGGTTGGACATGAGTTCAACATGGACCTATGAGGAAAGTGTTCTTGGATGAGTCATGATGACTTGGATACCTTGGAGGAGCATTCTCATTCCCCACTCTTGGTCTACTCGACAGTCTACTTGAGAGGTATCGCCCATTGTTCCTCTTAGGTGTATTATGTTATGCTTTTTCCTCTCATGCATATGGATCTTAAGCTAGGGATATATGGTTTGGAGGATTCATTTGAGGAGTGTTGGAATGTTTATCTCCTTATGCATCATGAGAAAATTCATTGAGGTTGAGTTTAGGAGATGTATTGGGCTTATTTCCTGATATGGGAATGGGTATTTAGCTTGATATTCTTTGGTTATGAGAGGCTTACATCCATGTTGATTACATGATACATATGTTATGTTTGATCTTGGTGATTGAACAGTTGGGTGTTGTCATGGGTTTTCTTTTGGGGTGTTGTGGAGGAAACCATACTTGACACAGCTAACATTTAGAGGTGTATGTAGAAGGATTTTCCACAGGTATATGCTATGCAGTGTTTCTCTTTGGTCTTGGTTATCCTCTTTGATGTTTGGTTTCACATTACTTTGGTTTGAGGTTTGGATGGAGCTATTGTGATCACTAGCTTGTGGTCATATGTTTTCACTTATGTTCTTGGGTGATGACATGGAGGTTTCTTTATCTCTTTCCTTTGTTGAGTGTGGAAAACATGGGAGAGCTTTGGAAACTTGTGGTGAGAGTTACTCTTACAGGTTACTCATTTACATGTTTTGTATATCATTGTGGATGTTTCTTGGTACTACATGATGTAGTTTACACTTTCTATATATTAGTAGACTTGGTATGCTTTGATCTTTTTCATAATTGACATTACCCATGCAGTGGGAGTTCCTAGATGTGTGTGTTCTTAGTGACGGTTTTGACACATGGAACCTTTGATTGCAGTCTATGGGTTGGATATGTTGTTGGCATAAGTTCTACTATTATTTTGGATACCTTTGAGGTATGGCAGATTGGATGGATCAGCATTTGTTGTGGGTGCTATTTATGATCTCGTGGGTTTTCAGTTAGATGAAGGCAACTTGGTTTGGTTGTTGGTTTAGCTGATGGTTTATCTTGTTCTCTGGAGGATTCTTTATCTTCAAAATTATGTTCTGAATCTATGGGCCTTATGGCCGTGAGCAGATATTTTAATATGACTCTTGGCAGGTCTTCAACAAGTGGGAGAATGTCAGGAATAAGGTGTTTCAACCTTAGAGTCCTAACATTGAATTATTTAATGTATTATTGTATTTATTTATTTTAATTAATTGCCTACAATGTCATGTCATTAAGTGGGACCCACTAGCTAGGTGGTATCCCCATTGGAGGTGACTGTATGACACATCTTCATCACATGTGGAGGTAGGAGTCCCATCTTGGAATCATGGACCTAGGACAAGTGATGTCATCTTATGATATTCTATGACGTGTCATAAGGTATATTTTGAATGGAGAAAGTGTGGTGCCTTAGTGGGGTATGACAAAAGTGTGAAAGAATAAGTGTGATAGTCATGTTTGACTTATTCTTTGTTTGTTGAATGTGTTGTAAGTGTGAAAAACTTTTGTGGCACATGTTATATGACATTTGTAAGGAATTTGTCATAACACACTATAAGCATGAACTAGGCACCTAAGCTTGGGAGAGAGGTTTTGCATGTTATGACAACTATAAGAGCTATAAGAGAATGTTGTACAAATGTCCAAATCATGCCTATGGAGTGAGATATTATTGCCACATGGGTTTGGACACCTAACCTCTTCTAGAAGCTTCTCAAAGCTTGTATCTCCTATAAATAGGATGCCTTGCATTGTAGAATGCATAGTTTGATTGCAGGTATTGAAGTGTTGTTGGATTTCCTCCAAAAGAGCAAGATGTAGTCTCCATCTTAAGGTTGCGAGCCTGCAAGTGTATTGTAACCTTATTGTTGCAAATTAATACATTGGTTCGATGCTTTGGAGTGTGGGGTTTTTTACCCAAAAGGGTTTTCCCCACATATATTGTGTTTTCTTCTCTTCTGTCTATCTCTCTTCTATCCTTTGTGTTTCCCATTCTTGAAATGTTAATTTACATGCCGTTATGCTGCTGAAATTTTCTTAGATCTGAAACTACAACTTTCCTAGAAGGGTTAATGCATGGGAAATTAAACTATGTTTGTTTCCACTTTAAGGCATAGTAGTATGTGCTTGTATCAAGATGATTAAAATTTGATTTATTTTAAGAAGCATAAGATACTGAAGATGCATACTGGATCTTGGAAGGCTTTCTGAGTTCGCCATTCCCTTTCAGTTGTCAGCCTTCTAGACATATTCATTGCTAGTGACGAGGAATGCTTTCCACACCTGGGCTAACAAAAATCCTAGTGGGAAACTCTAAATACACAGGCTAGAGATAATTTGATGGGTAAGGAAAACTTAGGGTATATAGACACAAAAAAAATGTAAAGCACAACATAGCTGCACAAATTTGGACTGGTTGCATGCATCCAATATTGTATTCTTGTAAACGTGACATATACCAATAGCGAAATAGTGAAAATGGTTAACATAGAAATATGTAGAATACTTGTATATATATTTTTATATATTCCAATGTTCAAACCGTGTTATTCCTCTTGTGATCAATCCATATATATACATTTATATACACATGAATACACATATATTTTGTTATTGTTTATGTGTAATTACTACTTTAAATATATCTATGGTTATACATGTATATTCATATATGCTAATATAGTTGAGCTTGTATGTATATTCCTAGGTCATCCCAATGCATTCAAGCTCAACAGTCCAATCAATTGTTGAATTAAAAAAGGCTAAAAATTAGCAATAGAACCAATTGTACTATAGCCAACATAAAGAGAAAATTTGTGCAAAGCGCCATACAAAACACTTGCAACAAAGGATAACTACAACAAGCACACTTGTAGCTCTACCAACTGTCAATCTTCCCTCATAGCTCCCATTGGTAATGATAAATCCCACTCCTTTTTCCCCAGATTGTCTTCTTCGCCAAGCTACCAAAGTGTGCATGGTAGTTTGGACATAAACATACTGATATCAATGTCACAAGATATGTTCAATATAAAATCTCAAATCAATTCCCCCGCTGCACCAATGCACCAGTCACACCTCAAAGAAATTTTCAATGATTGCTACCTTTTTTTGGTGAAACGGTTTCAAAAACGCATTGATGCATTGTCGAACCTTGCTATTTTTCAGATATGAAAAGAAAGCTATGGGTGTGCATCTGGTTCAACAACCATGTGTGGTAGATGTTATTTTGAAAAAGGCTCCCACTATGTTAGCTCTACAAATGGCATGGACCTAGGCCCACAACCATTCTTGCTAAAATAGCTAACACAAGTTGAACAAATGCTTATTGCCAGGGTGACTCCAATTTTACAAGTGTCCCATGCTAGAGGAGGGTAGTTTAAATATAGTGGTCACATGATAAGCTTTCCTCAAGATATCTTGAGCATTGCAAAAACTTATCCTCGTCGATTATAAGACCTTGAGGTTGTGATCATACGGTGGTCCACCAGTGAAGGTGCAAACTATGACTGCTATGTTAATAAGCATCATGCCATGGATGCATTGAAATATGAAATTCCATATGACAAATACTATAATGATTTTGAGGCTCTTAATATGTTACCTGATATTGCTATTGATGTCTCCAATTTATTGCATACAATAGAGCAAGTTTTTGATGAAGAGTTGATGCCATCAACCATCTCAACAAATGTTGTTGAACATGAAAATGGCTCTTCAACCTTTTCATCATTTATCCCTTTCTTCCCAAATTCTACACGAGTGCTCCAAGCCATCAAACAGGTATTACAAATTGAAAAAAAGGAGCAGAATATCTTGTCTTGGCCTGAAATTAGCTCTTTTCCTATTCTTGAATACAACACTGAAGGTTTATTTACAATGGCTTTTCCAAAATTGTTCTCGACTAGAGAAAAATTTCCTCTCCAACCAAGGAATATTAAAATTTAGTTGCACGAATATTCCCTCCACTTAATGAGATATTTTGACCATAGATCTGGTAAACATGTCAGGTTTAGGTATTTCCTCTATAGCTTGATAATGAGACATCATAGTCAACAAACTACTTTTTCCTTCATCAGAGTGGATTTGGAAGACAAAATCCTGAAGTCTTTGTCTACATTGTGTGAATGGCTTCAAGTTGCTCTTAATGACCAAATAGCAAAGCAAATGATGCATTTTGGTGCATCGTTGCATGGGACTCATTCCTTTTGGAACTGTTGTTAGGCCCAACTATCTGCAATGATTGAACAACTTTGGATACCTACCCTTTTATCACTCTGAGCTATGCAAACAAAAAATGGTCTGATCTACAAAAAAAATTCTCTTATATGGCTTGTTTAGCGATGGAGACTTCAACAAAGACCCTGATAGATAGTGTTATTCAAAATCCACATATAACATGTTTATATCCGCATCATAGATTCTCAATTTTCCATGAAGAGGTGATTTAAAAAATTTTACACACAAAAGATTATTGGTATAGATATGAATGGCAGCATTGTGGCTCTACATATGTGCATGGTTTTTTATGGCTTCCAAAAGCCCCGAACATGGAAATTCTTGATTGGTCCAATCACCATGATGTTACCATGGCAGGGAACTTTTTTGATAGATATGTTTCAGCTTGGAATCCATGTTTCCTTGCACAAAGATTGCTTATAATGTATCACTATTTTGAAGAAAATTTGTGCTTACTTTGCACGAGCCAGATTCTTTCTAGTGATCCAATCATAGATTGTGAAGAGCTACTAAATACAATTCAAAGGAACACAAAATTCTCTTAATATACATGTTTAAGGAAAAAAGGAGAGCAATTACAATGTTGCTATAAAGTACCTTGGCAACAACTTACCTCTACATTGACATCTGATGTTGAGTCTAACAAATCCTACAATTCAACAATAAATTATGATTTCCTAAATATTCATAGCCCACCCATGATTGCAATATGGTGTGCCAATGTTGATTGCCAGCCAATTGTTTCTAGGAAAATTGGATTAAATTATATCTCCAAATATAGAGCTAAATCTGAGAAGAAATCAGAAAATTACCTTGATATGTTGAAAAGACTTACAAATAAAAATATAGTTGAGGATAGACCACTACTTGCATATCAAAAATTCATGATGATAATTCTTGTGGAGTGTGACATCTCTGCACAGGAGACATGCCATATGTTACAAAAATTTCCCCTTGTCACTTCAAGTCAACAATATGTTCACTTGAATGTTGGAAAAAAGGCATGGTTTTGTATAAATAAATATGATGTTGATGAAGGCCTACTAACAAATTATAGTCATTGCTATATGCAAAGGTCTCCAAAGTGGGTGTTGTATCCCTAATTGACTTGGTTCATTTATACACACATTCAGACCAATGCAAAAAGGACAAATGGAAATCGAGACACCAGCCTATAATTATTCTTATGTACCCCTTGTTCAAGGCTATTCCCCTTGAAGATACAAAAATATTTGACACATTTTGTTGGACTGAACTTATTTTATACAAAACTTTTTGAAACATACACACAGATATAGGTCTTTCCAAACAAGACATAATACAAAATTGGAAAGTTTTTAAAACAACTGATTATCAGCCTTGGCATTTTAATAGAAAACTGTTGCATCCACAATTGAAGAGCATCATAGTAGTGATAGTGATGATTTGAACCATCAACCCTCTATGGATGAATATGAATGGGAATTTTTGTCTCGGCTTGGTGCTACTACTAACTTTAGTATAAATCAACTCCAATTGTTGGGTAAGCGAGACTTTGATATGAACCATTCATGGAATACAAACCATGTGCCTGAAAAACTTCATAATATTTCTTTGTAGTTCATTCCATTGGCCAAAGCATATCATGAGCAAGCCACGATACAATCCTTTCCTATAAATAAATCAACCCATCAGCTTTCACCAAAACAACAACTAGCTCTTCAAATCATCCAATGCCATCACATGTAACCTTCCCCCAAAGCCCCTCTTTGCATGATCATTCAAGGAAGAGCTAGCACTGGTAAATCCTTTTTGATAAATTATATAAGATAACAAATAAACGCCTCTACTGCTGGATGCAATAGCCCACTTCTCACATTGTCCCCTACAAGTGTTGTTTCCTACAACATATGTGCCTCCATAATCCATATGAATCCTTTGCAATTCCAACCATTGACAATATTCCAAGAACAATTTAAATATATTCAATACATTTTGATAGATGAAATGAGTTTTCTAGGCTCAAAGTTGCTGCTTAAAATAGATATTTGATTGCACCAAGCATTTCCCAATAAACAAATGCAACCATTCAATGGTGTTTCTATCATCCTTGTTGGTGATCTTTTCCAGTTGTCACCGGCCATGGATACTCCTATTTATGCTTCACGCTCATTGATTGTAGCCTAATGGCATACTTTAAAAGTCTCAGTAACATTGGACACTATTTTTTTCCAACAAGGAGATAGTCCTTCCCAACAAAAGTTTCGATCAATCCTTCTCCATATAAGAAATGGTGAGGCTTTCAACAATGACTGGGAAGAGCTTATGAAACAAACAAATAAAATGCTCTCACCCACAAAAAGAGAACAATTTGATATTGAAACACATTTGTTTGCCACAAATGACTTTAGTCACATTCCACAATAAAAAAATGATCAAACAATTAAACCTACCCATAGCCATTATCATTACTCGAGTAGCATAGAAAAAGACATTTGATTATGGAGATGATGACTAGCTTCTCCCAGAACTACTACTTTGTGTTGGTGAACAGGTGATGCTAACAAAAAAATTGTGAATTCAAGCTAGGCTAGTCAATGGATCCCTTGGTCTTGTTATAGCTATTGTGTACAATGCACATTGCACAATACACGTTGAAAACCACCAAATCCACCTGACTATGTTGTTGTATGCTTCCAAAATTACATTGGCCCACCATGGGACCTACAAAACCCAAGAGGCATCCCCATCCCAACTATAACCTAAGGTAGCAGACACAAATTTCACTCACCATGGCATGGGCAATCACAATACATAAAGCATAAGGCTTAACATTAGACAAAGAAACAATACACATAGGCAACAAAGAAAGGAAGGGGCTAAATTTTAGAGCTATATCTCGTGTTAAATCAATTAAAAGACTCCACATTGATCGAGCATTCTCATTTGAGAGATACTCCAAACTAAGCAACAACAAATACACTGCTCGACGTCGTAGTGAAGAGGCCCGGTTGGAACAACTCCAGCCCCCGCCAAATACTTTTTTCCCCACCTCATGTTTTAGATTATGAAAAGGTTTCAAAATATTTATTTTCACATTGGCTCCACACCATATACCATCCTCTTTTGAAGCATTTTAGGTTAAATTTTATAAAAACATACCAAGTAATAACCTATGCAATATGGGTATAATGCCAAAGATGCATAGAGATACCAAGGAACAATAAGTAGAGGGAAAAACTTGTACAAGTCAGTGACATGTTTTGATCATTCTAGTCTATTAAAATATATATTGAACTATTCTAGAAATATTTTCAAGAATATTGTGTTATATTTCACTGATTAGTTTTAATTATGCACCTATTCTCTATTTTCATTTTTTGTGCCTATATACTCTAAGTTTTACTGCCACATTAAATTTCTCCTGTTTATTCAATGCTTTCCATCCTCTTTAGCCTTGCACATTAAAGATAAATTTCTTGTTGTTTACTGTCTTATGTACCTTTAGCAATACAATTTATGTTAAATTCACTATGCAAATATGAACCCATAAATATTAATATAAATATTTTCAACATTTCACTGTTTCATACTTTCTGTATATGATATTCAGAAGAATACACTCTTTTGTATATTCCACCTATCCATGTTTTTCCAGGTGTCTTTAAATTTCATGATATCAATTCTTTATCAGGATACCTATTTTTATAAAACTACCACAACAAATAATACACTACAATATGAGAGATCATATACGAAAACACCACATTTTCCCCAACTTTGAGCAAAAAAAACACTACAATTGATATGAAAGATCATATATGAAAACACCAAATTTTTCCCAGCTTTGTTATTGTGTGACATAGGATGAGACTCCATGAAATTACTCGTAGGCATTTCATACTTTTCTTGCTCAGGGGTTTGGCTAGAGCCCACAAGGCTTCATGATGCCAATATGGTAGGGAGGAGAACGATCGTGGGTTTTGTGCTTTTCCCTTTTACACAAAATATTTCTTGCTAGATAGATAGATATGTACCCAAATCCTTCCACTTTTTCCAATGAAATTCAATGCTGCAAGATGAAAAAATGCAACCTATATGCACTTTTCACTAATGCAAGATTTAGAAGCCTTAAATGCAAATTAACTAATACAAGATCTAATACAAAGTTAATGTAAGCTAGATCTAGGACTTTAATGTACTCCAAATCAGAAATAAAGGGTTTGAAGGTTAGGTTCACCAAAATGAACCTATGGAAATAGGGTTCCACCTTTTAGGAGATGGAACAAGGGGAGTTAGGACCTATTTCACTCTTAGTTCATTAAAGGAAACCCTAGAGGCATCAACCCAATGATTCAATTAAGGGAAGGATTTCTAGGGGATTTCCTTAGGTGAGATTAAAGGGGGGTTCACCACTAAGAAAATTCTTAGAAAGAAGGATATGAAAGCAATATGAAAATCTAGCTATATAACCCAGAAAATGGAACTCAAAATCATAACAACAAATTAGGGATAAATAGAGAAGCACCTGGAAGACTAGAAATGTCTAAAACAAGGTCTTTGATTCTAAAATTTAAACTTTTGATGTGCACTTGGACTTGTATGCCAGACTGGCTGATTTAGTCCCAGTTTAGGGTTTCTAGACTAAATCTCAAATCTGCAACCGACAAACTAGGATCTACTGAAAGTTATTGAAAAGTGGTATACTGGGACTCATATGCCCAAGGTGGAAATTTAGTCCTAGTATTAGGGTTTTTTTGAAACTTTTGTATCCCCTAGTGATCTTCTGTAACTTTTAGCTTGTCTGATCTCCAATTTTGAGAATCTAAATTCTTGCTTGTAGGTGAGTTTCCGTGAAGATGACAACTTCTTGACAACTTTGACAACTTTCTTCAATCTTGCAACTTTTTCTTCAAAGGATCACCAAGCTCCAAATCACCTAGATCTATAATCACACATGAAGAGGGTAAAAATGTTGTTGTGTTAGGGAATATGGGTTTTCCTTGGTCAAAACCCCATTTTGGTAATCAAACCTTGAAATGAAATGAAATAGAATGAAGGAATGATGAATGAATAATATGAAATGTTGCAACTCACCGAACCCTTAACATAAAGGCTACAATCTTGTATGAAATGACTAGAATGAATGTAGATCTTGACTCTTGATTGTTGATATGAGATAATGTCTTTGAATGCTTGCTTGAATCATGATAAACTACATCACAAATGTTATCTCAAAAACACACATGATGCATGAAGACTTTGAGATGATGGTTGAATCTTGAATATAGCTCTAAATGCTTGATAACTTGATCTTGAATGCTCTTGTAATTACTCTTGATCATAAAATTTTCTATAACTCTTGAGTACTTGAATTGCTAGCTTGTTAGGATACTATGTGAAATAACCTTGTATTTATACTTGTTTACACCAAATTTCTTGAAATTAAAACACTACAAGCCGACATCAAATCTAGGAGAATAAAATCCATCCAAGAATTGAATTCAAAATAGGTCCAAGCTAAAGTGGGACTCATATGCCCAAGGTGGCGTATGAGTCCCAGTGACTTAAACTTGGGACACAAATTTGAAGAAATGTTAAGTTCAATGCAATATTCTAGATCAAGCCCTGAAACCTAGGTGGGACCCATACACTCAAGGTGGCGTATGTGTCCCAAATCACTAGATCTAGAACATATAACCCAAAAACATTAATTATGATATTTTTTTATTGAGTTTCAGGATTATCCTCAGAAAAATGCATTTAATTAGGCTCGTGGATGCAAAATAGGACCAAATAAGGCATAAAGAAGCCATGATTCAACATGGAGGGCCCAAAAAAGTGTGAAAATTTAAAGGCATACATTTTCCTACACTAAACTAGTATTTAAATAAGTGAAAAAATATGGGTATGTACTTACTCAAACTCAAACTAAAAATTTGATGCATTTACACAGAATATTATGAAAAATTATTAATATGAATTGTAGGATTTATTTAAAAAGGGTAAATGCTTTTGACCTGGAGCTATGAACCAGTGATGTCAAAAATTAGGGACCTCATCCCCACTATAAATTATCAACAATTACACCCCAATAGTGTTTGAACCTTGATGGAAAGAATAACAACACAACTTAACCATTGCACCATGCCACTATTGACATGAAATGTAGGATTTTGTGTTTAGTTTTCAAACATATGAATTATTGTAATACCCAGATGACACAAGTTAATTTTCTATAGAATGTATAAAAACCATTTTTTTGAAATCACTTTGTAGGGCCATTACATTTACATGCATGGCCAACATAATTTAACCTAAATAAATATAATTTTCAAATTCCTTTAGGGAATGATGTGTATTATAGTGAAATTTTTTGAGGATATTTTTTAATAATATATATAATTTATTGGCCCTAATTTCTATTTTTGAAAACCCATCATGTAGAACAAACATAATTTGAGTTAAACTAATCATAACAAGATTCACTATGTAAATAATGTTGTCTAGATTGATGACATATAATTTAAAAACAAAAGTTTAAACATTAAAAGTTATTGAAAAATATTAATACTTGACATTTCAAGTTTATGGACCATTTTCCTAAAAATTATTTAATAAGCAAAAAAACATGTCCAATAATAAGTTTTTTACATATTTAAAAACTAGACATCATAATCTATAATAGGTTTTAATTTTGTGAGAAATTTATAGAAAAAAAATTGTCAACTACTAAAGTAAGTTTTTCTTTTGTTGTTTCCATAGCATTATACTTGTAGGTCAAAGGCTAAAGGTTGGATTTCCAAGCCTAAAACAAAAACTAAATTGTAAGATTCAAATTTCAAAATTTATGAAATGTGTATCCACTTGAAAATGTGTACCCATTCTAAAAGGGAATACAATCTAAAATGTGTAGTAAAGAGGAACCTTCTATTCAAATAAACAAGTTAGATCTAATTTCATGGTCATGTCTCAAGCCCGAGAGTTTCTTTGATATAAGTAATTTCTAATATATGCATATCATGTATATATGGGTAAATAATAATTCTTCCACTACATATCTATCAAGACGCCAATGAACTAGAATTTAGCATCTTAAGAACTATGAATGTAAATCATCTCAATATCAATTTCAAATGTACATTGCAACATAATTTAACTCTAATAACAAAATTATTTATATTCTATATATGATATCCACCATACCCACATATCATCTTACATTGTGATCCTTATTGATGCAGCGACTAGAAAGGACTTTTCCCATCATTTTATCAACAAGAATAAATGAAGCTTTATAACATGAAATCTACACAACTTAAAGAGTGATTAGATGATCAAATTTTTCAACCTAATTCTAAAGTATGGAACTTGGAGACTAAACTAAAAAGTGATCAAATTTTATGGGATAAAATTATTTGAAAAAAATATCCCAAAGACATGGTCTCATGGTATGATATGATCATATAATATGCACAAAATATATTTGTTGAAAATTGCTTATAAAGCTTCAAGGGAATGGATTTGATTTAAATATAAACTAAATCTCCATAGTTCCTTTTATTTTTTCTCCTTGCTTGTGCCAAAATGGAAGCTCTAAAATAGAGTATTCATCATCTATAATAGCTTAATGAACAAGAATTATGTTAGATGTTAAATATGTAACTACCTAAGTAGAAATGCATGCAAAATGTCAAACCATAAACATGACACTTTAATTTTTATTCTCTCTTCTCGAGCTTTATTATATATCTATGTATACTCCCTCTACCTCTTGGTCTCTCTATCTCTCTACCTCTCTCAATCTCTCTTTACCTCCATCTCTACATATATGTTTGTCTCATTCTCTATATTTCCCTCTCCCTCTCTATTTCTCCCCCTCTCTATAATTCTCTCTCCTTGAGCATTATATCGCTCTCTTTCTCCTCCTCTATTTTGTTCTAACTATGTGTATGTATCTTTATCTCTATATATATACATCTCAAGTTTGGATTTTTGGTAGAAAATGGTTGATCAAAAGTTAGTCTCTCTTTTCTTTATCTCTCTTTCCTTTCATATCTCTTATCTATATCTCTCTACTACTCTATCTCTATTTTTTAATCCCTCTATCACTCTTCACCCACTCTCCCTCTTGATCTATCTATCTCTCAACCTATCTATTTATATGTCTTTGTCCACTTCTCTATCTTTCTATTTATTTTTATATTTTTCTTTGTCTCCACTAAAATTTCTTAAAGGTGAATGATTGAGCATTAAAAAAGATATACTCCCCTAAGCATAGCTCTCCAACAAGACATGTTATCTCTACATTTCTCTCTTTTTTCATCCCTTCTTTATCCCTCCCTCTCTCATCATCCCTCCCTCCCTCCCTTTCCTTTGCGCTCTCTCTCTCTCTCTCTACATTTTTATCTCCCTCTATCTCTCCATTTTTCTTTATCTATAATATATCTTTCTACCTCTCTCCATCCCTCTATCTCTATTTTTATCTCCCCTTCTCTCTTTACATTTTCCTCTCTCATCTCCATATTTTTCTCTATCTTTCTATCTCTCTTCTCCTTTATCATTCTTCTCTCTCTCAATATCTCTTTATCTTCATCTCTCTCTCTCTATATATATATGTTTGTCTCATTCTCTAGTTTCCCTCTCCCTCTCTATAATTCTCTCTCCTTGAACTTTATATATCTCTCTTTCTCCTCCTCTATTTTGTTCTACCTATGTGTGTGCCTTTTTCTCTATATATTTGTATCTCAAGTTTGAAATTTTGGTAGAAAATGGTTGATCAAAAGTTAGTATCTATTTCTTTATCTTTTCCCTTCATATCTCTTATCTATATCTCTCTACTACTCTATCTCTAATTTTTAATCCCTCTTATCACTCTCCACCTTCTCTTCCTCTTGATCTGTCTATCTCTCAGCCTATCTTTTTATATGTCTTTGTAAATAGTGCATATCTCTCCACCTTCTCCCTTTGTAAATAGTGCATATGTGACTCTAAAAAATCAAGATGAGGACATACATGTCAATTACAAATAATTCAAATTCTATTAAAACTATTACAATTGATCCAAATTTTATCAAAGGAATAGCCACCATACTAGGTAAGAGACAAATAGAGGCAGTATTTTAATATATAATAACTGTTTATTTGATTTTTTTGTGCATTCTAAGGATGTTGCACTTAAGAAATTAAATATTAAACATTAAATAATGAGTTAATGTAGGTGGATGCACAGTCAATCTGAAATTGTCATTTGTTCATCTAGACCTTGATTGCCACTCAGCATCATTTGCTTAATAACCTATCAATTGATCTTATTGAATATATGTAAAAATAAAATAAAATTATTCTTTGATCTTTCACACCTCTTCAACATACCCATTACAGCGAAATGAGAACAATAATTTCTGATAAATGATTGTGCATTAGGTGTCATAGTCCCCTTTCATTATATAGGGTCATGCCCACCTGCAATAGTGGACCTGCTTCCTTAATACACCGAATTCATTACTAACTATTCACGTACGTGGTTTATTTCGTGTGGCAGTTACATATTCCCCCTTCATCTCACCATTTCTTAGCGGAAAGAATTCACAGTAGTTATTTCTGGCATTTTGTCTATTCCCTGAGAATGATTGTTCTTCATGCTTTGCTTTTCCCTACTGCACAATTTACAGTGCACATAAATTCATACACAGTAATGAGACTAAATTTTTCTTAGCGAATCGAAGGGATACATTTGTTTCAGTGTTCACCTCGCTTGATAACAGACGGGCCACCACAATGTGACATTTCCATCTCGTTCTACTCCTTTTAACACCACTCTACAAACGAGACAAATCTATTCCAGAATATGCGTATCAGATCACAAAGTCTGTCCAAATCCAAAACAGAATGCTTTCACAAAGTTTCCCGTTGTACAGAACTCTTCGGATTCTTTCTAGGAGATAGCCCTAGGTAATTTCGTATTTCTTTTATTTTGGTGGTATTAATCAAAGTTGGGACTTTTTCTCTCTTTCAAGATTCTCATTTCATTTTAATGATGAACTAAGAGTATAGTTTTAAAGGTTGATTATAACTTTTATTCACAGAATTAGAGATTTAAGTTTAAAAAATAATATTAAAACAATTTTTAAAGAATAAATAAATTAGTTATCTTTATTTTTAATATTTATCTTATTTATTAGAAGAGTAGAGTTATCAAAACGTGAAACAATAAGACAAGTGAAAATTTTAAATAAATTACATAAAACATTCTCAATATTGATTAGGTTCATACATGTCAGTGAAGTCATATGACTAACTACATCCTCATACTTCTGTAGATCTACTTTCCCTATTCCAATAACTTTTTTCAAACTGCGGTATCTTATTCTACCTCAATCTGAAACCAAGTTCAATTTCACCTTTTTAAACTTCCCAACCCTTCAAATAATCTTGCTATCCTATCCTACTCCCTTTACCCTTCCCTCAAACCGACTTCAACATACTGTTCTTCCAACTAATCTTGAATATTTCTTCTTATTATTTCATAAATGTTTTACAATTTACACAAATCTTATGAGACAGTATTTTTAACATCCACGAGGCTAAAAATAATCTATGAGACAGTCCACCATATCAATTAAACCTTATGCCTTACATCTCTTGTTCATGAAGACAATGCTCTCCAACTTTCTCAACTATCTTTATAAATAAACTGAATAGAACATTACTAGTACATAATTTAAACAAAGTTTTACAAGTTATAAAATGCTTGTCACCTAATTCAATTCATTAAAATCTCTTATTTGAAGACTGGATCACATCATCGTAGGTGTGCGACCGGATTTAAGTGCAGCTATCAAAGGAAAAGCAAAGTTGTTAGTAGCTCAGTTGAGGACTGGATCACATCATCCTAGGTGTGAGACTGGAAGGTGGATTATAACTAAGGAAGCATGGGAGGATTGAATATGCATGTTTTGTAGTAATGAGTGGTTGAGATAGAATGACACTTTATCATGAAGTGCACATCTTATGAGGATATCCGTACTCAAATATGAGGGCAACTTAAAGGAGAGACCGGATTTAGGTGCAGCTATCAAAGGAAAAGCTAAGTTGTTAATAGCTCAGTTGAGGACTGGATCACATCATCTTAGGTGTGAGACCGGAAGGTGAACTATAACTAAGGAAGTGTGGGAGGATAGAATATGCATGTTTTGTAGTAAAAGAGTGGTTGAGACAGAATGACACTTTATCATGGAGTGCACAACTTATGAGCATATCCGTACTCAATATGTGGGCAACTTAAAGGCTGACAACTTGCACGAGCTATTTGAAGAAGAAAAGATCAACAAGACTGCTACTTCTTTGACCAAAATTCATAATGGAAGATCCACCATCAAAAATAATTTGAAAATTTCTTAGTATTATGATATGATTCTCGATCTCTTAGACTGTTTGATCTCTTAGCATTTGTTTAATTGGGCAGTGTCCTTTCACTATTAAATTGTTCTCTCGGACATGCAATTACGTATTTACGGTCCCCCTATGAAAGTGGTCTGGGCTTGTAGCGACAGATCTCATATAAACAATACAGGCCCTCAGACTGAGTGTTTCATGTCAGATATTGCTTTGTCTTAAACATTGTGCCCATTGCAAAAAATTTAAGGTCTAGAATTAAAATGTGTAGGCTGTCAGGAAGAAAGAATATCACTGTACACATATGACGAAACATGTAAACGGAAGCATATAGAGGAGAGTACAGCCTTCTTAGATGACACGGAAGGAGTGTTCCCCACGTTTTTGTTGATTATATAGCTGTCTAGCCTCTTCCCAAGCAGAGCTTCAGAAATTAAAGACCATCCAAAACAGCTGAACTCCAAACTAGAACATTGAAGTGCAGCTGAACATGACGCTAAGAAAGTAAAAGTATGCTGATGATTTCAACATTGCTGTATATCTACAGCAAGGATTGAATAGAAATCACAGTTACCAAATGAGAGAAATTTCAGTAAGTTCTCTGTATTTTTAAGTATTTTTTTATTTATCATATAAAAGGCATCTTTATGTTATAAGACTTTTAATAATGTAATTTAAAAAAAAAACTAATCTTTTAAAATTAGCATTAAAAAGATTGTTTCAAATTAAATTATTGCAATTAGATAGTTAAAATTATATTGTGGTTTATAATATAAAATATAAATAGTAAAATTTAATATTATTTGGCATTTTAATATTTTTTTGTTAGATAATGAAACATAGAAAGGGGGTTTCAAAGGGGACCCTATCTTTCTATATTCATTAGGAAATGAAATACCCATAAAGAAATGACTAACAATTCTTAGGTGAATCAACTCAATGTGAGAATCTTCAAATTTCTTTATGTTTGGAGGATGGGGCAAAGTTCAAACAACACTTTTGAGAGAAAAACTAAAAATAACAAATCAACCTAATTATGCCAATTGAAACTTACAACAACAATGTAAAGCTCAATATTGACAAAAATAGAAAACTTCATATAGATCTAAGAAGGGCAAATAGATGATTATCAGTCACCAAAAGTCAGTTTCTGGAAGCTCTCAAAGACTCATTCACCCATGGGTGAATGAATATTTTTTCAAGGATTTCAATCAACTCTCAAGAGCCTTTGATACTAATGTGTAGCTTCTGATTTGTCTAGATTTTAGTGTCTAAAAGTTAGAAATCAGATCTATAGGTGAGATTCCATGATTTGACAATAATTTTGACAACTTTTGCAACTTTGACAACTTTTCCAATCTTGCACTTCAAGAGGTCTTTAATTCTTCTTCAACCTAAAATCTACAATACAAACATAAAATGAAAATATTGTTTGTTTTTAGTGAATGGGGGTCTGCTTTGGTCAAACCTTACTTTGGTAATCAAACCTTGAATTAAAATAATGAAATCATGAAAGGAATAATGAATGAACAATACAATGTTGCAACTAAGTAAACCCTTGAGTAAACTTTTGAAAATCTAAAATATTGGTCTTAATTTTGTATGAAATGGTTTCAATGGATGTGGATCTTGATGCTTGAATTGATACTTTGAATGCTTGACTTGGATCTTGAAACTTACATCACAATGTTAGCTCCAAAAACATGAATGATGCAAGAAGAATTTTACATGATGATTGGATCTTGATTGCTGCAATAAATATTTGATAATTTTGTTCTTGAATGCTCTTGATCATCAAATTTTCTTTAGGAATTCTTTCATCTAAATGCTAGATTGTTTCTCTTGAAATTCTAGGTGAAACTTAGTAAAATAACCTTGTATTTATAGGTATGTATCCTTGATTTCCAAAAATTCAAATATTACAAGCCAACATTGAAATATAGATTCGGGAGCCTTAAAATACCACCAAAAAAATATTTTAAATTTATGTTCAAATGCCTAGGGAGGACCCATTTTAGGTCCCTATTCCTAGAACACACATTCCTCAAGGTAAAATGTTATGTGTTGGCATTAGTTATTGTCTAGTTTCCTTTTTGGAAAATGTAATTTATTAGGCTTGTAGATGTAAAATAGCGCTTATTAAGGAATAATTAAGTCAATTTTAATTAAGCCCAGACCCAAACATAGTGTGAAAATGTAAAGGAGTACATTTTCCTACACTACAAATAATAAATCTTTGTAATGGTGAAGTTTGCATATATTTACATTATCTTTAATTTAGTTTTGTTTTCATTTTGAATAAATCTCTTAATATATATAAATAGTGATAAATGATACAAACTTCTTTGAAGCTCACCATATTTTCCTAGTCTTTTGTACCTATATAAACACACATACCTATACATTCACCTTCTTTGCACATACCCCCATATAGTCATTGATAACTTGAATGAACATTTTCTCATTGTGGGGACATTCTTGTGATCAAGGGAGTGAATTTTAACTCATCAGTTTATTTCCTTTTTAACTTTCATTTTTCAAATTTGAGCCCCTTTCTCATATAGAGCTAAATAATTATACTTTTTCATGATTTGGAATTCTATGTTATACTTAAAGGCATTCAATGTACTCAATCTAATGCATATGAAAGACACATACTCTCTCTCTCTCTCATTCTAGAGAATTAAAGAAATCAATAGTGACACGGTTTGATTTAGTCCTTAAAAAAGAGTAGCTAATCAACATTACATGGCTCTTACAATTATCTTCAATATTTGTAACTTTTTGGGGTTGATCTACAACTTATTTCCCTATACTCAAATGATGACCCTTTAATATATTTTTTAATACTATTAATCCCCAAATTTTTAAAAATAGCAGAGTAGACAAGTATTCATCAAGTGAGAAAAAGGGTAGAACTTCATATTGTGCAAGAAGTAATTTAAATACAAAGTAAAAATCTATGATTGCAAACTTACATCCTCAAGTAGAGCACAAATGCAATGCAAAATCTAAGACATTTATTTTGATAGAAAGTGTATGATGAAAGAGTATCCATTTTTCCTTAGTCTGGGAATGAATAATTAACATGAAAATGAGCCTAATTATGCCTTAATTTAGTGTTGTAATGTGCTTCACACATCCACATTAAGTTTAGGGACCTTTTAAAGTAAATGGAGTGTTTGATGGTGCCTTATTTTTGGTGTTGTAAAGTGTATTTTTACACTTTCACACTAATCTAGGGCTTTATTAATTAGTTGAGGTTAATTTGAGGATAATTGGCCCCTTTAATGTAAATCCAAGCCTAATTAATTACAAATTCTGAGGAATAAAACCCAACATTTATAAATGATATTACACAACACTTAATTTTACAAGGTATGTGTTCTAGGTTAGTGACCTGGGACCCATTCACCACCTCACAAGGTCCTCAAACCCCCTTTTTCACATAAACTTTAACATCCCCTGAAGTGTGTCCAAGTTAACTATGCTAGGACTCATTTGCCACATGGAAAATTGGTAATCACTTTAACCCTAGGACCCCCCTTGGAATATGTTTCTATTGGCATCTTAATGATTTCAAATCCTAGATCTGATGTTGGCTTGTGTTATTTGAATTTCATAAATTAAGAATAAGATGTGTATAAATATAAGGTTATTTCACATAGTTTCATCTAATAAATCCTAGCAAATTCAAGTTATCTTAAGATAATTCAAGTGAGCATTTATAAGAAGGAATTCAATGGAAGATTATTAAAGTTTATTGCAGCAATCAAGGATCTATTTCATCATGTCATAGTCATGCATGTTGTTGAGATAATGTGATGATGTAGCATTGGTAATCAAGTTCAAGTATTTAAAGCCATTATCTTATGTCAAGTTCATGATCAAGATCTACACTAATTGAGGTTGTTTCATGCTAAGTTTTAGATTTTCAATCTAAGGTTCAATTGAGGTTTGGTGAGTTGTGACATTACATTGTTCATTCATCTTTCCCTTTATGAATTGTTTCATTTCAAGGTTTAGTTACCATAACAGGGTTTGACCAAGGTAAACCCCTATTCCCTAACAAAACAAATTTTTCCTTCTCCTTTCATGTGTGATCATAAGTTATAGGTTGAAGATGAAGTTGAGAGAAAAAGTTACGAAAGTTGTCAAAGTTTTCATCTTTCTTGGAAGATCACAGAAAGTCTTCTATAGAATTTATTTCCAACTTTTGAGATCTAAACACCTAGAGTTTGGAGTTGCAGAAAATGAAGAACAAAACTGAGAAATTGATTTTCTAGAACCCTAGCTAGGACACATTTTCCATTGGGTGAACGAGTCCTCGGTGAGGCCCCAAAAAAGCACTTTTTGCAATAGGTACATAGCATTTGACCCTCTTAAAACCTTCCTTTTGATTGCTATATTGGTTAGGTTTGATTTTTGATATTCATTTATACATTATAACCCTCATAATTGAGTGAAATAAGAAGAATAGGGTGCATCTATTTGGTTAATCCATCTTGGATCACACACCCCATTTTTATTTGTTTCATTTTGGTGAACTCAACTTTTTGAGCAATAATTTTCTAATTTTGGAGTCTCTTTTCATCTTAGATTAGATCTTGCATTAATTTGCATTAATTTGCATTGAATTAGATCTCATTTAGGTTGTTTAGTTTGCATTCAAATTTGTATCTCATCTAGGGTTTTTAAGATTGCATTGTTTGCATTCTCTAAATCTTAAAATATATATAAAAAAAGTCATCTTGCATATCATATACATCATATTAACTTGCAGTTCAATATTGAAACAAAACATTGCATATCAAACTAGGTCTTTTAGTTCATCATTTTGTAACATTTTCAACTTGCATTTCACATTGAATTTACATAAAATTAAACCTAAAACTTACTATATAGCAGACCTGAATCTAAAAATCATTAGAAAAGACTAAAACATCTATAAAAATCTACCGCAAAACCTTAATCTAGGACCCATTCACCCTAGGGTGAATGGATCCCTGATCAGGTCTTGATCTACATTTCTGGAAATTAAAATCTTTAGTTCTATGCTTTTGTTTGTTTCTTTTAGATCTTTGTTACAGTTTCCTAATTTTTTGTTTCATTCTTTTCATTAGATTTATCTTAATTTGGTACATTTTGTGCATTGTGTGATTCCAAATTTTCATTTACAAGATTTCATTTTCATCTTTTTATATAGTGTAATCAACAAATTACCTTGTTTAGAATCTAAAAATTGCATTTACACATTTCATTCTAGTTCATTATGTTGTGTTTTAAGCCTCTTTCTATTATGCCTTTGCACACTAAGTTTGTGAAACTTGTATGAGCTTTATAGCTTGGTGTCCTATTAGAAACACTATTTGGAGATGTAGTTCAAGACTCATATCATCCCATGATACAACATTTGTCATGGATCTTGGGTTTTCTAACTCTCTTTCTAATAGTGTTGATAATCAACCCTCTATGGATCATAACATACATAGTTCATTTACCATGACTTCCATACCTACAAGCCATGTGCATAATGTTAACAACACTATACCTACTATGACTAGTTGTACTCAAGCTTTGGGGTATACCCAAAGACAAGGTGGAACTTCAATTCCTCCTTTCTCATTTCCATCCCTACATACACTAGTACTCTAGTTACCATAACAATCCAACCTACTAGCAATGTGAATAATTACTTAGGTATTTCCATAGGGAATCCTTAAAGCTTTGTGCATTCAAATACAATATCTCCTCAACTATCATCCCTCACAACTTTACAATTCACTTACCCTCTGCATACATGCACCACTCCACCTTATTCCCCTCCACCTTACAATAATATCAATGATGTTATCCTTAACACACTTTTGCAAAGCATGACATACCTCCAATGACAAGTTGTAACTCTAAATCAAAACAATGGTCAACCTTCACAATACATCAAAACTAATTCATTATCCATGGAGATATTGAGAGAAAAAATACCACAAGGTATAGAAGTTCCTAGATTTGACAAACAAGGTTGGAAAGGAGATTTTGTTAGCCATGTGTCCGCTTATACAACCCTATGTAGTGATTTCATCTTTGAAGATAAGCTCTTGGCTAAATTATTCCCTAGGTCATTCAAGGATACCGCTTTAGAGTGGTTTTTCTCTTTACTAAACAATTCAATAAACTCATTCAATGAACTTATTGATGCATTTTACAACCATTTCCACATTCACATGGGTCCAAATATTACCCTAGCTGATTTAATGACATGCAAACAAAAGGATGATGAGAAAGTGACTAATTTCATAGTGAGATATCAAATGATTTATTCACAAATAAACATTAAGATTCTTGATGCCAACCTTCAATGAATGTTTATTTCCAACTTACAAAAAAAAATCTAAAACTTGCTTGAGATGTTGAAATTCCCATCCTTCACACAATTATGTACAAACCTTCATGATTATCAGAATTTTTCTTATGGTCGTGATGTGTAAAATCCTCCTAGTCATCCTAAAAAAAATGAATCCACAACTCAAAATAGTTACCAACCTTTCAAGAAGCAAAACAGGTGTTTTTTTACAACTTAAATCCTCTCAACCAAATCAACAAGATGATAACCATGTGGCTACTATAAAGATGAAAAATCATTTTTCCTTTGGGGATAGGAATAGAAAATTTTCTCCTCTACTTGATACCCTTCATAATATCATGTTGTAGCATGTGGAAAAGAATATGCTTTCCTTACTCCTGTTAGAGCACCTGATCCTAATAAACCATTTCCCACAAGATTTAGACAAAATTCTTTTTTCCATTACCACTGACAAAATGAACATGATATGGAATATTGTAAGCATCTTAAAAATCTTATGAAAGAAATCAATCATCGTCTAATTGGATGTGTGAACAATAAAGGTAATAAATCCATAGCTCCTCCTAACCAAAACTTACAAATCTTTCCAAATCCCATGCCAAAACACACTATTTCATTTGTCAAAGCTAGTGAAACAAATAATGATGTGATGAATGTTGACACAAATGAGAAAAACATAAAAGATGAAAATTTAGATGAACCAATTGAAATAATAGCATTTATTGAAGCTAAACCTCCTTTTGGTATTGTTTTCTCACAAAAAAGATGTACTTAAACATGCACCCAATGGTCCTCTTTACATAGCTGGAAGAATCAATGAAAAGCGTACTAATGAGATATTAACTGATCCCATCTGTGTAGAGAATGTGATTACTAAAGAATTCCCATTTGTGCATGAATTATATCAAGATACATATGACAAACCGAAAGCTTGGATCAAAATGCATAATTGTTTTTCTTGTCCTATAATGGGTTTGATAAACCTCTCTCTAAAAGTTGGACTAAAAACATTAAACATCTCATTCACCATCATCCCATCATTGGAACAATTTTGTGTGAAGTTAGGCTACCCATGACTTTGCTCCATGAATTTTGTCCCATCGGTTGTTCATAAATTTTTAAAACTTTTCCCTTTGGCGATGAAATATTTACTGTGCATCATAGTGGCTTTAATCATGTGTCTTCTTGAGGGAAATTTTCATTGGATTTCTTTTGGATCGATCCTATTGAACCTATTAGACCTCATGAGGACTACTTTTTCAAAGCATATCAAAAGTTTAAGGCGAAACACATAGCAGAATTATCCCTTAGAAATATGCCTCAACCTGTGATTGAGCCACTTATCCTTGATGAACCAATTATTGAACAAAAATCCCTTCCAAATATCCAAGAGAAACCTATGACAAATCATCCTATAATTTCTTATAAGAGATCATGAGAAAATCAAAACAATCTCATTGTGCCTCCTAAAGTCAAACAAGTTTACAAAGCTAAAGAGAAAGCGGTTGAACAACCTCCCATGGTTCCTTTTGTTCCTCCCTTAAGGGGAGAAAAGAAACATATTGTTGATAGACTCACTCCTACACAAACAAAAATTGACAATAGATTGAAATGAAATTGAAATTCTAGAAAGTGTAGGTGTAGACATCATGTTAGTGCTCTATGTTACAAGCTAAAGAAGAAAAGAACAACACAAAAAATCAAAATCCAAACTTTCCTGAAGCAATGCATGAAGACTCTATACCTTTGACGCAATGTAAACAATAATATTCCAAAGACATTATCATTCAACCTCCTATTGAGATTAATTTAGATGATGACATTGAAATTGCTAAGATTGACGAACAAGTGCATAATGAGTTGAATTCATTGTTTTCCTCTTTTATGAGCTTAAATGATAAATATCCTAAAAAGAGTGTTGATCTTGGTGCTTCCCCTAGTTTGGCACTTATTGTTGTCCCTTTAGCTAGTTTTCTTCCTTCCATATATACCAACTAATATTGGGATGTAGATGACCTACTATAGGTTGCCTCACATGTACCTTACTAGTATTTTTCTTTTTTTCCATTTTCATGTTCCTTATACAATTACATGTGCATAACACGATCCTCCATACTATTTCATTTGATGTATCTCTATCTCTTTTTTTGAATTCCTCTATATGTATCTACATTCTTCTAGTCTATGTCATGAATTTTTTATCCTTTTGCTTGTCTTGTTTTTTCCTTTTGGGGATGACATAGGGCATCAAGATATTTAGGTATCTTCCATGTTGAATCGAAAGGATTTTTCTTTATTTTCACTCTCTTTGTGTCATTCTTCTAGTTCTATGAGTATTTGGGCAATGATGACATTTCTGAGCTCTTAAACAACATTGTAGCAAAGACATACTGACCCTAAATCCATAGATCCCTTATGTATTTTTGGGGAAAACCCTTCCTTCCTTTTTCATGACATAGCTTTATTTCAGAAACATATTACTTGGCATAGGGATTTTCAGAGGAATCTCTCATGCATTAGTAGTAAACATTGGCTACTTTAAAGCAATTTCTCATAGAAATGGTGTTAGCAATTGCTTTAATGTGGGGGCTTAAATCAATGATATCTCTTGACATGTTGCATTTTTCATGGTGTGATTTTCTTTTTTCTTGTGATACATCATTTTCTTGGTGGTGTCATTGGGTTTCATTTCCTCTAAGAGTGTGATGTTTCTTAGCGTACAACTTTCTCTTAGTGGCTTTATGTGACATGAGGCATCCCCTAAGTTGCAATTTGTTACTATTGATTTGTCCTCTCTTGGAGACATTAGGCATAATGATCCCTAAGAAGAAGACCTTACACGAATGAAGCATGATCTATTTGAACAAAAACCTATAGACATAATGTTCATAAGTGTTTGGAATGACACAACTTGTTGACCTTATAAAGCTTGAATGCAACTCTGATAAAGGCCACCTAGCATAACACACCTTTCTTTCTTGTGGAGACTTCCCTAGCATTGTGGTGCCTTATTGAAGTTCTCAAGAGGATAACTTTGATATGGTATGTGAGCCTAATATGACTCTCTCATTTTCCACCCTTTTGGGATACTCGCCTAGTGGATGGACTAAGGCTCCACTACCTCAAAGTGAGCACATGTGTTGTTTGCATAGTGGACATCAAGTTCTGCTTGTGAATGTTCTTTGGAAAAATAGCTAAGATGTGTTCCACATCATGTTGGATATTTGAGGCTCGATTCTTCCCCCTATTCTTGGAAAAATAGTTGACACGTATTCCACATCGTGTTGGATAGTTGAGGCTTGATCCTTACCCCTTTTCTTAGAAAAATAGTTGAGACATGTTCCACATCACATTGGAAAATTGAGGCTTGATCCTTCTCTCCTTTCTTCTTGGTCTTTTATGTTGTATGATTGTGTATCTTTGTCATTGATGCATACATAAGTTCCTTGGATGTCTACTTTAGTGTGAGTTTGATGTGGGGTCATACTCTCAGAAAGTAAGGGGGAAAATGCAGTGAAAAAAAATGTATACCTTTTTCCTTAGTTTGGGAATGAATAACTAACATTAAAATAAACATAATAATGAATTAATTTAGTGTTGTAATGTGTTTCACACATTCACATTAAGTTTAGGGCCCTTTTAGACTAAATGGGATTAATGGTACCTTATTTTTGGTGTTGTAAAGTGTATCTGACCCCTTTAACTAAAATAAGGCTTTATACAAGTTATCTAGACCAAATTCATATCATCACTATTATTGAGAACCTAAATTGATTTATTTGCAACTTTTTATACATGCTTGGGGAAAAGGCGATTCTTGAACTTTTAGTTGGTTCTATTTCTATCATGCACATCTCTTGAAATTATTTATTGACTATTATAAGCATGCAATTTTAACTTTTAAAGTTGTATTCTTCTAATAATTGGGTTCAAATTCATGTTTAGAAATAAGATGAATACCTATGAAGTTTCTTATTGGGAAGGTTGATTCATGATCTATTAATCTCCAATAATCCAATTCCCTTATGATCTTTAATAAGACTTGCATGCCCTGAGTTTTTGTTTGTGAGACTTAGTTGTTACTTTCCATTTTATTTTGTCAATAGTTTTATGATTTTTTCTTTATTTGCATAATACATGAAGCATAAAGCATACAAGAAAATGGTATCACCAAGTATACATAGCATGAAATAGTAGATGTCTTCCTCAATTATATAAAGCATTAAGCATACACATGATGCATGAAGCATGGTAGCATGGAGCATCAAGCATCAAGCATACACATGAATTTACTCTATGAAGCACATGAAGCATTACTATATTCATATTATTCATTTAATGTTTAATAATCTTACAAGACAATAATCAAAATTTATTATATATTTAGAATTATAGAAAAGAAGAGAACATGGAAAGCACTTGAATTTTAAATATTTGAAGTAAAACATCTACAAATACCTATTGAAGTGTGGATTTATAATGCAAGTATAGACACCATCAATAAAAAATATTTGCATTAACCAAATATCCATGTAGGCATACATCAATATATGTCTATATAAGTATAAAATATATACAAAATATCCATATAGGCTTACAAGAATGCCATATATGCATACAATGTCAAGTATATGCAATACAAAATATGTCCAAAAATGCCATATAGGCATACAACAAAGGACCCCAATCAAAATCCGTTTCCCTAGACATAATAGTGGTTTACAATTTTTGGCCAAACTGGACATTGAAATTATTATTTTTAACCAAATCTTTACATTCAGGCACCTATAGCGGCTAAACCGTGAGGAATTTGAAGATGGTGCAAACTAGAGTCTCATCAAATTTTGTTTGTAGATTCTAAAAATATTTTTTCAAAATTTTTGGAATCAAATTGCACTTCTTTTCCATCTCCCATGAAAATTGATTTTTTCAAAACAACATTTTTAAAAAGTGATGCACAGTATAACACATAAATTTTTTTCCATGAAGGATAAAATTCTAATTATTTCAAATTTAGATTTGTAACTCTGATATCTAGTGCTTCCACTTGGTTAGATAGTTTTTATTGAATATTTTCTCCTCAATCAAGTTTCAAAGTCAAACGAATTACAATTGCATTAATGCACCGTGATAACGCTGTAACTTTTTTGTATATGTCAAAATTTTATTTTATTTTTTTGTTGGATCAAGGACTTCAATATCTGGTGCACTCATATTTTTCAATTTTTTTTTTTTTGATAATCTTCTATTTTTCCACATGTGAAGAACAAATAAATTCATTTTCGATGAAAAACCTATGTTTAATAAAACTTAAAAACAAATACATAACAAAACCAAAACATATTAAAATTATATTCATTGGATAGCTTGTTCTAAGGAATACCATAATCATTTGAAATAAATTTTAAATGAATTCATTTGATCCTCCAAAAGCTAAATCAAAAGTGATTTTTTATCAGCATTTTGATAGGTGTAAAGGAGACGCATTTATAGGTATGGTTTAAAACTAGCAAGGTTCTATCCAAGGGGGTTTGATCTAAGGTGATTTGATCAAACCCTCTTCAATTGAAATCCTTAAAATGAAACTTTTTAAGGCTTAAATCATTATATTTTCTAAAAATATGTGATTTCAGCTAAAATTCGTTCCTCTCAGGAATTGTAAACCACTATTGTGGCAGCACTGTCGGGCGGCTAGGTGAATGAAATAAATGAGTGGCCTTTGTTGGTCAAGTGGATGGTGATGCATATGATACTCATTTACTTTGAACTCAAGGGATTATCCTTCTAGGGTTCAGTTCCTCATCAAGCTTTATATATTACAATAATAAGTAAATATATTAATATATAGAAATTACATTATAAAAATATATATATTTAACAAAATAATCACTTACTATCACTAGACAATCACTCTCCTCAAGTGAAAGATTCGCATGCTCATGTTGTAGCATTCCCAAGTCCTATAGAAACCATCTAAATAGAAATAAAACTATGAATCAATAATCATTTGATTTTTCACTAACTAATAGTTATAACAATGAATGTAATTTGAAATTTACTAATCTGCCTCATACCCCCATGAGAGGAATCATGTTGTCTATTGTAGAAGATAAACCTTTCTCTATTACCCTATCAACATCTGGAGGACTTTTTGCTTCCATCATCTAAAAAAAAAACAACAAATTATGCAATCATAAAAAGTAGAATAGAGATACAAGTCATGGATTATAATGTATGAGATAATCAACAAAATTTTGAGTACTTATTGAACTATATATTTCTTACTATTATGCTTACTATTTTCCGTATCCATAGCTTTTTCAAAAGCACATGTTTTAGGATTTTAACCATAGCAACAAGGCGGTGAACTGTTTGGTAAAATTCTTTAGTAGACATGTACTAAAATGTGGTAGAATAGAGAAGGAAATGAACTATTTGAAAAAATGCCTCAAAGAAATGTAGTCTCATGGTGATGGAATGTCATGACACATTATTTTTTTCATGGCATTCCATCACCATGATACCACATTTCTTTGAGGAATTTTTTCAAATAGTTCATTTCCTTGCTAGGATGGGGTGGATGATATAGTGTGGTATTGGTTATGATATGGAGGGGGATCGTGAGATTAAGAGGGATGGGTGTTTTTATCATGAGTGAAAGAGGATCATTAGATACATTGGAAGGTGTACTTTGAGACCACATTTTGAGAGCGATCATAAAATGGAGTAGAAAAGGTACTTTGATCTAGACACATAAGGATGTAACTAGATGAAGTGGGGGAGAGGGGATTGTGAGAGGGGGGGTGAAGGGATATCTTGCTCTTGAGATGGAAAGATATCATTAGATGAGATGGAAGGGATATATTTTTCTTGATTGGAAATGGGATCATGAGATGGAAGGGGATCATATGATGGAGGAGAAGGGTTTCCTTGATCTTTATATAGATGGGAATATATATTAGCATTCTTTGGATTTGGATATGGACATAGTTCATTTGATATGGATGGTGTCATGAGGGATGAAGGTTTTATAAACTCTTCAACTTGGATAGATGGATTGATAGGGGATTCATTTAAGATTTAGGGTATTAGGGTTTATCTTGATGCAGGGGTGATGAAGGCGGATGCATAATATGGAAGATTGCACCACTTTGTTTTTGCATGGGGAAACAACCACCTTTGAAAATAGTCCTTGGAGGAAGTTATTATGAGAGACATGGGATAAATTTTCTTTGTAATAGTGGGGTGATGTGGATTTTAAGGATGTGGGATATGAAAGTGGAATAAGAGGTGGAAGATTCCATGGATTGGTAAATTGAGGATGAGGATGAGGACCTTGAAAAGGATTTGGAGGGGAATTTTTGCTAAAGGCTTGGTTTTCGTTATCAAAGGAAGAAGGATAAGCAAGAGGAGATGGATTAGGTTTGGATGGAGGTAGGGAGGATGGAAGCTTAGCATCAATGCCAAGGAGAGATCTAAGCATGGCATGCTTATAATTATGGAAGTAGTAGGTGAGGATAAAATTAGTGGTGGTGGATGGGGATGATATGGATGGGACTTGAGGGGAGATTTGGATGGGGGATTAGTGGGAAATTGGAGCATTTTTTCTATTGAAAAATGGATTTAAGGTGATCCACAATGCTCTAATTGTCATCATTGGGATTATATTTGGGTTGGACAAAAAGAATATACTCATCATCATGGATATGGTTGGGGTTGGTTGGAATGGATGAAGTTGGATTAGAATAGATTAGGTTCAAAGGAGGATAGATTATATGGTTAGACACAGTGTAGGATTGAGTGGAAGAAAGATTGGTAAGTATTTTGGATGAAGATGGAAATTAGGATGATGGCTTAGAAATGAACTTGGGGATTGGAAGAATAAGATCTAAGGATGAAGATGGAGGATGGGACTAGAGTAGTTATGATATGTGAATTAATTGTATTACTACTTATGTTGACTTTCTAAAAAACTATACTGTAAATGAAATTTTGTCATATATCAACATCTAGTTATTAGTTATGCAATGTAAAGTAATGGTTTGATTTTGAAAGATGCGTAATGAAATGTAATCAATGATATGAATATAAACTACACAAATCTATTAATTACAATTCATTATTTAAACTCTTTATTGTATTACCTAACTGAAGGTTCAAACTCTACCGCCACTGGGAGGTGTCATCATGAAATCTCCAATATTAACCTATTCAACATCCAAAGTCAAATATTAGAATACCATTCATATAAAAATGCTATTCACATGTAATATTTAGAATTTTTTTACTAGTTACATACCACAAAAGTAGATGCAATAAAGTAAAAAGTACGTAGAGAACTACTGAAAACAATATGAACACTATGACCTTAAATTTTTATTACAATCATTAAACTAAATTAGTTAATCTTGCATTTCAAAAATGAAATTAAATAAATTAAATTCAATGAACATGCTAACATTTACCTAAGTATTGAGGCCAAAAGCCTCATTCAAAATGGCAATGTTGGTAACTCCAACCCCAAGCAAGCATCTAGATCTAACACCCTCCCCTAGATGGGTAGCTCAACAGGTCCAAATATGGTTACGTGACATAATAACCCGACCAAAATAACCCTGGACAAAATAACCCGGTCATAATAACCCAGGAACAAAATAACCTAGGGTCATAATAACCCAAGCCAAAATAACCCATGGTCAAAATAACCCATGGACAAAATATCCCCATAAGAATATAGAGAAAGTAAAACAAAATTTATAAATTACATGTATGTTGCTAAAAAAACATTATTTTTCAAATTTTCAATTAAAGTGTCAAATTATGAGTGATGCCTCTTATATAATCTAAAATGTTATGGTTGTCATAACCATCAACCAATCTTTTTAGTCTTTCTTTGAGTTCACGGTATTTTTTCCTGCTTGGTTGCCAGTGTATCCAACCATATATTTTTCTATTCTATTGAACTCTTAGAGACTCTATTCTTTTTTCACTGCTTTGATGAATTTTATAGATTGAGCTATGCGATGCTTTAATTAATTCACTAAATCCTATGTGCCATCCCTCAATAGTATTATTGGTTATGGGAAGATCATCTTGAGTAGCTGAATAGAAATTCCACATTGTGATTGGAAACTTGGGTGATCATCTATTGCCTCTTCTTGTTAGTCTACCAATCCATGTGTCTTCAAAATAATCAACTTATTCCCACGAAATTTCCTTTATTTTTATACTTATTTACCATTTTATAGGTTATTTGAGCACATTAAAGGTGTTTTAAGGCTATTTTAGGGGTATATAATGGATATACATGGTCTAAAAATTACCTAAATAGCCTCTATGGTGCCTCACAATCATATTTATAATTTATTTTATGTCATTTCTAGTCTACTAGCTTGATCTAAAATGACCATGGGTTATTTTGTCCATGGGTTATTTTGACCATAGGTTATTTTGACCATAGGTTATTTTGTCCATGGGTTATTATGACCCTGGGTTATTTTGTCCTTGGGTTATTTTGGTTGGGTTATTTTGTCCAAGGTTATTTTGGCCGGGTTATTATATCCTGATACCTGTTTACACACCATGAACCTAGTGATGCTATCATAACATATTTAATGACTATTTTTGGCTTCTCTATACTTTAGTGTGAGTATGAGCATGCGCTCATACTCTTACTTAAGTGGGGGCTAAATGTAGTATCGTAAATTATCACCCATGAAAATTTCACACTATGTTTGACTCCCTCCTAAGTGCATGTGCCTAATTATGTTAACTAATTATCTTTTTTATTCTGATTTTTGGGAAATTATATTAAATATAGGAAATTAAATTAAATATTTATTTAATGAATGTCTAAAAAGAAAAATAAGGTTAGACTAGGAAACCCTCAACATTGTTCCCTTGTTTAGGACCTAAATCTTAAATTTTATTGTTGGCCTTAATATGTTTATAAATCCAAAATCATGATGTAGGAGCATTCAAACTCATGGGCAATCTTGCATCAATTTTTTCTTTTCATGTCTATTTTTTAAGTTTTTGGTGTTGGTTTCAAGAGCATATTGTGAAGTATTTTAAGGATATGACTATTTATTTGTGAGAATTTTATTTCCATTTCATACATCAAGAGCACGTAGGGTGTAAAATGTGATTTGCAAAATTATTATGCTACACAATTTGAAGTTTTTAGGGGTTGAAATGGTCCATTTACCATGGTGGAAGGGGATTTTGAAGGGAAAATAGGTAAAATTAATTAATTTTCTCAATTTGGATGCATTGGGAAGTGTGAATATGACAAGTGGCTCTTGGAATTCCATTTTTGTCTTATTCTTTAAATTTTGATTCTTAGAATGGAGAAAAAAACTAGTGAGTTTTAGAAAATAAATTAATGACTCTTCATTTTCCAATTTGGGGTGAATGAGAACAACTTGGTTATTGTTTTAATTGATTTTTTAAAGGAATAAATAGCATAAATATGTTGGATATGGTACAAATTTTAATGGCACTTTTGGAAGTAACAAACTATGTTTTATTTCATTTTCTATAGGAATTTTAAGGGTCAATGAAAGAGAAAATTTGGAAACCACTTTTTGGTGTTTCACATAGTTGAAATTCTCTATAAATATAGTTTTTAATGGTATCAAGAGGCAACAATCAACAAAAAAATGGTTGGAGAAAGAACTTACAAGTAGCTACAAAGGATTGCCTAAGATAAGTGTAGGAAATCAACTTTGTGAGAGGAGACAAATAACAAAAGAGAAATAAATTTACAAGTTTATTGTAGATGTTCATGGCATCCATGAGAAAATTTTAATAAAGCTATGTTTCAAAATTTTTTGCAATATATGTGTTGATGTAGGTTGGATGATATGTAAAGGCTACAAGACCGAGTAGTTTGATAAGAATCCTCAATATTGTCTACATCAAATCATTTTTTGACTTATCAAAAGGTTAATGTGAAATATGTTGAAACTCATATAAATATAATTCTTTCCCTCCATTTGAACATATAAGTCTTCCTAAGAAAATTGAATATCATTCTAGCATCCTAAAGACAATTTTCAAGAACAAAATAAGTAGAGATTATACAATCCAAATTCATGTCTACAATATAACAACAAATCCATGTTTATGCATTGTAAGATGTTTCATGTTTATGGTAATTTGTTATTAGCACTAACATTTGCAGGAACTTTAATCAATCTCTAGTTTACCCTTGTATTTGATAAGCCAAATTACTTCAATCCAACAAGCAATACATATATGAGTGGTAAGTTACAATATATCATTTATTATTCATTTTTATGCATTTTCCTGTACACTTCATAAAGCAAGAGTTTATATCATTGTCATCATAGCCATTTGTGAAGGTGAAAAAACCAAAATAGGGTTTGATTGAGGACATCCCTACATGACACAACCTTGTCCTTTTTGCAAGTTATAGGTTTGAAGTGGATTAGAGATCTCAAGACTTCAAAACATTAATACAAGCATTCAAGCACATTCTCTCATCAAATTAGGGCAGGATGATTATTAAAAAAATATTAAAATTTTGAACCTAATCTTGGCAAGAGAAGACTTGTAGATCATGATGCACCAATAAAAATTTTGAAACTCTAAAAAGCACTTTTTTGGGACTGAGGTTCCCTCACCCCTATCTAGCTAATTCTACATCAAATTTTCATGCTAGGTTCCTCTTTGTCTACATTCTTCAATTCCTTTTTTTAATTTCTACACTTCTATTTTAAATTTTTAAAATCTAAAACAGATTACCCCTTTATTCCTATTTTACCTAGTTTTCCAACTTCAATCATCACATTCGTATTTAATCTTCATCATCCCATCATGAAAACTCAAAACTGAGACCAAAACCTTGACCAATTTTTTTGGCTCTTCCTTGAGGACATGAACCAAATAGTCTCTTCTGGTTACTTTGTCCCCCAATGCTTTTAAGGTGGAATGAATGATTTAGGTTAACCATTAGCTTTACATCCCATTTCACTATCAAACAACCTTTAGAAACCTATTCACCTTAGTCTACCTAAAAATTAGCAATGCTCAAAATTGTTAAAAAAAATTGTGATCAATAGTAAAATCTGCATCCTAACTTGATGGTTGTTAGGTTCTAAATATACTAATTCAACATTGTTGTAACAAGATTGATGACACACTACAAGGAAATAAAATGCTTATGTATCTATTGTGATGATTTTGGTTATTGATGAAATGCTCTAGATGCTCTTATAACTAATCATATAATGTACTTGTGAATATATAGAGATAAATTACTAAATAACTTAGAGATTTGTCCTTTTGTGCAACTCCTTCCATTTAGAATTGGATATTCAATGCTTGAGTTGGTAGGCAATGACTAGTTGGAGTCAAATCAAGTTGGTTCTATTTTCAATTTTATATTTAGAAAATAGAAGCTACAGTTGTACATAGAGTCCTAAACAAGGTTTGCCTTAGTGGACTTGACCCAAGACTAAAAATCATATAATTAAGGGTTGGATCTAGTCCAAAAAATATAGACTCAAGTTTATATCAAGTTTAAGCTTAATGCTAATTTGTATGTAGAAATGTGTTATTTATTGACAGATTTTTATAGCACTTTTGATTGTTTTTTCAATATATAACCATTGGAAGTATGAAACAAAAATAAGAACTAAAGACTAAATAATATCTATTCTATCACAATTAATAGAGATATAATCTTTACTTCATCTTTTTTAATATTGAGAAGTCTTAACACTCAACAAAACTTAATCCACCATTCAACTTTCACGAACTATACTATAGTTTAAAGTATAAGGAACTATACTATAGTTTAAAGCCCGTATTCTGCATTGAGAACTTTCTTTCTGCATTGAGAACTGTTTTCTTGAGAGCAAATAATTTCTGATAAGTAACTGTCGATTAAGAGTCATAGTCCACTTTCATTAAATAGGGTCAGCCCCACTTACAATAACGTACCTGCTTGCTTAATACAGCGAATCTAGTACAAACCATTCATGTCCGCGGTTTATTTCGTGTGGACGGTCCCGCCTGTTTGTGGGCAGGTGCCAATTCCACCTTCAAGAGAAAGGACCCACGCTACTTGCTTCTATCATTTTGTCCTTTCCCTGAGAACGATTGTTTTACTCTGCACTACGCAAACAATTTGCAGTGCACAGAAATTAGTACACGGTAATGAGACTAAATTGTTCTTAGCGAATCTCAAGGGATAAATTTTAATCAGTCATTGTTCGCCTCGCTTTCATTTAGTGTGATAACAGACGGACCACCATAATACTTGACGCCTTCTCTGTCTCCTTCTACTCCTTTTAACACCCATCACTTTACAAACCACACAAATCTATTCCAGAAAATTCCAGATCGTCATAAATTATATGTCCAAATCCAAAACTGAATCCTTACCTAAAGTCTTCCACTGTACACAACTCTTCAGATTCCTTTTGGACGATACATACCTAATTTTGTAAGTCTAGTCTTTTTATTTGGGTTCTAAGCTGGATTTATTCTGGCTTTATAAATTTACCTATCTTCATCCTTAATCTTAACTTTATTTATTAGAAGACTAAGATAATCAAAACCCTAAAAAAGAAGCAAACTAAGATTGGATCACTCTTAGCATTGAATGAATTCTCACATGCGAATGAAATCACATTGCCAACCACTCCCTCATACTTTTGACGATCTATTAGGTATTTCTTATTTTAATTACTTTTTTTTGTTTAGATCGCACCACTTTAAAGAGTAAATAAATTTTATTTTGCGCATGCAGACATTTTCAATCGCCACTAAGGAAGTAAAGGCCACCGCATTTAATTGATCGAAAAAGTTGATTTGTCATTACTTTTTTATTGTAATTTTTATTGGAGCTGACCAAGACCAGCAGAAACTAGGTCGTAGAAGATTTTTGGAAACACCGTAGAGAAGTTTGCAATAAGATTATTTCAAATGGTGGGAGAGTGAAGGTTCTAAAAATCAATCGCCATGAGCAAGGAAGGGGAGGAATTTAGAATCGCTGTAGCAGATCGGTTCACATACATGGCATCAAGTAATAATCTCATATGGTCTCAAATTCTTATTTTTATAAAAATTCTGATTTCTGGTCAATTAAAATGAAGATTTTATTTTGTTTACAAAATGTTCTAGTAGAAAATAGTTTTGTAGAGCCTTCAAACTAGGCATCTTATCCAGCTTTGACATAAGCTGAACTAGAAATTGCAGCTTGTTGTGCAATGGGTGCATCAAAGAGGTGTAGAGGGTCAATTAGAGAAAAATTTGGTCTATTCTTTGTGTACATTTGTGCAGTACATGAGGTTGATTGATAGGCAATACAGCAAATGGTGTTGTTTGTGAAACAATAATCTCAATGGAAAAGTGATAGCTTCAAATAAACTATCCATCCACTTATAGGGATCCAAATAGGACTTAAACTATTAAATTGTTAGCAAGATAATTAGGCTACATTACCAATAGACTTATTATGTTTGCAAGAGAGAGAGAGAGAGAGAGAGAGAGAGAGAAGCGGCACAAGAGGAAGGGGGGCGAGGGCGGTGCAGGGTGATATGGAGAGGAAAGGGAGAGATAAAGAGAGGACAGATGGAAAAGATAAATATATAGAGAGGGATAGATAGAAATATAAAGATAAATAGGAAGTGATATATAAAAAGAGGGAGAGATATAGAAGTAGAGAGATGGAAAAATAACTAGAGATAGAGGGAGAAATGGAAGAAAAAAATATGGAGGAATAGAGGTAGAGAGGCAAAGAGATATAGATATAGAGGTCTATGAATAAGGAGAGAGAGGGGTAGAGAGATGGATGGATAGAAAGAAGGAGACAAATGGATAGGGAGATATAGAGAGGGAACATGAGATAGAGATATGGATGGTGAGATAGAGATATAAGGAGATATAGAGAGGGTGATAGGGAAACAAATACAAAGATGTAAACAAACAAAGACAAGTGGAGATAGGCAATTAGAGATAGTGGGATAGAGGGAGAGAGAAATAGGGACAAGCAGATATATGAGAAGAGAATTTGAGAGAGAGGTAGAGATATATGGGAAGAGAGAGGGAGAGATAGATAGATACACGTAATAGAGAAAGGGGGACAGAAAGAGATAGAGAGGGAGGAATGATAGAGAGATAGGGAGGGAGAAATAAGGAGTATGTGTGTATGTGAGATGGAGTAAGAGAGATATAAGGATGGGGCCATACCACAATAATGGATCCCAAACTTGGGACATCCTGATTTTTTCCCGAAAGTACATATTTTTAGAAAAACTAATGATTTAAGCTTTGATAAATTTCATCTAAAGGGTTTTAATTGAAGAGGGTTAGATAAGACCCCCTCAGATCAAACCCACTTAGATGGAACCCCTCTAGTCTTAAATCATACATATAATGAAGTCTCCTTCACACTATCAAAATGTTGACAAAAAATATTTTTTCTTTATCTTTTGAGTGATTAAATAAAGTCATTTAGAAATTATGTTTTGTAAGTATGTAACTCTTATTATAAGCTTTCCAAAAAGTATAATTTTAAATATTTTTAATTTTATTATTATATTTATATTTTATTTCTTGTGAATGTTATTTTTCACTAAACATCAAGGTTTTTTTTCACACATGTGGAAAAATAGAAAAAATAGAGAAAGAATTTCTAAAAAATATGTGTGCGCTAGGTATTGATGTTCTTGTTTAGGTAAAAAAAATAATTATAATTATAATACATACAAAAAAAGTTATGTGTGATGACATACACATATGTCCATATTATAATTACTTTGACTTCAAAAATTAATTAAAAAATTGATGCAACAAAAATAATAAAAAATATATCCATGCATTAGATATTGATGTTAAAAAATTATATTTTTAAAAATTATAATTTTTATCCTTTCAATAAAAAAGTTATGGGTGATGACGTAAATGTCACTTTTTAAAAATGTTGTTTATTATAAAAATGAGTTATTAAAAATTACGTAAAAAAATTCACAATTTATTTCTAAATTTTTCTAAAATATATATATTTAGAATCTACACACAAATCCTCAAATATTACTAGTTCACATCATCTCTAAATTATTAATAGTTTAGTTGCTATAAGTTTTATAAAGTGAAATTTTGTAAAAAATTGTTGATATTAATTTCCTACTTTGGCCAAAAAGTGGGACACAATATTGTGGGCTAACTTGATGGAGAGGGTGAGGGAGAAATAGGGAGTTTTTGTGTGAGTGAGATATATATGTGGAGATAGAGATAGAGAGGGGTATTATAGAGAGGGAGGGAGGGTGAGAGTGAGAGAAAATAGAGAGGATAGAGGTGAAGTAGAGAGACATAGAAAGAGGGAGCAATAGGGAGAGAGAGAGAGAGAGAGAGAGAGAGAGGGAGAGGGACAAAAAGGGAGCGATAAAGAAATAAATATAGTGGAAAAGATAGAGGGGGAAGAGAGAGATCCAAGGAGAGATAAGGAAATAGAGAGGGAATAGACATAAAGAGGAAGATAGAGATAGAGATGGAGATAAAGATGGAGCAAATCGTTTGCATCTTTCATTTACACATTACCTAGTGAATGTGGCTACTAGGGGGCATCATATTATGCTCCAACAAAGGTATCAATGGAGAAGTGATAAATTTGCATCAACTATGCATCAACTTACAAGGTAAAACTTAAAAAAACACTAATTTAGGAAGATAATCAGGCTCCATTACCAATAGGTTCATGTTATGTTTGTAATAGGGAGAGAGGGAGGGGTAGTGATATAAAGATGGAGAGATAGAGGGGGAAGAGCGAGAGAGAGGGGGGTAATGAGATAGAGATAGATATTGTGCATTAAGTAGCAAAAATAGATTGATGAGCATAGGAATTTATTGCACTGTGAAATGGCAATAATATTTGAAAGGCTAATAAACCCCAATTGTATGTAATCATGTTTTTATATCTTTTTTCATAAAGACCCTTCAAAAGAGTATCTTAACTCCACTTTTATATGGTTCGGAGTTGGAGTTATCTTTTCAAGTGAGCTTAGTCTATCTTCTTTCTTATGCTTACCTTGTCTTAATTATTCTTTATTTAAATTAGTTTTCAATATATTTTAAATATATTTGGAATATTCAAAGGATTTAGAAAATTAGTTGTATTTAAATAGTGAGAATGATGATATTTTTCTTATTATATAATTTATCAAAGTTTTTTTTTTGGTATGATTGATCTTTATTTGACCCCTAATAATTTTGATGGATTGGACCATTTATTTGTTATTTTTTAACCAAATGATAACTTCTAATCTAGATATACCCCTCACAATATTTAATCTAACATATAAAAATAAAAATGCATAATCCAAATTTCTTTTCGTATATACAAAATAAATTATATTTATCTATATACCATTGTTTTCCCCTTGATTATGCATATCAATTGTCTTAATTTAGTTAAAATATTGATCTAAATTTTTAATATGAACCACTAGAAAGTGATATATGCTTTGGATTTTGAAATAATGTAAACTAATGAAATGTATAATTTTTACTATTTCTAATATTTGTATTTATTTAGACAAATTAAAATTTTATTTGAATATATTTTTTAATAAAATAGAAACTATAATTTAGTTGTTGATAAATGCTAGAAAAGTGGACTTAAATAGGAAACTTTTCTTTATATAGTTTTTTCCTTCAATTTTTATGCATTTATAACTTGAAACTTTAGTGTATGGATTTCTTTTTCTCCCATTTTGATAAATATATTATTAAATAAATATGATAATTTACATGCACTAAAAACATAATTGTTTACATGGGACATCATCTTTTTTCCTTAATTATTTGTCCAAAATATAAAAAATCATATCATCTTGACCTACAATCTTTTCTCTAGTGTTTCATATTTTCTAATAAATTTTAGTATTTATTCTTAACAAGTTAATCAACTTTAGATTTTAGATTTGGTGACCCACTTTAGTAAAATTAAAAAATAGAATATAAAAAATAAGTAAACTATTAAAAATATATAATTTTGAAAACTAAACATATAGATATAAAAAGTGTATTTTTAATATTTTTAAAAATGGTTATTTATAAGAGTATGAGTTGTTGAAACACCAATTTTTTCTATTAATTCTACTTTTTTGGCAAATTGACGCAAAAGTGGGGTAAAATATGCATTTAGTGGACACTTCATGTTCGAAAAGTTGTGGCCCATATCTAACTTACCTAGATTGAATCTATCTTGACCATATGTTTGACCAAAATTAATTTCTAGTTGGAAATACTTAAATTCACTTGTGTTGAAAATTTGGTTGAAACTATTAGACACTTTTATACTTTTGTAACCTAAAATATTGTTTGTCTATACTTTGGAAACGTCTCCTAGGTCAAAGATTAGGGAGTTAAAAATATGGTATTAGAGCCTAAGTTACAACATCAACAACTCTTGTTTGTGTGTGTATGTGGATTGTGTGTATTTCTAGTGGGGATTTATTCTATGTCAAGACTTTAGGGACTTATTTTTGGTAATAGAAAAATTACACATAGAATTTTTTACCTAAGGATCTATGAATTAGATCATGAGGAATTGGATGGAGAGAAATTATCCTTGAATATAATTTAATATAGGATATTCAAAGTTAGATTCCCTTAGTAAAGTTATTGGGCATCTTCCACCTTATCTAGTGTTTGACTAGTTTATAAAGTGAGAGTGTTCAATAATCCTTGTCCTTTCAAATTATTAGTGTTAGAAGAGGTACCTCATCAATCATAGCTATAACCACTATTGATTCATGCCATTGTTGGGGGTAGTATTGGAATAACTATATTTGTTACCCTTTTAATTATATTCAACTATCATCAAATGTTCCACTTTAGGAGTAGAGGCTTGAGTTTCTTATAAGATCTTAGGGAGGTGAGCATAGATCTTCCTACAATTATTTTGAGACTCGAGGTTAGTTGGATAGTATTCATTGACCTCACCATATACTTCCTAGAGGTAAACTTAGTGTTCATAGTTTTCAATTTTTAGAATTGAAGACAATGCCAAAAGGATTTTAGTTCTTAATAGAAAACTAGATATCATTAGCTTAGGCCATATGAATTAAGATATTATTATTAAGGTAGGTGTAGCATCGAAAAAAGTAATCCCTTTTCACACTTAGTTTGGGAATTAATAGTTAATGATAAAATGGACTTAATTGTTCCTTTTTGGGTGTTGTAAATTTTTTTCTTACACTTTCACACTAATCTAGGGATTCATTCATTAATTATGTTAATTAGAGCTTAATTAGCCCCTTAAATTCAAATCCAAGCCTTATTTATTGCATTTTTTGAAGGATATATCCAAACACTCATTAATAATGTTGCATAATACTTAATTTGGAAAGGTTTGAGTCCTAGGATAGTGACCTAGGACACATTTTCCACCTAGAAAATGGGTCCCCACTATGTCCTAGGAACCCGTTTTGGAAAATTATTTCACCTCCCCGAAACTTGGTCCTAGAAAATTGTGCTAGGATCCATTCACCCAAGGTGGTGAATGGATCCTCCTTACCTAGGAAACTCCTTTATAAACTTATTTGTGGTGGTATTTTAATGATTTTGAATCCTAGATTTGATGTTTTCTTGTGCTATTTAAATTTTGGAATTAAATCTTAAGGTAAGTATAAATATAAGGTTAATTCACATAGTTTCACATAAAAACTTTTATGTGACTTCATGAGATCAAAAGAAAGAGAATTATAGATCATTCAAGAGAATTACAAAGACATTCAAAGGCATATTATCAAGATTTTATTGTAGCATTTAGAGGTCATATCATCATGTCGAAGGCATAGTGCATCAAGCATGTAGTTGAGCTTATGTGTTGATGTAGTATTGAAGATCCATTTGCAAGCATTGTTTCACATCTAAATTCAAGATCAAGATCTACATTCTACATGGCCAATTCATGTTAGATTGTTGATTTACATTCGAATATTTCATCCAAGGTATTATTGTTTCATGTTTCATGTTTCATTGTTTCATCATAAGGTTTAATTGCCTAAACAGGGTTTGACCAAGTAAAATCCCTATTCCCTAACAAACAACAAGTTTTTCTTCTCCTTTAATGTGTGATTGTAGGTTTTAGGTTGAAGATCAAGTGGAGAACAATATTGGAGAAAAGTTGTCAAAGTTGAAAAGTTGCAAAGTTGTCATTCATATTGCAAGAACACATAATCAAAGTTATAGAATTGATTTCGGAATTTCGAGAGTTGGTCACTTGGGAGCTAAGAATGCAAACATTGAAGAACAAAACCTAGAATTTAGTTTTTAGAAGCCCTAACAGGGACCTATTCTCCACTTTAGGCAAATGAGTCCTTAGTGACCCCAAAATAATATTTTTTTACCAAGGTACACATTGTTTCAGTCTCTTAAAACCTTCCTTATTGCTGTTATAACAATTAGAATTGATTTCTAAATAGTATTTATGCATTTTACCCCTCATAATTAAATAAAACATTACTAGTAAAATTAGGTTCATCCATTTGGTCAATCCCCTTTTGGGTGAACCTCTTTTTCTATGTTTCATTTTGGTGAACCTGATCCCTTTGAACATCCTAATTTATGATTTGGAGTATATTAAAACCATAGATCCTAGTTTCCATTAGGTTTCCATTACTTGCATTGCATTTAGGTTTCTTTCATTTTGAATTAGTGAACATTGCATTTAGGGTAAATTTACATGTTTGCATTGCGTATATTCACTAAAAATTAGAAAAAGTGCCTTAGATTTTATTTAGTTTTGAATTTTGTTAATATTGAAATCATCATTCAAAAATTTAGATTCAAATTGCATATTAGATTTAGTCACCTTATTCATCATTTAATCTTAGTAAATATTGCATTTACAGACTTGAAATATGCTAAATCTATTACAGAATTAACTGTTACAGACCCGAGACAACCAACATATAGGATTAACTCAGAAAAATAGAAATCAAATTCAGAATACCTTAAAATAGGACCCATTCACCCAAGGTGGTGAATGAGTCCTTGTACTCACTGATCACTAAAGTTTCTAAGTGTTTTCTAGAGTTTTATTTGCATTTATGTTCTTTTTAAAAGCCTTGATTTGGGACCCATTCACCACTGGGCGAATGAGTCCCTGGAGGCCTACAAAAGATACTTTTTATGAGCTTTTTGGTGGTTTTTTGTACTTCCTAGGCTTGTAGGTAGCCTATAGTATCAGTCTGGAAAGTTTTAGGAACTTCTATTTTATGCATCTAGGTCAAAATCATCCATTTAGTGTAGTCATTTTTGAATCATTCCAAAATCATTTAAGTAGAAAATCATAAGATTTGAAAATGTTCATATTTCTAAAACTTTGTGTAATATGGATAAAAGTACTTTTCACTTTTGCATACACAATGTTTACATTCATGAAGCTTTGCATAAGTTTGATAAAAGTGCTTTTCATTTTTAGATACACATTGTTTGCATTTTTGAAGCTTTGTATAAATTGGGTAAAAGTACTTTACATCTTTGGATATACAGTGTTAATATTTTTGAAGCATTGCAAAAGATGGTTAGAAGTCCTTTTCATTTTTTGTCCAACAATGTTATTATCCTACCATTCTAAGCATGCTAAGAAAAATTCCATCCTTCACCCTCATGAGAATGATTTAGCGAAAGAGAATACAATGGTGGATAATCATGACAATCAAATTTGGTCTTCTGCCAATATCTCTCTTATTTGTGACGAATATATTTTGGTGTTAGAAGATCAAACCAATGAGAGTTATGAGAATCATATGTCTCTCTTCCCTTACTTCTCCTACTAGGGAAAAAATTATTAAACATGAGAATGCCATAATTGATAAACAAGACAATACAACCATTGATAACTCTGTTACTTATGATGAAGTTATTTTAGAAGAACCAAACATTGAATTTCATGAACATATAGTTTGTAGCTCTCCTAAAAACTATCCTATTAGGGAATACATCATGGTAGAAGAAAATGAGAACATTGACAATAGTAATTCCTTAGATGAAGATGATGAAGTGACATTAGACTCCCCTTCACTAAGAGATCGTGAAAATAAGGATAATTCTTCTGAGGTTATGCACATTATATATCCCTTGAAGTACTCTCCTAAGCCTAAACTTATCATTTATCCACCCTCACAAAAACCACAAGTTCGAAACAAACCCGTGCTTATCTTAGAATCACCTAAAAGTAAACTTGGTAATGATAATGTTTCACAACAACCAAGTTTCAATATCGTTTCTCATACATATAAAACTAGGAACAATCTACAACTAAGAAAAGTAACTCAAACATTCCTCCCATTTCCTAACCCTATCTTGCCTGGTCCTCCTCGTTTTCCTTTATGAAGTCATGGAAAGGAGTATGATCTTGCTGAACAACTTAAAAATAATTCTGCTAATATATCCTTATGGGACTCTATTCAAGCCTCACCTATTCATCATAACATGCTTCAAAGTAATTTACAACAAGTTCCTACTCAGGTTCTAGTGTGCAATCAAATGATGTGGTAGCCCGAATTCAGGCTCTAGCAGAGACCAACTTAGACATTACTTTCCATCAAGATGAGTTACCTTCGGTAGAAGAGAATAAAAACAAAATGAAGCTTTCATGATAATATCTCATGTTAATTGAATTGCCATAAAGAGAACTCTTGTTGACAATGGTTCAACCCTTAACGTGTGTAGTGTGAGCCTTTTGGAAAATATTGACATGGATAGAAGCAACATCAAACCTGATTCTTTATCTATCTATGGATTCAATAATATAGGAAAACAACTGCTTGGAGTCATCACATTACCTATTAAAGTTGGAAAGGTTACCTTACAAACTTTGGTCAATGTTATGCCTCACGATCTTTCATATAATCTCCTCTTAGGAAAACCATGGATTCATGAGATGAATGGGGTGCCTTCTACCCTTCATCATAAAATGAAGTATGTCTATGAAAATAATGTTTACACACTTAAGGCTGATCCTCAACCTGAAATTTGTTTGATTGTTGAGAGAGAAGGATGAGATCCTTTGGAAGTATTGAAACAAGAAGCAAAAGGGAAAATCACAAAGGAAGAAGAACATAAGAAGAAAATTGATGAAGTCACTAAGCTATTGGAAGATGATTGGGGTTCCTTATATTTCACACCTCATTCATGGGTGAATACAAGATCATAAACAAAGAGTCTGAAAAGGGAAAAGGAAAAGCAGTGATTTCAACACAAAATTCAAAAGCATCCACCTTAACCACTTTAAAAGATCAAGCAAATTATACAACAAACTTTGATGAAGTTGATTATGAACAACCACTGAATCCTAAAGAAATGAAAAAGCTTTATAGAAGAGGTTATGAACTTGTGAAACAAATTAGGTATAGTGGAAAATGATGTGGTGCTAGAGAAAAAGGTATCCATGTCCCTATAGAGCTTAACAAACAAGAAAAAACTAGTGTTCTTGGTATTGTCCCTCATAACAAACAAAAGCATCAAAAATGCCTTCACTTAATATCAACAACCTTACAAAAGATTCTTCCAAGACAAGTTTAACTTTGGTGCATCCTAAACTGATAGATACTACATGTGGAAATATTTCATTAGATATGTATAGAATTGATACTTTTTCTACTCATTATAATCAATAACAATAGTTGTTTCTCCTTGCCATGTAATAGTTCTAGGATCATATGATACTCACTATTGCATATTTTACATTCATTGCAAATCATTTCCTTTTTGCAAGGAGCAACATCGTATCACCCATCCTCATCTCAACCTTGCCCCACACTCAATGGCTCAATGGGTTAGGTAGCTTTGTCCTTGTATGCCACTTTTTTTCTCCTTTAGCTAGTTGACCACCTTCCATGTATATATATGAGAAAACTTTGGATGTGGACGACATGCCTTAAGTTGGCTCGCATGTGATGTACTTTTCTTTCTAGGCTTAGCATTGTATTTATGAGGGAAACCCCTCCCTCTTTTTTCATGACACATCTTTATTTGAGAAACATATGACTTGGCATAAATTTTTCCAAGGAAAGCTATCATGTATAAGGAATAAATATTGGCTACTTTAAATAAGTTTCTCACAACAATGTTGTTAGCAACCGCTTTAAAGTGGGGGAATATATCGATCGATGACATCTTTCAACATTTTGCATATTTCATGGCATGATTTTATTTTTCTTGTGATGCATCCTTTTCTTGGTGGTGTCATTGGGTTTTATGTCCTCCAAGAGCATGATATTTCTATGCATATGATTTCCCTTAGTGCCATGATGCGAACGATGCATCTCATAAGTGGCGATCTGATATTCTTAACTTGTCCTCTCTTAGAGACATTAGGAATGATGTTCCCTAAGAAGAAGACCTTACATGAAACAAAATCCCCTTGAAAAAAAATAAAAACCTATATCTACATAACATTCAAAAGCATTCATAAAAGCATAGCATTGTGGTGCCTTATCGAAGTTGTCAGGAAGACAATTTCGGTATGGTATGGGAGACTAATATGATTCTCTCATTTGCCACCTTGTTGGGATAAATCACCTAGTTGAAAACTTGAGGTTCCACTACCCCAAAATGAGCATGCATGTTATGGAAAAAAAACCTATATGTGTTCCACATCACGTTGGACTGTCGAAGCTTGATCCTTTTTATTTGACAAACAACCATGTTCCACATCATGTTGGAATAATTGAAGCTTGATCCTTCATTTTTCATTTAAATTGGTCTTTGATAGGGTATGACTATGTATCTTTGACATTTCTACATACTCAAGAGTCTTGAATGTCTACTTTAGTGTGAGTTTTTCATGGGGGAAAACTCTCACTAAAGTGGGGGGAAAATGTAGCATCAAAAAAAGTAATCCTTTTTCACACTTAGTTTTGGAATTAATAATTAATGATAAAATGGAATTAATTGTTCTTTATTTTGGGTGTTGTAAAGTTTTTTCTTACACTTTCACACTAATTTAGGGCTTCATTAATTAATTGAGCTTAATTAGCCCCTTAAATTCAAATCCAAGCCTTATTTATTGCATTTTTTGAAGGATATATCCTGAAACTCATTAATAATGCTGCATAATACTTAATTTGGCAAGGTTTGAGTCCTAGGATAGTGATCTAGAACCCATTCGGCACCTGGGAAATGGGTCCCTACTATTTCCTAGGACCCCCTTTTGGCATATTATTTCACCTCCCCGAAACTTGGTCCTAGAAAACTATGCTAGGACCCATTCACCCAAGGTGGTCAATGGGTCCTCCTTACCTAGGACACCCCTTTTTAAACTTATTTGTGGTGGGATTTTAATGATTTTGAATCCTAGATCTACTATTGGCTTGTGTTATTTTTATTTCGGGATTAAATCTTAAGTTAAATATAAATATAAGGTTAATTCACATAGTTTCACCTAAGAAATTTCATGTGACTTCATGAGATCAAAATCAAGAGCATTACAAAGGAATTCAAAGGCAAAAATTATCAAGGTTTTATTGTAACATTCAAAGGTCATGTTACATGTCAAAAGCATAGTGCATCAAGCATGTAGTTGAGCTTATGGGTTGATGTACTATTGAAGATCAATTTGCAAGCATTTTTTCACATATAAATTCAAGATCAAGATCTATATTCTACATGGCCACTTCATGTTAGATTATTGATTTACATTCCAATATTTCATCCAAGGTATTTGTGGAGAAAATTTTTTCCTTCCATGTTTTCGACCCTTGCAGGTTTTCTATCAGTCTTTACTTCTTTTTTGCGTTAGGATGGCACTGTGCCTAAAGGATAAAGGTTACTCTTACATAAAGGCGCACAATGCACCACATGCTTGTTGCACGACTTTTCGTTATAATGTCTTCCTTTTGAACCCAAGACACCTAGACACATGTCTGTCTGGTGGGGATTTCCTTGAAACTATTCTCACAAATTTTGAAATTTCCCACCAGCTTGCCACATTAGCCATTTCATTGGGTAGGTCATATCTTCTGCTGATGTATCTCTTTTGGGCAGAGTTCTTACTTTTGAGGTCAAACTTTTGGGGTGACATCATCATTCTTCGTAGCTAATCAAATTGTGTTTTAGTGGTCGATCTAGGATCCGATTGTCTTCTAGCAACATATATTTGCAAAGCTTCTTTAAAATTTGGCACCATAAATGAGGTAGTTAAAACTTTATGAGAGAAGATTGTTGTGATCTAATTAGACCCCAGATTGGATTATGGTCTATCAGATTCAGACAACTGGTAGTTGTTCATCTCTATTGGTTACGGTGCTAGCTCTTTCTTCTAGCTATTTAAAGGGGGTTTGCAGCCAAGAGATAAAATAGATATTTTTTTGAAAAGAGGAGATAGAAGATATAGATCTTTAGGGAGATATATTTCTCAGGAATAGGAAAATTCCATAGAGCACTATTTACACTCCATGGCATATTTTATTTTTTAATACTATTATCAAATTGGAATCCAACCTTTTCTTTTAGTTAATTTGTTATAGAAAAAGATATTACTAAGAATAAATCTTTGAGATTGTGCCTTTTACGATCTTTATCATGAATTCCTTTATATTATTTATGTTGAATGCTCTATGTCAAAGTCATATGTAGATAGTCTAAATAATTGTTTCATATGCCATTAGATTTTATGTTTGAATACTACCTTTTAGGAATTAGATCATGTTCATTATACTCTTGGACCCTTTTCCATAAAGGATATGTTGTATTTCATATTATGTTGTAAGAGCAAGGGCAGTTCTGTGAATATCTAAATATTCATGTTAATCTCTAGGGTTTCTTATTCTTGTCAAACCTTAATGGATGCTTCCCATGGGAAGATTTGAATGACTTCTTTGTGCTTTCTCTAGCCTTAGTCGCTTATTCTCTTCCCAACAATGAAGGGTTTGTGGCATTTTGTGTCTATTTCATCAAGAGTAAGGAATTGATAAATTTTGAAATGTTGTAAAAGCTTTGGTGCATCACCATATTTATGTTTTTTCTTGCATTTTTCTTTTCCCATTTTCCTAAACATAGAGAAAATTTGACTTCTTTAACAATCCCGAAGTTCATTCAGTGAGGCACAATTTAGTCTCCCACTCATTGAATTTCCCATAAGGCTATTCAAAGAGGTGCAAGATTTTACGATCAATAGTTCTTTTTCTAGCATGCCTGGTGGGATGCAAGTTTTTTACAATTGTCTAATTAGATCTTTCTCACAAATATTTTATATAGCAGACTAAAAAGAGGCTAGAAATCTCATGCCCAGAGTTCAAACAAGAGCATCTTCAGGAGGCAATTTCTAGTACTCCCAACTACTCGTTTTGACCCCTAGGAGAAGACAATTTGTAGGTTCCATATCACCTATCAGGAGTAATAGAGTGAGAAGTGTTACCCCACAATCTAGAGCTTTATCCA